>CANJKZ010000941.1:10000-89952 GCA_947471745.1 Closterium sp. Naga37s-1 | reverse complement strand
CCGCTTTCCATAACCCCGCCCCATTCTCCCGCTTTCCATCACCCCGCCCCATTCTCCCTCCTCCTTAAACTCTGCCCATTCTCCCTCCTTCCATCACCCCGCCCCATTCTCCCTCCTTCCATCACCCCGCCCCATTCTCCTGCTTTCCATCACCCCGCACCATTCTCCGCTTTCCATCACCCCGCCCCATTCTCCCGCTTTCCATCACCCCGCCCATTCTCCCGCTTTCCATCACCCGCCCCATTCTCCCGCTTTCCATCACCCGCCCCATTCTCCCGCTTTCCATCACCATTGCCCCATTCTCCCGCTTTCCATCACCCCGCCCCATTCTCCCGCTTTCCATCACCCCGCCCCATTCTCCCGCTTTCCATCACCCGCCCCATTCTCCCGCTTTCCATCACCCCGCCCCATTCTCCCGCTTTCCATCACCCCGCCCCATTCTCCCGCTTTCCATCACCCCGCCCCCCCATTCTCCCGCTTTCCATCACCCCGCCCTATTCTCCCGCTTTCCATCACCCCGCCCCACTCTCCGCTTTCCATCACCCGCCCCATTCTCCCGCTTTCCATCACCCGCCCCATTCTCCCTCCTTCCTCACCCCGCCCAATTCTCCCTCCTCCATCACCCGCCCCATTCTCCCGCTTTCCATCACCCCGCCCCATTCTCCGGCTTTCCATCACCCCGCCCCATTCTCCCGCTTCCATCACCCCGCCCCATTCTCCCGCTTTCATCACCCCGCCCCCTCTCCCGCTTTCCATCACCCCGCCCCAGTCTCCCGCTTTCCATCAACCCCGCCCCATTCTCCCTCCTTCCATCACCCCGCCCCATTCTCCTCCTTCCAATCACCCGCCCCATTCTCCCGCTTTCCATCACCCCGCCCCATTCTCCCCCTTCCCCATCAGCCCGCCCCATTCTCCCGCTTTCCATCACCCCGCCCCATTCTCCCTCCTTCCATCACCGGCCCCATTCTCCTCCTTCCATCACCCCGCCCATTCTCCGCTTTCCATCAACCCGCCCCATTCTCCCCCTTTCCATCACCCCGCCCATTCTCCCGCTTTCCGTCACCCCGCCCCATTCTCCCGCTTTCCATCAACTCGCCCCATTCTCCCTCCTTCCATCACCCCGCCCCCATTCTTCCGCTTTCCATCACACCCGCCCCATTCTCCTGCTTTCCATCACCTCGCCCCATTCTCCCGCTTCCATCACCCCGCCCATTCTCCCGCTTTCCATCACCCCGCAACATTCTCCCTCCTTCCATCACCTCGCCCCATTCTCCCGCTTTCCATCACCCCGCCCCATTCTCCCGCTTTCCATCAACCCGCCCGATTCTCCCGCTTTCCCTCACCCCGCCCCATTCTCCTGCTTTCCATCACCCCGCCCCATTCTCCCGCTTTCCATCACCCCCGCCCCATTCTCCCGCTTTCCACCACCCCGCCCCATTCTCCCTCTTTCCATCACCCCGCCCCATTCTCCCGCCTTCCATCGCCCCGCCCCATTCTCCCGCCTTCCATCACCCCGCCCCATTCTCCCGCTTTCCATCGCCCCGCCCCATTCTCCCGCTTTCCATCACCCCCGCCCCATTCTCCCGCGTTCCATCACCCCGCCCCATTCTCCCTCCTTCCATCACCCCGCCCCATTCTCCCTCCTTCCATCACCCCGCCCCATTCTTCCCGCTTTCCATCACCCCGCCCCCATTCTCCCGCTTCCATCACCCCGCCCCATTCTCCCTCCTTCCATCACCCCGCCCCATTCTCCCGCTTTCCATCACCCCGCCCCATTCTCCCGCTTTCCATCACCCCGCTCCATTCTCCCGCTTTCCATCACCCCGCTGCATTCTCCCGCTTTCCATAACCCTTCCCCATTCTCCCTCCTTCCATCACCCCGCCCCATTCTCTCTCCTTCCATCACCCCGCCCCATTCTCCCGCTTTCCATCACCCCGCACCATTCTCCCGCTTTCCATCACCCCGCCCCATTCTCCCGCTTTCCATCACCCCGCGCCATTCTCCCGCTTTCCATCACCCCGCCCCATTCTCCCTCCTTCAATCACCCCGCCCTATTCTCCCACTTTCCATCACCCCGCCCCATTCTCCCGCTTTCCATCACCCCGGCCCATTCTCCCGCTTTCCATCACCCCACCCCATTCTCCCGCTTTCCATCACCCCGCCCCATTCTCCCGCTTTCCATCACCCCGACCCATTCTCCCGCTTTCCATCACCCCGCCCCATCCTCCCGTTTTCCATCACCCCGCCCCCATTCTCCCTCCTTCCATCACCCCGCCCCATTCTCCCGCTTTCCATCATCCCGCCCCAATCTCCCGCTTTCCATCCCCCCGCCCATTCTCCCTCTTTCCATCACCCCGCCCCATTCTCCCTCCTTTCCATCACCCCGTCCCATTCTCCTGCTTTTTTGTCACCCCGTTCCCATTCTCCCGCTTTCCATCACCCCCGCCCCATTCTCCCCGCTTTTCCATCACCCCGCCCCATTCTCCCGCTTTCCATCATCCCGCCCCATTCTCCCGCGTTCCATCACCCCGCCCATTCTCGCTCCTTCCATCACCCCGCCCCATTCTCCCGCTTTCCATCACCCCGCCCCATTCTCCCGCTTTCCATCACCCCGCTCCATTTCTCCCGCTTTCATCACCCCGCCCCATTCTCCCTCCTTCCATCACCCCGCCCCATTCTCCCGCTTTCCATCACCCCCGCCCATTCTCCCGCTTTCCATCACCCCCGCCCCTTCTCCCTCCTTCCATCACCCCGCCCCATTCTCCCGCTTTCCATCACCCCCGCCCATTCTCCCGCTTTCCATCACCCCGCCCCATTCTCCCGCTTTCCATCACCCCCGCCCCATTCTCCCGCTTTCCATCACCCCGCCGCATTTCTCCCGCTTTCCATAACCCTGCCCCATTCTCCCTCCTTCCATCATCCCGCCCCATTCTCCTCCTTCCATCACCCCGCCCCATTCTCCCGCTTTCCATCACCCCGCACCATTCTCCCGCTTTCCATCACCCCGCCCCATTCTCCCGCTTTCCATCACCCCGCGCTCATTCTCCCGCTTTCCATCACCCCGCCCCATTCTCCCTCCTTCCATCACCCGCCCTATTTTTTTCCAATCACCCTCTTTCCCCATCGCCCGCTTTCCATCACCCCGCCCCATTCTCCCGCTTTCCATCACCCCGCCCCATTCTCCCGCTTTCCATCACCCCGCCCCATTCTCCGCTTTCCATCACCCCGCCCCATTCTCCCGCTTTCCATCACTCCGCCCCCTTCTCCCGCTTTCCATCACCCCGCCCCATTCTCCCGCTTTCCATCACCCCGCCCCATCTCCCGCTTTCTATCACCCCGCCCCATTCTCCCTCCTTCCATCACCCCGCCCCATTCTCCCGCTTTCCATCACCCCGCCCCATTCTCCCGCCTTTCCATCACCCTGCCCCATTCTCCCTCCTTCCATCACCCCGCCCCATTCTCCCTCCTTCCATCACCCCGCCCCATTCTCCCGCTTTCTATCACCCCGCCCCATTCTCCCGCTTTCCATCACCCCGCGCCATTCTCCCGCCTTTCCATCACCCCGCCCCATTCTCCCTCCTTCCATCACCCCGCCCCATTTCTCCCGCTTTCCATCACCCCGCCCCATTCTCCCGCGTTCCATCACCCCGCCCCATTCTCCCTCCTTCCATCACCCCGCCCCATTCTCCCTCCTTCCATCACCCCGCCCTATTCTCCCGCTTTCCATCACCCCGCCCCATTCTCCCGCTTTCCATCACCCCGCCCCATTCTCCCGCTTTCCATCACCCCGCCCCATTCTCCCGCTTTCCATCACCCCGCCCCATTCTCCCGCTTTCCATCACCCCGCCCCATCTCCCGCTTTCTATCACCCCGCCCCATTCTCCCTCCTTCCATCACCCCGCCCCATTCTCCCTCCTTCCATCACCCCGCCCCATTCTCCCGCTTTCCATCACCCTGCCCCATTCTCCCTCCTTCCATCACCCCGCCCCATTCTCCCTCCTTCCATCACCCCGCCCCATTTTCCCGCTTTCTATCACCCCGCCCCATTCTCCCGCTTTCCATCACCCCGCGCCATTCTCCCGCTTTCCATCACCCCGCCCCATTCTCCCTCCTTCCATCACCCCGCCCCATTCTCCCGCTTTCCATCACCCCGCGCCATCCTCCCGTTTTCCATCACCCCGCCCCATTCTCCCTCCTTCCATCACCCCGCCCCATTCTCCCGCTTTCCATCACCCCGCCCCCATTCTCCCGCGTTCCATCACCCCGCCCCATTCTCCCTCCTTCCATCACCCCGCCCCATTCTCCCTCCTTCCATCACCCCGCCCCATTCTCCCGCTTTCCATCACCCCGCCCCATTCTCCCGCTTTCCATCACCCCGCCCCATTCTCCCTCCTTCCATCACCCCGCCCCATTCTTCCTCCTTCCATCACCCCGCCCCATTCTCCCTCTTTCCATCACCCCGCCCCATTCTCCTTCCTTCCATCACCCCGCCCCATTCTCCCTCCTTCCATCACCCCGCCCCATTCTCCCGCTTTCCATCACCCCGCCCCATTCTCCCGCTTTCCATCACCCCGCCCCATTCTCCCGCTTTCCATCACCCCGCCCCATTCTCCCGCTTTCCATCACCCCGCTGCATTCTCCCGCTTTCCATAACCCTTCCCCATTCTCCCTCCTTCCATCACCCCGCCCCATTCTCTCTCCTTCCATCACCCCGCCCCATTCTCCCGCTTTCCATCACCCCGCACCATTCTCCCGCTTTCCATCACCCCGCCCCATTCTCCCGCTTTCCATCACCCCGCGCCATTCTCCCGCTTTCCATCACCCCGCCCCATTCTCCCTCCTTCCATCACCCCGCCCTATTCTCCCGCTTTCCATCACCCCGCCCCATTCTCCCGCTTTCCATCACCCCGGCCCATTCTCCCGCTTTCCATCACCCCGCCCCATTCTCCCGCTTTCCATCACCCCGCCGCATTCTCCCGCTTTCCATAACCCTGCCCCATTCTCCCTCCTTCCATCATCCCGCCCATTCTCCCTCCTTCCATAACCCCGCCCCATTCTCCCGCTTTCCATCACCCCGCACCATTCTCCCGCTTTCCATCACCCCGCCCCATTCTCCCGCTTTCCATCACCCCGCGCCATTCTCCCGCTTTCCATCACCCCGCCCCATTCTCCCGCTTTCCATCACCCCGCTGCATTCTCCTGCTTTCCATAACCCCGCCCCATTCTCCCCTCCTTCCATCACCCCGCCCCATTCTCCCGCTTTCCATCACCCCGCCCCATTCTCCCGCTTTCCATCACCCCGCACCATTCTCCCCGCTTTCCATCACCCCGCCCCATTCTTCCGCTTTCCATCACCCCGCCCCATTCTCCCGCTTTCCATCACCCCGCCCCATTCTCCCTCCATCCATCACCCCCGCCCCATTTTCCCTCCTTCCATCACCCCGCCCCATTCTCCCGCTTTCCATCACCCCGCCCCCATTCTCCCTCCTTCCATCACCCCGCCCCATTCTCCCTCCTTACATCACCCCGCCCCATTCTCCCGCTTTCCAATACCCCGCCCCATTCTCCCGCTATCCATCACCCCACCCCATTCTCCCGCTTTCCACTTTCCATCACCCCGCCCCACTTTCCTCAACCCCGCCCCATTCTCCTCTTCCATCACCCCGCCCCATTCTCCCTCCTTCCATCACCCCGCCCCATTCTCCCGCTTTCCATCACCCCGCCCCATTCTCCCGCTTTCCATCACCCCGCCCCATTCTCCCGCTTTCCCATCACCCGCCCCATTCTCCCTCCTTCCATCACCCCGCCCTATTCTCCCGCTTTCCATCACCCCGCCCCATTCTCCCGCTTTCCATCACCCCGCCCCATTCTCCCGCTTTCCATCACCCCGCCCCATTCTCCCGCTTTCCATCTCCCCGCCCCATTCTCGCGCTTTCCATCACCCCGACCCATTCTCCTGCTTTCCATCACCCGCCCCTTTCTCCCTCCTTCCATCACCCCGCCCCATTCTCCCGCTTTCCATCACCCCGCCCCATTCTCCCGCTTTCCATCACCCCCCGCCCCATTCTCCCGCTTTCCATCACCCCGCCCCCCTTCTCCCGCTTTCCATCACCCCGCCCCCTTCTCCCGCTTTCCATCACCCCGCCCCATTCTCCCGCTTTCCATCACCCCGCCCCATTCTCCTGCTTTCTATCACCCCGCCCCATTCTCCCTCCTTCCATCTCCCCGCCCCATTCTCCCTCCTTCCATCACCCCGCCCCATTCTCCCACTTTCCATCACCCTGCCCCATTCTCCCTCCTTCCATCACCCCGCCCCATTCTCCCGCTTTCCATCACCCTGCCCCATTCTCCCTCCTTCCATCACCCCGCCCCATTCTCCCTCCTTCCATCACCCTGCCCCATTCTCCCGCTTTCTATCACCCCGCCCCATTCTCCCGCTTTCCATCACCCCGCCCCATTCTCCCGCTTTCCATCACCCCGCCCCATTCTCCCGCTTTCCATCACCCCGCCGCATTCTCCCGCTTTCCATAACCCTGCCCCATTCTCCCTCCTTCCATCACCCCGCCTCATTCTCCCTCCTTCCATCACCCCGCCCCCATTCTCCCGCTTTCCATCACCCCGCACCATTCTCCCGCTTTCCATCACCCCGCCCCATTCTCCCGCTTTCCATCACCCCGCCCCATTCTCCCGCTTTCCATCACCCCGCCCCATTCTCCCCGCTTTCCATCACCCCGCCCCATTCTCCTGCTTTCTATCACCCCGCCCCATTCTCCCTCCTTCCATCACCCCGCCCCATTCTCCCTCCTTCCATCACCCCGCCCCATTCTCCCACTTTCCATCACCCTGCCCCATTCTCCCTCCTTCCATCACCCCGCCCTATTCTCCCGCTTTCCATCACCCCGCCCCATTCTCCCGCTTTCCATCACCCCGCCCCCTTCTCCCGCTTTCCATCACCCCGCCCCATTCTCCCGCTTTCCATCACCCCGCCCCATTCTCCCGCTTTCCATCACCCCGACCCATTCTCCCGCTTTCCATCACCCCCCCCCCATTCTCCCGCTTTCCATCACCCCGACCCATTCTCCTGCTTTCCATCACCCCGCCCCATTCTCCCTCCTTCCATCACCCCGCCCCATTCTCCCTCCTTCCATCACCCCGCCCCATTCTCCCGCTTTCCATCACCCCGCCCCATTCTCCCGCTTTCCATTACCCCGCGCCATTCTCCCGCTTTCCATCACCCCGCCCCATTCTCCCGCTTTCCATCACCCCGCCCCCTTGTCCCACTTTCCATCACCTCGCCCCATTCTCCCGCTTTCCATCACCCCGCCCCATCTCCCGCTTTCCATCACCCCGCCCCCATTCTCCCTCCTTCCATCACCCCGCCCCATTGTCCCTCCTTCCATCACCCCGCCCCATTCTCCCGCTTTCCATCACCCTGCCCCATTCTCCCTCCTTCCATCACCCCGCCCCATTCTCCCTCCTTCCATCACCCCGCCCCATTCTCCCGCTTTCCATCACCCCGCCCCAGTCTCCCGCTTTCCATCACCCCGGCCCATTCTCCCGCTTTCCATCACCCCGCCCCATTCTCCCGCTTTCCATCACCCCGCCCCCATTCTCTCGCTTTCCATCACCCCGCCCCATTCTCCCGCTTTCCATCACCCCGCCCCATTCTCCCTCCTTCCATCACCCCGCCCCATTCTCCCACTTTCCATCACCCCGCCCCATTCTCCTGCTTTCCATCACCCCGCCCCGTTCTCCCTCCTTCCATCACCCCGCCCCATTCTCCCTCCTACCATCACCCCGCCCCATTCTCCCTCCTTACATCACCCCGCCTCATTCTCCCGCTTTCCATCACCCCGCCCCATTCTCCCCCGCTTTCCATCACCCCGCTCCATTCTCCCTCCTTCCATCACCCCGCCCCACTCTCCCGCTTTCCATCACCCCGCCCCATTCTCCCGCTTTCCATCACCCCGCCCTATTCTCCCGCTTTCCGTCACCCCTCCCCATTCTCCCGCTTTCCATCACTCCGCCCCATTCTCCCGCTTTCCACCACCCCGCCCCATTCTCCCGCATTCCATCACCCCGCCCCATTCTCCCTCCTTCCATCACCCCGCCCGATTCTCCCGCTTTCCATAACCCCGCCCCATTCTCCCACTTTCCATCACCCCGCCCCATTCTCCCGCTTTCCATCACCCCGCCCCATTCTCCCTCCTTCCATCACCCCTCCCCATTCTCCCTCCTATTATCACCCCGCCCCCATTCTCCCTCTTTCCATCACCCCGCCCCATTCTCCCGCTTTCCATCACCCCGCCCCATTCTCCCGCTTTCCATCACCCCGCCCCATTCTCCCGCTTTCCATCACCCCGTCCCATTCTCCCGCTTTCCATCACCCCGCCCCATTCTCTCGCTTTCCATCACCCCGCCCCATTCTCCCGCTTTCCATCACCCGCCCCATTCTCCCTCCTTCCATCACCCCGCCCATTCTCCAGCTTTCCATCACCCCGCCCCATTCTCCCGCTTTCCATCACCCCGCCCCATTCTCCCGCTTTCCATCACCTTGCCCCATTCTCCCGCTTTCCATCACCCCGGCCCATTCTCCCGCTTTCCATCACCCCGCCCCATTCTCCCGCTTTCCATCACCCCGCCCCATTCTCTCGCTTTCCATCACCCCGCCCCATTCTCCCGCTTTCCATCACCCCGCCCCATTCTCCCTCCTTCCATCACCCCGCCCCATTCTCCCGCTTTCCATCACCCCGCCCCCTTCTCCCGCTTTCCATCACCCCGCCCCATTCTCCCTCCTTCCATCACCCCGCCCCATTCTCCCTCCTACCATCACCCCGCCCCATTCTCCCTCCTTACATCACCCCGCCTCATTCTCCCGCTTTCCATCACCCCGCCCCATTCTCCCGCTTTCCATCACCCCGCCCCATACTCCCGCTTTCCATCACCCCGGCCCATTCTCCCGCTTTCCATCACCCCGCCCCATTCTCCCCGCTTTCCATCACCCCGCCCCATTCTCCTGCTTTCCATCACCCCGACCCATTCTCCCGCTTTCCATCACCCCGCCCCATCCTCCCGCTTTCCATCACCCCGCCCCATTCTCCCGCTTTCCATCACCCCGCCCCATTCTCCTGCTTTCCATCACCCCGACCCATTCTCCCGCTTTCCATCACCCCGCCCCATTCTCCCGCTTTCCATCATCCCGCCCCATTCTCCCGCTTTCCATCACCCCGCCCCATTCTCCCTCCTTCCATCACCCCGTCCCATTCTCCTGCTTTTTGTCACCCCGTCCCATTCTCCCGCTTTCCATCACCCCGCCCCATTCTCCCGCTTTCCATCACCCCGCCCCATTCTCCCGCTTTCCATCACCCCGCCCCATTCTCTCGCTTTCCATCACCCCGCCCCATTCTCCCGCTTTCCATCACCTTCCCCATTCTCCCGCTTTCCATCCCCATTCTCCCGCTTTCCATCACCCCACCCCATTCTCCCGCTTTCCATCACCCCGTCCCATTCTCCCGCTTTCCATCATCCTGCACCATTCTCCCGTTTTCCATCACCCCGCCCCATTCTCCCTCCTTCCATCACCCCGCCCCATTCTCCCTCCTTCCGTCACCCCGCCCCATCCTCCCGCTTTCCATCACCCCGCCCCATTCTCCCGCTTTCCATCACCCCACCCCATTCTCCGACTTTCCACCACCCCGCCCCATTCTCCCGCTTTCCAGCACCCCGCCCCATTCTCCCGCTTTCCATCACCCCGCCCCATTCTCCCGCTTTCCATCACCCCGCCCCATTCTCCCGCTTTCCATCACCCCGCCCCATTCTCCCGCTTTCCATCACCCCGCCCTATTCTCCCGCATTCCATCACCCCGCCCCATTCTCCCGCTTTCCATCACCCCGCCCCATTCTCCCTCCTTCCATCACCCCGCCCCATTCTCCCACTTTCCATCACCCCGCCCCATCTTCCCGCTTTCCATCACCCCGCCCCATTCTCCCGCTTTCCATCACCCCGCCCCATTCTCCCGCTTTCCTTAACCCCGCCCCATTCTCCCGCTTTCCATCACCCTGCCCCATTCTCCCGCTTTCCATCACCCCGCCCCATTCTCCCGCTTTCCGTCACCCCGCCCCATTCTCCCGCTTTCCATCACCCCGCCCCATTCTCCCGCTTTCCATCACCCCGCCCCATTCTCCCGCTTTCCATCACCCCGCGCCATTCTCCCGCTTTCCATCACCCCGCCCCATTCTCCCGCTTTCCATCACCCCGCCCCATTCTCCCGCGTTCCATCACCCCGCCCCATTCTCGCTCCTTCCATCATCCCGCCCCATTCTCCCTTCTTCCATCACGCCGCCCCATTCTCCCGCGTTCCATCACACCCGCCCTATTCTCCCTCCTTCCATCACCCCGCCCCATTCTCCCTCCTTCCATCACCCCGCCCCATTCTCCCGCTTTCCATCACCCCGCCCCATTCTCCCGCTTTCCATCACCCCGCCCCATTCTCCCGCTTTCCATCACCCCGCAACATTCTCCCTCCTTCCATCAACCCGCCCCATTCTCCCGCTTTCCATCACCCCGCCCCATTCTCCCGCTTTCCATCACCCCCCTTCCATCACCCCGCCCCATTCTCCCGCTTTCCATCACCCCGCCCCATTCTCCCGCTTTCCATCACCCCGCCCCATTCTCCCGCTTTCCATCACCCCGCCCCATTCTCCCGCTTTCCATCACCCCGCCCCATTCTCCCGCTTTCCATCACCCCGCCCCATTCTTCCGCTTTCCATCACCCCGCCCCACCATTCTCCAGCTTTCCATCACCCCGCCCCATTCTCCAGCTTTCCATCACCCCGCCCCATTCTCCCGCTTTCCATCACCCCGACCCATTCTCTCGCTTTCCATCACCCCGCCCCATCCTCCCGCTTTCCATCACCCCGCCCCATTCTCCCTCCTTCCATCACCCCGCCCCATTCTCCCGCTTTCCATCACCCCGCCCCATTCTCCCGCTTTCCATCACCCCGCCCCATTCTCCCCGCTTTCCATCACCCCGCCCCATTCTCCCTCCTTCCATCACCCCGTCCCATTCTCTTGCTTTTTGTCACCCCGTCCCATTCTCCCGCTTTCCATCACCCCGCCCCATTCTCCCGCTTTCCATCACCCCGCCCCATTCTCCCGCTTTCCATCACCCCGCCCCATTCTCTCGCTTTCCATCACCCCGCCCCATTCTCCCGCTTTCCATCACCTTCCCCATTCTCCCGCTTTCCATGCCTATTCTCCCGCTTTCCATCACCCCGCCCCATTCTCCCGCCTTCCATCACCCCGTCCCGTTCTCCCGCTTTCCATCACCCTGCACCATTCTCCCGTTTTCCATCACCCCGCCCCATTCTCCCTCCTTCCATCACCCCGCCCCATTCTCCCTCCTTCCGTCACCCCGCCCCATCCTCCCGCTTTCCATCACCCCGCCCCATTCTCCCGCTTTCCATCACCCCCACCCCATTCTCCGGCTTTCCACCACCCCGCCCCATTCTCCCGCTTTCCAGCACCCCGCCCCATTCTCCCGCATTCCACCACCCCGCCCCATTCTCCCGCTTTCCATCACCCCGCCCTATTCTCCCGCATTCCATCACCCCGCCCCATTCTCCCGCTTTCCATCACCCTGCCCCATTCTCCATCCTTCCATCACCCCGCCCCATTCTCCCACTTTCCATCACCCCGCCCCATTCTCCCGCTTTCCATCACCCCGCCCCATTCTCCCGCTTTCCATCACCCCGCCCCATTCTCCCGCTTTCCATCACCCCGCCCCATTCTCCCGCTTTCCATCACCCCGCCCCATTCTCCCGCTTTCCATCACCCCGCCCCATTCTCCCGCTTTCCATCACCCCGCCCCATTCTCCCGCTTTCCATCACCCCGCCCCATTCTCCCGCTTTCCATCACCCCGCCCCATTCTCCCTCCTTCCATCACCCCGTCCCATTCTCCTGCTTTTTGTCACCCCGTCCCATTCTCCCGCTTTCCATCACCCTGCCCCATTTTCCCGCTTTCCATCACCCCGCCCCATTCTCCCGCTTTCCATCACCCCGCCCCATTCTCTCGCTTTCCATCACCCCGCCCCATTCTCCCGCTTTCCATCACCTTCCCCATTCTCCCGCTTTCCATCCCCATTCTCCCGCTTTCCATCACCCGCCCCATTCTCCCGCTTTCCATCACCCCGTCCCATTCTCCCGCTTTCCATCACCCTGCACCATTCTCCCGTTTTCCATCACCCCGCCCCATTCTCCCTCCTTCCATCACCCCGCCCCATTCTCCCTCCTTCCGTCACCCCGCCCCATCCTCCCGCTTTCCATCACCCCGCCCCATTCTCCCGCTTTCCATCACCCCACCCCATTCTCCGGCTTTCCACCACCCCGCCCCATTCTCCCGCTTTCCAGCACCCCGCCCCATTCTCCCGCATTCCATCACCCCGCCCCATTCTCCCGCTTTCCATCACCCCGCCCTATTCTCCCGCATTCCATCACCCCGCCCCATTCTCCCGCTTTCCATCACCCCGCCCCATTCTCCCTCCTTCCATCACCCCGCCCCATTCTCCCACTTTCGATCACCCCGCCCCATTCTCCCGCTTTCCATCACCCCGCCCCATTCTCCCGCTTTCCATCACCCCGCCCCATTCTCCCGCTTTCCTTCACCCCGCCCCATTCTCCCGCATTCCTTCACCCCGCCCCATTCTCCCGCTTTCCATCACCCCGCCCCATTCTCCCGCTTTCCATCACCCCGCCCCATTCTCCCGCTTTCCATCACCCCGCCCCATTCTCCCGCTTTCCATCACCCCGCCCCATTCTCCCGCTTTCCATCACCCCGCCCCATTCTCCCGCTTTCCATCACCCCGCCCCCATTCTCCCGCTTTCCATCACCCCGCCCCATTCTCCCGCGTTCCATCACCCCGCCCCATTCTCCCGCGTTCCATCACCCCGCCCCATTCTCGCTCCTTCCATCAACCCGCCCCATTCTCCCGCGTTCCATCACCCCCGCCCTATTCTCCCTCCTTCCATTACCCCGCCCCATTCTCCCTCCTTCCATCACCCCGCCCCATTCTCCCGCTTTCCATCACCATTCTCCCGCTTTCCATCACCCCACCCCATTCTCCGGCTTTCCACCACCCCGCCCCATTCTCCCGCTTTCCAGCACCCCGCCCCATTCTCCCGCATTCCATCACCCCGCCCCATTCTCCCGCTTTCCATCACCCCGCCCTATTCTCCCGCATTCCATCACCCCGCCCCATTCTCCCGCTTTCCATCACCCCGCCCCATTCTCCCTCCTTCCATCACCCCGCCCCATTCTCCCACTTTCGATCACCCCGCCCCATTCTCCCGCTTTCCATCACCCCGCCCCATTCTCCCGCTTTCCATCACCCCGCCCCATTCTCCCGCTTTCCTTCACCCCGCCCCATTCTCCCGCATTCCTTCACCCCGCCCCATTCTCCCGCTTTCCATCACCCCGCCCCATTCTCCCGCTTTCCATGACCCCGCCCCATTCTCCCGCTTTCCATCACCCCGCCCCATTCTCCCGCTTTCCATCACCCCGCCCCATTCTCCCGCTTTCCATCACCCCGCCCCATTCTCCCGCTTTCCATCACCCCGCCCCATTCTCCCGCTTTCCATCACCCCGCCCCATTCTCCCGCGTTCCATCACCCCGCCCCATTCTCCCGCGTTCCATCACCCCGCCCCATTCTCGCTCCTTCCATCAACCCGCCCCATTCTCCCGCGTTCCATCACCCCCGCCCTATTCTCCCTCCTTCCATTACCCCGCCCCATTCTCCCTCCTTCCATCACCCCGCCCCATTCTCCCGCTTTCCATCACCATTCTCCCGCTTTCCATCACCCCGCCCCATTCTCCCGCTTTCCATCACCCCGCCCCATTCTCCCGCTTTCCATCACCCCGGCCCATTCTCCTGCTTTCCATCACCCCGCCCCATTCTCCCGCTTTCAATCACCTCGCCCCATTCTCCCGCTTTCCATTACCCCGACCCATTCTCCCGCTTTCCATCACCGCGCCCCATCCTCCCGCTTTCCATCACCCCGCCCCATTCTCCCTCCTTCCATCACCCCGCCCCATTCTCCCGCTTTCCATCACCCCGCCCCATTCTCCCGCTTTCCATCACCCCGCCCCATTCTCCCGCTTTCCATCACCCCGCCCCATTCTCCCTCCTTCCATCACCCCGTCCCATTCTCCTGCTTTTTGTCACCCCGTCCCATTCTCCCGCTTTCCATCACCCCGCCCCATTCTCCCGCTTTCCATCACCCCGCCCCATTCTCCCGCTTTCCATCACCCCGCCCCATTCTCTGGCTTTCCATCACCCCGCCCCATTCTCCCGCTTTCCATCACCTTCCCCATTCTCCCGCTTTCCATCCCCATTCTCCCGCTTTCCATCACCCCGCCCCATTCTCCCGCTTTCCATCACCCCGTCCCGTTCTCCCGCTTTCCATCACCCTGCACCATTCTCCCGTTTTCCATCACCCCGCCCCATTCTCCCTCCTTCCATCACCCCGCCCCATTCTCCCTCCTTCCGTCACCCCGCCCCATCCTCCCGCTTTCCATCACCCCGCCCCATTCTCCCGTTTTCCATCACCCCACCCCATTCTCCGGCTTTCCACCACCCCGCCCCATTCTCCCGCTTTCCAGCACCCCGCCCCATTCTCCCGCATTCCATCACCTCACCCCATTCTCCCGCTTTCCATCACCCCGCCCTATTCTCCCGCATTCCATCACCCCGCCCCATTCTCCCGCTTTCCATCAACCCGCCCCATTCTCCCGCTTTCCATCACCCCGCCCCATTCTCCCTCCTTCCATCACCCCGCCCCATTCTCCCCCTCTCCATCACCCCGCCCCATTCTCCCGCTTTCCATCACCCCGCCCCATTCTCCCGCTTTCCATCACCCTGCCCCATTCTCCCGCTTTCCTTCACCCCGCCCCATTCTCCCGCTTTCCATCACCCCGCCCCATTCTCCCGCTTTCCATCACCCCGCCCCATTCTCCCGCTTTCCATCACCCCGCCCCATTCTCCCGCTTTCCATCACCCCGCCCCATTCTCCCGCTTTCCATCACCCCGCCCCATTCTCCCGCTTTCCATCACCCCGCCCCATTCTCCCGCTTTCCATCACCCCGCCCCATTCTCCCGCGTTCCATCACCCCGCCCCATTCTCGCTCCTTCCATCAACCCGCCCCATTCTCCCTTCTTCCATCACGCCGCCCCATTCTCCCGCGTTCCATCACCCCCGCCCTATTCTCCCACCTTGCATCACCCCGCCCCATTCTCCCTCCTTCCATGACCCCGCCCCATTCTCCCGCTTTCCATCACCATTCTCCCGCTTTCCATCACCCCGCCCCATTCTCCCGCTTTCCATCACCCCGCCCCATTCTCCCGCTTTCCGTCACCCCGCCCCATTCTCCCGCTTTCCATCACCCCGCCCCATTCTCCCGCTTTCCATCACCCCGCCCCATTCTCCCGCTTTCCATCACTCCGCCCCATTCTCCCGCTTTCCATCACCCCGCCCCATTCTCCCGCTTTCCATCACCCCGCCCCATTCTCCCTCCTTCCATCACCCCGCCCCATTCTCCCGCTTTCCATCACCCCGCCGAACTTTTCTGTGCGCGCGAACCAAGCTGAAGTTGCTCTGGTAGATGTATTTGAACATGGGCCATCCGAATATGCAACAATATTCGGTTCCTTGGATGCTTTTCCCTACGCCTATAGGGATCCATGCGCTTCTTTAGCATTTGTGGGCAGGCACGGCCGTCGTCGCGGGCGCCGAACCTTTCTATGCGCGCGAACCAAGCTGAAGTTGCTCTGGTAGGTGTATTTGAACATGGGCCACCCAAATATGCAACAACATTCGGGTCGTTGGATGCTTTTTCCTACGCATGTAGGGATCCGTGCGCTCCCTTAGCATTTGTGGGCAGGCACGGCCGTCGTCGCGGGCGCCGAACGTTTCTGTGCGCGCGAACCAAGCTGAAGTTGCTCTGGTAGGTGTATTTGAACATGGGCCATTCGAATATGCAAGAACATTCGGGTCGTTAGATGCTTTTTTCCACGCCTATAGGGATCCGTTCGCTTCCTTAGCATTTGTGGGCAGGCACGGCCGTCGTCGCGGGCGCCGAACTTTTCTGTGCGCGCGAACCAAGCTGAAGTCGCTCTGGTAGGTGTATTTGAACATGGGCCATCCGAATATGCAACAATATTCGGGTCGTTAGATGCTTTTTTCCACGCCTATAGGGATCCGTTCGCTTCTTTAGCATTTGTGGGCAGGCACGGCCGTCGTCGCGGGCGCCGAACTTTTCTGTGCGCGCGAACCAAGCTGAAGTCGCTCTGGTAGGTGTATTTGAACATGGGCCATCCGAATATGCAACAATATTCGGGTCGTTAGATGCTTTTTTTCCACGCCTATAGGGATCCGTTCGCTTCTTTAGCATTTGTGGGCAGGCACGGCCGACGTCGCGGGCGCTGAACCTTTCTGTGCGCGCGAACCAAGCTGAAGTTGCTCTGGTAGGTGTATTTGAACATGGGCCATCCGAATATGCAACAATATTCGGATCCTTGGATGCTTTTTCCTACGCCTATAGGGATCCGTGCGCTTCTTTAGCATTTGTGGGCAGGCACGGCCGTCGTCGCGGGCGCCGAACCTTTCTGTGCGCGCGAACCAAGCTGAAGTTGCTCTGGTAGGTGTATTTGAATATGGGCCACCCGAATATGCAACAACATTCGGGTCGTTGGTGTCAGATTTATATGACATAGCTACTGTAGGCTATAGTGGGGTACCACATATGGGGTACAGTTTTCTAGGGTTTACATTTGTACCCAACTTTCCCTTAGTCAATTCATTCTCGTTCAGTTTCTCATGGTATCGAGCAGGTTCCCCTGTGGGAACTGTTCCTAGGGCCCACCACATTTTTTTCCTGCCCGGAGCGCGCTCTCCACTGCCCGAGTCGCGCTCCCCTCTCTCGACCCTGTCGCGCCGCCTTAGCGGCCCTTTCTAGCCGCCCTCGCGGCCTCTTCAAGCCGCCCTCGCGACCCCCCCCTCCTAGCCGCCCTCGCGGCCCCGTCGCCTACCCGGGCGGCCCCGGCGCCGCCCTTCCCTGCCTCGGCGCCGCCTCTGATGGCCCCGTCGCCTACCCCTGCGGCCCCGGAGCTGCCCTTCCCGGCCCCGGCGCCGCCTCTACTGGCCCCGACGCCGCTCCACCTGGCCCCGACGCCGCTCCACCCGGCCTCGCCGCCGCTCCACCCGGCCCCGCCGCCGTCCCCACGCGGCCCCGCCATCACCACCGAGCCGCCGGCGCCGCCGAGCTACTGCCGAGCCGCCCGATCCACCCGAGCCGCTTGAGCCGCCGCGCCACCTGAGCCGCCCGAGCCGCCGGGTCGCCGAGCCGCCGAGCTGCAGTTGCTGCCGAACCGCCGTACCGCCGAGCCGCCCGAGCCGCCCGAGTCGCCGAGTCGCCGAGCCGCAGTTGCTGCCGAGCCGCCGTACCGCCGAGCCGCCCGAGCCGCCCGAGCCGCCGAGTTGCCGACCCGCCGAGCCGCCGAGCCGCCCGAGCCGCCCTATCCGGTAAGAGCAGCGCCTCTGTCACTGCACTGCCCTTACCCTACTGTTCGCGCTGCTAGTCCACTGCTGTCATGGCTACCCCTTGTTAGAGATTAAGGACGGAGTCTATGAAGATTAGGGGCTGAAATATCTCAAAATCGTCAACTACAATTCTGGACAGAAAAGTCGTCGTCACAAGAAACGTCGTCGACGAAAGGTCCACTGTTAGAATTCTTTCAAACTCGAGTATGTTGTAGCCCTTGACCGTGGCTATCTTTCCCAATTTGAATAGTATCAGAATATGGAGTATAACTCGAGTTATGAACTTCGGCGCACTAGGGGGTATGCTGCCATAGAAAACGTAACTCAATCACAATGATCTCACAAGTTCACACAAGAAAGTTAGAGTAGCAATAGAACCAGGTAGGAGGGGATGAGGAGGACGAGAGGGAAGGTCCCAAGAGAGTCCCCAACCAAGGAAACCCCATGCCATACAATTCCCTTCCCCATAGGCAACCCAACTTTGACCTTTGTCACTATCCCAACCTCCACAATCCACCTCAACCCAACTTGGCCACACTTGCCAACCTGGTTTGGTTTCTCCCAACCATTTGGCAGCAACTACAGTAGAAAAGACGAATTTCCCAACCCCCAAAAGTCTGTACCCCATATTGAGTCAACCCCACAACTTCCCATAGTCACCACAACCAAATATCAAAAGCATACGAACTCCAACGTTCGTAACTTTCTTGTTCGTGCTCCGATTGAAGCGATACTTGGTTCCTCGGAAAGCTCTTGAGCAGAGGAGTCACTTCAGATATCTGCTCAAGCCAAATAACATTCACACACACACTCAGAAAAACCAAACCGCACAAAACACAAATTCTTGCACACACTCACAACACGCATGCAACGCACGAACATATGATGGGAGGCAGACAGACGTGAATGCGAATGGTAGCATCACTCAACAAACTCCCCCTCTGGCTGCCAACCATCATCCCACATGCCATAGCTCAAGCATGCATCCTCAATGCACACTCATCCCAGCAAGCTTCATGCCCTTCCAATGCTCAGATTCAGCCAGGCGCTTGGTGAGAATGTCAGCCGCCTGCTGATGGGTCTTCACAATCTCCAGCCGCACCTCCTTGTCCAGGAGCCTCCTCACCCAATGCCACTTAGGCCTGATGTGCTTCGTCAGCCCATGAAGGCAAGCATTCTTAGCAAGCTTCACAGCCGACTCGTTGTCACAGAAAATCACAGTTGGATCCTTTTGGCACACTCCGATCTCCTCCAACAAACGCCTCAGCCACACCACCTCCTTTGCCCCATGATGCAGAGCCATGTACTCTGTCTCACACGAGGACTGCCCCACCTCGTTCTGCTTCTTGCTGCGCCAGCTCACTGCACCACCTCCAAACAGGCACACATAGCCTCCAATGCTGGTGCCATCCGCCTTCACAGAGTTGAAGCTAGCGTCGGTGTAGCAGGTCAGGAGCATCTCCCCCTTGCCCAAATCAGCTGCACCCCTCTGCAGCCTCTGTCGCACAGCACTGTACTCCAAGCCCACTAATGCCGTAGCGCTCACATAGCGGACCAACCTCTTGGCCGCTTCCAGCTGCTCATGACTGGGGCGTGAAACCACACTTGCAAGCCTGGATGTAGCAAAGGCAATGTCAGGCCGCGTGTGGTTAGCCGCATAATTGAGTGCCCCCACCATGGAATGAAACAGCTTCCTGTCACTCTCACCCACCACCTCCTCTTCAGCACAGGGCTCCACAGTGAACCCCGAAGGCAGTGGGGTGGCTGGCTTTCCTCCATCTTGCAGCCCATACTTCTCAGCCAGCCCCTCACAATACTTTCTCTGGTGCAACCTCAACACTCCCTTGTCAAGGTCCCTCTCCACATGCATGCCCAAATAGTACTTCACATCTCCCATCTTGGAGCACTTAAACTGCATCTCCAGCATCTCCTCCACATGCTCAATCATTGCAGACGACTCAGAGAAGAGCAGGATGTCATCCACATACACCAGGAGCATGAGAAACTGCTCCTTCTCCTGCAGCAGGAACAAGCTGTGATCACACTCACTCTTCTTGAAACCCCCAGCCAGCAGAGTCTCCTCTAACTTGTGGTACCATGCACGAGGAGCCTGCTTCAGGCCATAGATGGCCTTCTTCAGCCTGCACACCCTGCCGCTCCCATCATCCAAACCCTCAGGCTGTAACATGTACAGCTCCTCCAGAATGATCCCATTGAGGAAGGCGGTGGTGATGTCCATCTGCTTCACCCGCCATCCACGGTATGCTGCCATTGCCAATGACACCCGAAGTGTTGTGCCTTTCCCCACAGGAGCATAGAGCTCGTTGAAGTCCTTTCCCTTTGTCTGCTGAAACCCCTTAGCCACAAGCCTTGACTTGTAGCGGGTCAGCGCCCCATCAGGTCCGTACTTGTGCCTGAAAATCAGCTTGGAAGAAATGGCCTTCTTCCCAGGTGGCAGCTCACACAGCTCCCACGTCTCATTCTCTAGCAGAGAATCATACTCCTCCTTCACACTCTGCTTCCACTTTTCAGCATCGGGCCCGCTCAATGCCTCAGCTAGCGTCTTGGGCTCAGGGACGGCTGCCCAGTAGCAGTGTGCTATCTCATCCTCATCACACTGCTCAGCCACACTCCCAGCCCTTACCACCTTTGGCTTGCCACGGCTTGCATAGGTCAGCCTGTTAGGAGGGCGCACATCCCTCCTAGGACGGTCAGCCGTACGTCCGGCACCTTGTGGAGCACCTTGCTCCTCCTGCTGCTGCGGCTGCTGCTGCTGTTGCTGCTGCTGCTGCTCCTCCACCTCAGGTTCTCCCCCATCCTCTGTCACCCCAGAGATCTCATTCTCAGAGACAGAAACCTCCACTTGCCTTGAAGGCCGCTGCACCTCATCGGCCTCGACAATTAGCGGTGTCGTTGGAAGCTTCTGCTGCTGCTGCTGCTTCCACTCCTTGTAGTACAAGGACTCAAGGAACTTCACATCCCTTGACACGGTCAGCTGCTGGCTGGTCAAGTCCCAAATCAGCCAGCCCTTGTGATCCTTAGCAAGCCCCAAGTGCACACCCCATCTCCCAGAAGCTTCCAGTTTTCCCCTCTTCTCCTTAGGCACATGAAACACCACCATGCACCCAAAGGCTCTCAGCATGTTCACAGCTGGTGCAATCCCATACCACTTGGTGTAGGGGACCCACTGCTTGTCCCCCACAGTTGCCAGCACCCTGTTCTTCACAACAACGACCTGCCGCAGTGCTGTCACCCAAAACGGATCCGGCAGCCCTGCACGCCCAAGGAGAGTGCGAGCACCTTCCTGCAGGGTCCGGTTGAACCGCTCAGCCACGCCATTCTGCTGAGGGTTGTAAGGCACTGTGAGCTGATGCTGGATCCCCTTCCGCTTCAGCTCCTTCTCAAAATCAGCGCCGATGAACTCTCCTCCGTTGTCAGTGCGGATCACCTTCACCTTGTGTCCGCTTTCCCTTTGTGCTCTTGGCATCCACTCCTTAAGAACAGCCGCTGCCACCTCCCCCTTAGTCTTGAGAGGGTACACCCACACCGCACGCGTGTGGTCGTCCACAATCGTCAAGAAGTAGCGGCTGCCCGAGAGAGAAAGGGCCCTCGTGGGGCCCACCACATCCATGTGCACTAGTGCAAGTGGTGCCTTGGCTGGTCCTGTGCTGCTGCTGAAGGGAAACTTCGTGAATTTGGTCTCAAGGCAGGTAGGGCAGCTCCCAATCTCCTTTGCTCCCCCCTTCACCTCCAGCCCCTTCAAGCACCCATCCTTTACCAACTTCTGCAGCATAGGAATGTTCACATGGCACAGCCTCTCATGCCACGTCTCCCAATCAGCCTCACCACTCCCAGATGAAGCCTTTGCCCATGCAGCTGTCGCATCCACACCAGCAAGCACCTCACCATGTGGCTGTTGTGGCTGCTGCACCTTCTTGACTGCATCCAGGGCCCCAGCAGTTGGTGCAGTCTCCTCTCCTCCCGCAGTTGCTTTAGCCGCTGCCGCTGCCTTTGCCGTTGCTGGTGGTTTCCCCTTCCAAGGGATGATGGGCAGCTGCCACAAGTCCTTGATGCAGCTGCTCTTCTCCTCCAAGTTCCACAGCAGCAACTTCCCAAGCTTTGCACGGCAGCTGGTTGGGCCGAAGGTAACTTCAGCCTTGCTCTTCTGCAGCCGGCGCACAGAAAGAAGGTTAGCGGACAAACCTTCAACCAACAGCACATTCCCAAGCCCCACAAGCTCTCCATTGGCTCCCATCACCTTGGCATTCCCAACACCAATCACAGGGAGCAAAGCACCTGAAGCGGCAGCCACAAACTTGATCTTCCCAGGAGGTTTTACCTCATCAAGCAAATCTGCCCGTGGGGTCATATGACTCGTGCAACCTGAATCGATCACCCAGTGAGTGAGGGGGTGCATCACAACCTTCCCAACTGAACCCACATCACCCCCACTCCCTTGCACATCCTCAACCATGAGGAACATCCCAGGGTCGGCTTTACCTTGTGCACCATCACCTTGTGCACCTGAACCTTGCACAGCGCCACCGCGTGCACGTTCACCACTTGGCGGCTTCATGCCTGGAGGGGCCCATCCCTCAGGCCGGCTGAAACACTTGAACCACGGGTGTCCAGCCTTCTTGCAGTACCAGCACGCACCCTCCATTCGGGTGCTCCCCCTGCCACCAGAGCTCCCATGCCCCTCATTGTAGTCACCTCGGCCTCTCCCTCTGCCAAAGCCTCTCCCACGGCCTCGGCCTCTCCCTCCCCCTCTTCCTCTGCTGCCTCCTGCAGCTCCATACCCCTCAGCAGTTTTGTTGGCAGCACCACCTCCCGTGTGGCGTCTGCGGAAGTCCTCCTGCAGAATCTGCTGCCGTAGCCACTCAGGCGTCCATTTGTCCTGCTGAACGTTGAGGGTGGGGATGAGGTTGTCCCACGAGTTGTCGAGCACCGAGATGATCTTGGTGCACTGTTGCATCTGCGACACTTCGCTGCCCGCCGCTGCCATCCTCGCATAGGTGTCCTTGATCTTGTCAAGGACCGGTTTCACATCATCTCCCGGTTTCATGGAGAGGGCAGCCAACTCCTTCTCCAACACAATCACCATCGGCAGCGTGTTGGGCTGAATCACGTCGCGTAGCAGCTTCCATGCCTTCGGTCCGGAATCATCCAACTCCACCAAATCCTTGATGTGCTGGAACATGTCGTTGTTGACCGATTGGAGGATGAGGTCGTACAGCACCGCGCTCTTCTCAATCCACCGATCGCGGGCATCTCCTTCCCCCGGCATCTTCTCCTCTCCCATTGCAATTTTCAGCAGCTTGTAGCGCTTGAAGGCGCTCCGCATCCGCCCGCTCCATTCCTCATAGTTGGAGCCATCCAAAGCTTCAATCTTGGATGGTGGCGGCTCACTCCTCTTCTCAGCTGCATCTCCACTCCCTTCATTCATCTCCTCTGCTCCCAATCAGAGGTTTCAGCTCCCCCTTTTGCTGGTCACAATGTAGATCCACACAATCTTCACAAGTGTCAGCGCCAACGAAATTTCGGCAGAGTTTCCCCTTAGCGGAAGTCACATCCAACCTCCAGAACTCCACTTAGGCACGCCCACAGGCCATGGTGGGTCTAGGAGGGTCTGCACACTTCAGTAGACTCCCCACAAGGTCCTTAATCACCTCTGATACCACTTGTTATAGATTAAGGACGGAGTCTATGAAGATTAGGGGCTGAAATATCTCAAAATCGTCAACTACAATTCTGGACAGAAAAGTCGTCGTCACAAGAAACGTCGTCGACGAAAGGTCCACTGTTAGAATTCTTTCAAACTCGAGTATGTTGTAGCCCTTGACCGTGGCTATCTTTCCCAATTTGAATAGTATCAGAATATGGAGTATAACTCGAGTTATGAACTTCGGCGCACTAGGGGGTATGCTGCCATAGAAAACGTAACTCAATCACAATGATCTCACAAGTTCACACAAGAAAGTTAGAGTAGCAATAGAACCAGGTAGGAGGGGATGAGGAGGACGAGAGGGAAGGTCCCAAGAGAGTCCCCAACCAAGGAAACCCCATGCCATACAATTCCCTTCCCCATAGGCAACCCAACTTTGACCTTTGTCACTATCCCAACCTCCACAATCCACCTCAACCCAACTTGGCCACACTTGCCAACCTGGTTTGGTTTCTCCCAACCATTTGGCAGCAACTACAGTAGAAAAGACGAATTTCCCAACCCCCAAAAGTCTGTACCCCATATTGAGTCAACCCCACAACTTCCCATAGTCACCACAACCAAATATCAAAAGCATACGAACTCCAACGTTCGTAACTTTCTTGTTCGTGCTCCGATTGAAGCGATACTTGGTTCCTCGGAAAGCTCTTGAGCAGAGGAGTCACTTCAGATATCTGCTCAAGCCAAATAACATTCACACACACACTCAGAAAAACCAAACCGCACAAAACACAAATTCTTGCACACACTCACAACACGCATGCAACGCACGAACATATGATGGGAGGCAGACAGACGTGAATGCGAATGGTAGCATCACTCAACACCCCTAGTGTCCTCGCTTTTGACGCTGAGGGTCGGGCCATTGACTTTGACGTCTGGGTAGATGACCTGCAGCTTTTCCTACAGTGCGATAGGGCAGACGGTCTCTCCCTCTTTGACCTCACCTCTGGTGCCTCTCCTGCCCCTGCTGCTGATGCCGACGCCACTGTTCGCTCAAAGTGGGCCACACGCGATGCTGCTGCACGTCTTGCTGTGCGTCGCCACCTGCCTACCTCTGAGCGTGCGCACTTTAGCCAGTACAAGAGTGCTCACACCTTGTACGACGCTGTAGTTGCGCGCTACTCCTCCCCTGCCAGTGCTGCACTGAGCCGCCTCATGCTACCGTACCTCTTCCCTGACCTTGCTGCCTTTCCCACAGTCGCTGACCTCATTACGCACCTCCGCACTAGTGACACTCGCTACCGCGCTGCGCTTCCTGCTGAATTCTGCTCCAAGAACCCCCCCCCCATGTACATCACCCTCTACTACATAGTCACCCGGCTCCCTGACTCCCTTCGCGTAGTCAGGGACCACTTCCTCTCAGTTTGCCCCACCACTCTTACCGTTGACCTCCTCGAGAAGGCCCTCCTAGCAGCAGAGAAGAGCATAGTCGCTGTAGGAGCCTCTCGTGGTGACCCTCGCACCCCCGTCTTTGAGGGGTGTTCCCCCTCCCCCCTTTTGCCCTCTGTTGCCTCTGCTGCTGCGGCCGACCTCGTTGGTTTCGAGTCGGTCGGCGCTGCGTCTGCCCCGAGCGGGAGACGCCGCACCGGCAAGGGCAAGGGGGGCAAGGGTGCTGGAGGGGTTGGCGGGGGTGGCGGAGGTGGCGGTGGAGGCAGTGGAGGGGGTGGGGGTGGTGGTGGGAGTGGTGGCGGGGGTGGAGGTGTCGGTGGCGGCAGTGGAGGCGGAGGCGGCGGCGGCGGTGGCGGTGGGAGCGGAGGTGGCGGAGGTGGCGGCGGTGGAGGAGGCGGCGGCGGAGGAGGTGGAGCTGGTCGGGGTGGCGCTGCGCAGAGGGTCGGCTCCGGTGGTGGTCAGCGCCAGCAGCAGCAGCAGCAGCGGCAGCAGCGCACTCGTGACATCCCCCCCCCTCAGCAGCTCCGTGAGTGGTACGCTGCACGCCAGCGGGGTGGGGGTACTGGTCCGTGCACCTACGTCCTACGCACCGGCGACCGCGCGGGTGAGCAGTGCGGGGGTGCGCACTCCACCCAGCGCTGCTTTGGCCGCCTGACGGACGCTTGGTGTCACCAGTTCCCTGAGGCCACTGAGATCCCCCGCTGGGGCGAGCTGTCTAGGGCGGGTGTAGCTGTCTTTGACCTTGACTTTGATGCTATTCTTGCTGCCATGTATGCTGTGACTATTAGTGATGAGGGTGACTGTTACCGGTGTTTTCCGCCCGACCCGGGCATTGAGACTGCTGCTCTAGGTACTGGTGAGGCTGCTGCTCTAGGTGCTAGCGAGGCTGCTGCTCTAGGTGCTTGTGTGTCTGCTCCCTCAGGTGCTGGTGAGTCTGCTCTCTCAGGTACTGCGTCGGCTTCGGCCTCCCACACCTTCACCCTTGACTCGGGGGCTTCTCGCTCCTTCTTTCGAGACCGCACCACACTCACGCCGCTTGGCCGGCCAGTTGCAGTCTCTCTGGCAGACCCCTCTGGGGGTCCTGTCCTTGCTCACTTCTCCACTGTCCTCCCGTGTCCGGCGGCCCCCTCTGGCACCCTGTCTGGTCTTTACCTCCCCTCGTTCTCTACGAACTTGGTGAGTGGTGCTGACCTACAGGATGCGGGGGTTCACCAGTTCACTCCTGCGAGTCAGCGGGTGACCCACTGCACGGACGCTCGGACAGGCCGACACCTGGCCACGTTTACACGTCGGCCGGGGTCGAGCCTGTACACACTGACCACTGCGTCTCCTCCAGTCACTGCGTCTGGTTAGGTAGCTGCGTCGGGTCAGGTGTTTGCTGCAGCGTCCAGGTCTGGTCCTGAGTCTGCCCCCTGTTCGTGTCGCCTCCTGTCGCACGAGACTCTCCTCTGGCACCACCGCCTTGGTCACCCCTCCCTGCTTCGTCTCCGAGGCATGGCCTCCCGTGTCCTTGTCTCTGGTCTTCCCCGGTCCCTCCCTCCCCTTCCTCCGGGGCCTGGCCCTACCTGCGTCCCCTGTGTCGAGGGGCGGCAGCGGGCTGCCCCTCACTCCTCCCAGTTTCCTCCGACAGAGGCCCCGCTGCAGACGCTTCACATGGACGTGTGGGGCCCGGCCCGCGTCCGTGGACAGGGTCACGAGCGCTACTTCCTGCTGGTGGTTGACGACTACTCGCGTTACACCACAGTCTTCCCCTTGCGCAGCAAGGGTGATGTCACTGAGGTGTTGATCGACTGGATCCGCGCAGCTCATCTCCAGCTCAGGCAGAGCTTCGGCTCGGACTTTCCTGTTCTGCGTCTGCACTCTGACAGAGGTGGAGAGTTCTCCTCTGGCCTTCTGCGAGCCTACTGTCGTGCACGAGGCATCCGCCAGACCTTCACGCTTCCGGACTCTCCACAGCAAAATGGGATTGCTGAGCGCCGCATTGGCATGGTCATGGACGTCGCCCGTACGTCCATGATGCATGCGGCTGCCCCCCATTTTCTGTGGCCGTTTGCGGTTCGGTACGCGGCGCATCAGATCAACCTTCACCCCAGGGTCTCCATGCCGGAGACCTCCCCAGCTTTGCTGTGGACGGGGAAGGTTGGCGATGCGTCTGCGTTCCGTGTCTGGGGATCTCGGGCGTTTGTCCGCGACTTGTCTGCGGACAAGCTGTCCCCTCGTGCTGCTCCTTGCGTCTTCCTTGGCTTCCCCCCTGACGCGCCAGGGTGGCAGTTCTACCACCCCACCTCTCGCCGTGTTCTGTCCTCCCAGGACGTCACGTTTGACGAGTCGGTCCCCTACTACCGCCTCTTCCCCTACCGCACTCCGTCCCTCCCCCCGCCACCGCTCTTCCTTGTGCCAGGTCCCCCCCCGGTAGACCCCCTCCCCCCTCAGGGTCCTGCCCCTTCAGGTGTGTCCCAGGTAGACGCCGTCGAGCCTGTCGAGGTTACTGGTGACTCTGGTGCTGCTGAGGGTGCTGAGCCTGGGGGTGCTGACTCTGGGGGTGCTGAGCGTGTGGGTGCTACGCCTGGGGGTGCTGAGCCTGAGGGTGCTACTCCTGGGGGTGCTGAGCCTGGGGGTGCTGAGCCTGGGGGTGCTACTACTGGGGGTGCTGAGCCTGGGGGTGCTGAGCCTGGGGGTGCTGAGCCTGGGGGTGCCACGCCTGGAGGTGCTGAGCCTGGGGGTGCGGAGCCTGAGGGAGCTGGGCCTGCTCGTGTGGCGTCTGGCGGTGCTGAGCCTGGAGGTTCTCCGGGTGCTTCGTCTCGGCGGGAGCCACTCTCTCCACAGGAGCTGCGCGAGTGGTTTGCCCGGCGCTGGAGGCGTGCTGCTGGAGCTGGAGGTTCTTCGGCTGCTGAGGGTGCTGGTGCCGCGGGTCCCGGAGGTGCTCGTACTGGGAGTACTGGAGCTGCTGGGCCTGCGGGTACGACTGGAGCTGGAGCTGCTGAGGGTGTTGACGCTGAGGCTACTGCTGTCGGTCCTGGAGGCGGTCCTGCTGGGGGTGCTACTGGTGCTGCTGGAGGTACTGGAGCTGGAGGTGCTGCTGGCGCTGGTGCTGCCGCTGGGGGTACTGGTGCTGTCCCTGCCGTGTCTGGAGTCGCCGCGCGGCCTCGGCCGTACTTCGTTCCGCTCCTTCAGCAGGTTCTTGGTCTCCCGCCTTCTACTGGTCCTCCTCCTCCCTTAGAGTGTCCACAGCCTGTCCCGTCACAGTTACAGTTACAGCCGGCCTCCCCACTGCCAGCTCCTTCTCCCTACACTGGTCCTACTGGAGGTCTGGCTGAGCGTCGTGAGCCTGCATCTCGCCCTGCGTCGCCTGTCCGTCCTGCTCGCTCTAGTGGTCGTGGTTCGCGTCAGCGTCCTCCTCCTGTCCCTGGCATGCACCGGATGTCTCTGCGTCCGTCCACTGCTCCTCTGCGTGCCCCTTTGCCTTCTCCTCCTGAGTCCTCTCTTCCTGCTCTTCCCGACCCGGAGTCGGACTCTCTTCGTGCTGCCAGTCCTACTGTCACGCGTCTCCTTGCTACTGTCATCACTGACCCTTCTTTTGAGTCCACTGCTGCGTCTGCCCTAGTTGCTGAGCTCGTCGACTTTGCTGCTCGCTGTCGTCTAGACTACGCTGCTAGTCTTGTCGTTGAGTCTGAGTCTGTCTGTCCTCCGTCCGTCGGGGGTGAGTGTGCCCTTGGCACGGACGTCCTTGAGGACAGGCAGGAGGAGTTCCAGTGTTTGGCTGCTGCTTCACCTCATCTCGTGTCCGTACTGCTTACCCCTGAGGGAGACCCGGATGCACTTGACATCCCGACTCCGCGCTCTTACGCGGAGGCGATAGAGGGTCCCCACTCCTCTCAGTGGCAGGCAGCTATGGACACAGAGATGGCTTCCTGGAAGTCCACAGGCACCTACGTTGACGAGGTTCCCCCGCCTGGGGCGAACATCGTCAGTGGCATGTGGATTTTCAGGGTGAAGCGACCGCCGGGTTCTCCGCCTGTCTTCAAGGCGCGTTACGTGGCTCGTGGCTTCAGTCAGCGGCAGGGAGTTGACTACTTTCAGACCTTCTCTCCCACCCCGAAGATGACCACTCTTCGGGTACTGCTGCACATAGCTGCTCACCGCGACTACGAGCTGCACTCTCTTGACTTCAGCACTGCTTTCTTGCAGGGCAGCCTGCACGAGGAGATCTGGCTGCGTCGCCCACCTGGCTTCACTGGGTATTTTCCTCCTGGCACCCAGTGGAGCCTCCGGCGACCAGTCTACGGTCTCCGCCAGGCACCGCGTGAGTGGCACGACACACTGAGGACTACACTTGCGGCTCTTGGGTTTGCTCCCTCTACTGCCGACCCGTCGCTGTTTCTGCGCACCGACACTTCTTTGCCGCCGTTCTACATCCTCGTGTACGTCGACGACTTGGTCTTTGCCACAGCTGACACTGCTGGACTCGCCCACGTGAAGTCCGAGCTGCAGAAGAGACACACGTGCACAGACCTGGGTGAACTGCGCAGCTACCTTGGCTTGCAGATCACCCGGGACAGAGCACGCCGCACCATTACCCTGACTCAGTCACACATGGTGCAGCAGGTCCTTCAGCGCTTCGGCTTCACGTACTCCTCGCCTCAGGCCACTCCTCTGCCTACTCGCCACTCGCTCTCAGCTCTGCCTTCGGATGAGTCCGTAGAGTCGAGTGGCCCGTACCCAGAGCTTGTTGGCTGCCTCATGTACCTGATGACCTGCACACGACCTGACCTCGCATACCCTCTTAGCATTCTCGCACGCTATGTTGCTCCTGGGAGACACAGACCGGAGCACATGGCTGCAGCGAAGAGGGTGTTGCGTTACTTGTGCAGTACGTCGGGCATGGGGCTTGTGCTTGGAGGGCAGAGTCCAGTGGTCCTCACTGGGCACGCAGACGCTTCTTGGGCTGACGACCAGGCTACGCAGCGGTCGTCACAGGGTTACACCTTCAGCCTTGGTTCCGGCTCTGTTTCTTGGCGGGCTACCCGCTCGTCTTCTGTTCTCGGCTCCAGTTGTGAGGCTGAGATCTACGCCGGGGCCATGGCTGCACAGGAGCTTCGCTGGCTCACCAACCTGCTGACTGACCTCGGAGAGCCGCCTCGTTCTCCTCCAGTGCTGTACGTAGACAACAAGGCCATGCTGGCCTTGTGTCGAGAGCAGAGACTGGAGCACAGAACGAAGCACATTGCTCTCCGCTACTTCCTTGCTCGTGAGCTACAGCAGCGTGGTCAGCTGCGGCTTGCGTACGTGGCCTCTCAGGCCAACACTGCTGATATCTTCACCAAGGCACTTGCGCCTTGTGATCATCAGCGCTTCTGTACTCAGCTGGGTCTTGTGCCTACCTTGCCTCACTTGCTCACCCCTTGACCTTGTTTGTACTGTTGCATATATATATACACGTGCTCTTGCTTGTCTAGCCTTATATATATATGTAATCCTGCATGTGAACTGGCCTTGTGGCCTTGAACTTGTGCTCGGAATGTGTGGTGACTTTGTGATCCACCCTGAGCTTGCTTTGCTTTGCTTGACTGGTCTTGTGACCCCTTGTTCTCCCCCACTTTGCCTATGGGGGTGTGTCAGATTTATATGACATAGCTACTGTAGGCTATAGTGGGGTAGCACATATGGGGTACAGTTTTCTAGGGTAAACCCTAAACCCGGGTGATCTGCAAGCCAAGGTAGCTGCTTCACCCAGGTCTGTGCACGTGTATCTCTTCTGCAGCTCGGACTTCACGTGGGCGAGTCCAGCAGTGTCAGCTGTGGCAAAGACCAAGTCGTCGACGTACACGAGGATGTAGAACGGCGGCAAAGAAGTGTCGGTGCGCAGAAACAGCGACGGGTCGGCAGTAGAGGGAGCAAACCCAAGAGCCGCAAGTGTAGTCCTCAGTGTGTCGTGCCACTCACGCGGTGCCTGGCGGAGACCGTAGACTGGCCGCCGGAGGCTCCACTGGGTGCCAGGAGGAAAAGACCCAGTGAAGCCAGGTGGGCGACGCAGCCAGATCTCCTCGTGCAGGCTACCCTGCAAGAAAGCAGTGCTGAAGTCAAGAGAGTGCAGCTCGTAGTCGCGGTGAGCAGCTACGTGCAGCAGTACCCGAAGAGTGGTCATCTTCGGGGTGGGAGAGAAGGTCTGAAAGTAGTCAACTCCCTGCCGCTGACTAGAGCCACGAGCCACGTAACGCGCCTTGAAGACAGGCGGAGAACCCGGCGGCCGCTTCACCCTGAAAATCCACGTGCCACTGACGATGTTCGCCCCAGGCGGGGGAACCTCGTCGACGTAGGTGCCTGTGGACTTCCAGGAAGCCATCTCTGCGTCCATAGCTGCCTGCCACTGAGAGGAGTGGGGACCCTCTATCGCCTCCGCGTAAGAGCGCGGAGTCGGGATGTCAAGTGCATCCGGGTCTCCCTCAGGGGTAAGCAGTACGGACACGAGATGAGGTGAAGCAGTAGCCAAACACTGGAACTCCTCCTGCCTGTCCTCAAGGACGTCCGTGCCAAGGGCACACTCACCCCCGACGGACGGAGGACAGACAGACTCAGCAACAAGAATAGCAGCGTAGTCTAGACGACAGCGAGCAGCAAAGTCGACGAGCTCAGTAACTAGGGCAGACGCAGCAGTGGACTCAAAGGAAGGGTCAGTGACAACAGTAGCAAGGAGACGTGTGACAGTAGGACTGGCAGCACGAAGAGAGTCCGACTCCGGGTCAGGAAGAGCAGGAAGAGAGGACTCAGGAGGAGAAGGCAAAGGGGCACGCAGAGGAGCAGTGGACGGACGCAGAGACATCCGGTGCGTGCCAGGGACAGGAGGAGGACGCTGACGCGAACCACGACCACTAGTTCGAGCAGCACGGACAGGCGACGCAGGGCGGGACGCAGGCTCACGACGCTCAGCAAGACCTCCAGTAGGACCAGTGTAGGGAGAGGGAGCGGGCAGTGGGGAGGCCGGCTGTAACTGGAACTGTGACGGGACAGGCTGTGGACACTCTAAGGGAGGAGGAGGACCAGTAGAAGGCGGGAGACCAAGAACCTGCTGAAGGAGCGGAACGAAGTACGGCCGAGGCCGCGCGGCGACTCCAGACACAGCAGGGATAGCACCAGTACCCCAAGCGGCAGCACCAGCGCCAGCAGCACCTCCACCTCCAGGACCTCCAGCCGCACCAGTAGTACCCCCAGCAGGACCGCCTCCAGGACCGACAGCAGTAGCCTCAGCGCCAACACCCTCAGCAGCTCCAGCTCCAGTCGTACCCGCAGGCCCAGCAGCTCCAGTACTCCCAGTACGAGCACCTCCGGGACCCACGGCACCAGCACCCTCAGCAGCCGAAGAACCTCCAGCTCCAGCAGCACGCCTCCAGCGCCGGGCAAACCACTCACGCAGCTCCTGTGGAGAGAGTGGTTCCCGCCGAGACGAAGCACCCGGAGAACCTCCAGGCTCAGCACCGCCAGACGCCACACGAGCAGGCCCAGCTCCCTCAGGCTCCGCACCCCCAGGCTCAGCACCCCCAGGCTCAGCACCCCCAGTAGTAGCACCCCCAGGCTCAGCACCCCCAGGCTCAGCACCCCCAGAAGTAGCACCCTCCGGCTCAGCACCCCCAGGCGTAGCACCCACACGCTCAGCACCCCCAGAGTCAGCACCCCCAGGCTCAGCACCCTCAGCAGCACCAGAGTCACCAGTAACCTCGACAGGCTCGACTGCGTCTACCTGGGACACACCTGAAGGGGCAGGACCCTGAGGGGGGAGGGGGTCTACCGGGGGGGGACCTGGTACAAGGAAGAGCGGTGGCGGGGGGAGGGACGGAGTGCGGTAGGGGAAGAGGCGGTAGTAGGGGACCGACTCGTCAAACGTGACGTCCTGGGAGGACAGAACACGGCGAGAGGTGGGGTGGTAGAACTGCCACCCTGGCGCGTCAGGGGGGAAGCCAAGGAAGACGCAAGGAGCAGCACGAGGGGACAGCTTGTCCGCAGACAAGTCGCGGACAAACGCCCGAGATCCCCAGACACGGAACGCAGACGCATCGCCAACCTTCCCCGTCCACAGCAAGGCTGGGGAGGTCTCCGGCATGGAGACCCTGGGGTGAAGGTTGATCTGATGCGCCGCGTACCGAACAGCAAACGGCCACAGAAAATGGGGGGCAGCCGCATGTATCATGGACGTACGGGCGACGTCCATGACCATGCCAATGCGGCGCTCAGCAATCCCATTTTGCTGTGGAGAGTCCGGAAGCGTGAAGGTCTGGCGGATGCCTCGTGCACGACAGTAGGCTCGCAGAAGGCCAGAGGAGAACTCTCCACCTCTGTCAGAGTGCAGACGCAGAACAGGAAAGTCCGAGCCGAAGCTCTGCCTGAGCTGGAGACGAGCTGCGCGGATCCAGTCGATCAACACCTCAGTGACATCACCCTTGCTGCGCAAGGGGAAGACTGTGGTGTAACGCGAGTAGTCGTCAACCACCAGCAGGAAGTAGCGCTCGTGACCCTGTCCACGGACGCGGGCCGGGCCCCACACGTCCATGTGAAGCGTCTGCAGCGGGGCCTCTGTCGGAGGAAACTGGGAGGAGTGAGGGGCAGCCCGCTGCCGCCCCTCGACACAGGGGACGCAGGTAGGGCCAGGCCCCGGAGGAAGGGGAGGGAGGGACCGGGGAAGACCAGAGACAAGGACACGGGAGGCCATGCCTCGGAGACGAAGCAGGGAGGGGTGACCAAGGCGGTGGTGCCAGAGGAGAGTCTCGTGAGACAGGAGGCGACACGAACAGGGGGCAGACTCAGGATCAGACCTGGACGCTGCAGCAAACACCTGACCTGACGCAGCTACCTGACCAGACGCAGTGACCGGAGGAGACGCAGTGGTCAGTGTGTACAGGCTCGACCCCGGCCGACGTGTAAACGTGGCCAGGTGTCGGCCTGTCCGAGCGTCCGTGCAGTGGGTCACCCGCTGACTCGCAGGAGTGAACTGGTGAACCCCCGCATGGGGGGGGGGTTCTTGGCGCAGAACTCAGCAGGAAGCGCAGCGCGGTAGCGAGTGTCACTAGTGCGGAGGTGCGTAATGAGGTCAGCGACTGTGGGAAAGGCAGCAAGGTCAGGGAAGAGGTACGGTAGCATGAGGCGGCTCAGTGCAGCAGTGGCAGGGGAGGAGTAGCGCGCAACTACAGCGTCGTACAAGGTCTGAGCACTCTTGTACTGGCTAAAGTGCGCACGCTCAGAGGTAGGCAGGTGGCGACGCACAGCAAGACGTGCAGCAGCATCGCGCGTGGCCCACTGTGAGCGAACAGTGGCGTCAGCATCAGCAGCGGGGGCAGGAGAGGCACCAGAAGTGAGGTCAAAGAGGGAGAGGCTGTCTGCCCTGTCGCACTGTAAGAAAAGCTGCAGGTCATCTATCCAGACATCAAAGTCAATGGCCCGACCCTCAGCGTCAAAAGCGAGGACACTAGGGGTAGCCATGACAGTAGTAGACTAGCAGCGCAAACAGTAGGGTGAGGGCAGTGCTGTGAAAGGGGCGCTGCTCTTACCGGACAGGGCGGCTCGGGTGGCTCGGCTGCAGGGCGGCTCGGCGGCTCGGCTGCTAGGCGGCTCGGCGGCTCGGCGGCTCGGTTGCTGGGCGGCTCGGCGGCTCGGCTGCTGGGCGGCTCGGTGGCTCGGCTGCTGGGCGGCTCGGCTGCTGGGCGGTTCGGCGGCTGGGCGGCTCGGCTGCTGGGCGGCTCGGCGGCTCGGCGGCTCGGCGGCTCGGCCGTTCGGCTGCGACTGCTGCTGCAGAGACGGCGGCGGCTGCTGCCTCAGGGACGGCAGCGGCCGGCCGCTAGGGGCCGCGTCAGGTGCAGGAGAGGGCCGCGTCAGGGGCGGCGTAGGGGCCGCGGCAGGGGCGGCGAAGGGGCCGCGTCAGGGGCCGCGTCAGGGGCCGCGGCAGGGGCCGCGGCAGGGGCCGCGTCAGGGGCCGCGGCAGGGGCCGCGGCAGGGGCCGCGTCAGGGGCCGCGTCAGGGGCCGCGTCAGGGGCCGCGTCAGGGGCCGCGTCAGGGGCTGCGTAGGGGCCGCGTCAGGGGCCGCGTCAGGGGCCTCGTCAGGGGCCGCGGTAGGGGCCGCGTCAGGGGCCGCGTCAGGGGCCTCGTCAGGGGCCGCGGCAGGGGCCGCGTCAGGGGCGGCGTCAGGGGCGGCGTAGGGGCCGCGGTAGTGGCGGCGGAGGGGCCGCGTCAGGGGCCGCGTCAGGGGCTGCCTCAGGGGCAGCGTAGGGGCCGCGTAGGGGCCGTGTCAGGGGCCGCGGCAGGGGCCGCGTCAGGGGCTGCGTAGGGGCCGCGTCAGGGGCCGCGTTTGGGGCCGCGTAGGGGCCACGTCAGGGGCCGCGTTGGGGCCGCGTCAGAGGCCGCGTAGGGGCCGCGTCAGGGGCGACGTAGGGGCCGGGTAGGGGCCGCGTAGGGGCCGCGTAGGGGCCGCGTAGGGGTCGCGTAGGGGCCGCTAGGGGGGGGGGGGCGCTAACAAAAATTTAGGGCAGGGGCGCAATGCGCGTCGGGCAGCTAAAAAAAAAATTCGTTATGGTGGGCCCTTAGGAAGGAACGGTCCCATGCAGGAACCCGCTCTGATACCATGTGAATTAAGAAAACATGAATGAGAATGACTAAGGGAAAGTTGGGTACAAATGCAAACCCTAGAAAACTGTACCCCATATGTGCTACCCCACTATAGCCTACAGTAGCTCTGTCATATAAATCTGACACATTTGTGGGCAGGCACGGCCGTCGTCGCGAGCGCCGAACTTTTCTGTGCACGCGAACCAAGCTGAAGTTGCTCTGGTAGATGTATTTGAACATGGGCCACCCGAATATGCAACAATATTCGGGTCGTTGGATGCTTTTCCTTACGCCTCAAGGGATCCGTGCACTTCCTTTGCATTTGTGGGCAGGCACGGCTGTCCTCGCGGGCGCCAAACTTTTATGTGCGCGCGAACCAAGCTGAAGTTGCTCTGGTAGGTGTATTTGAACATGGGCCACCCGAATATGCAACAATATTCGATTCGCTGGATGCTTTTCCTTACGCCTATAGGGATCCGTGCGCTTCCTTAGCATTTGTGGGCAGGCACGGCCGTCGTCGCGGGCACCGAACTTTTCTGTGCACGCGAACCGAGCTGAAGTTGCTCTGGTAGGTGTATTTGAACATGGGCCACTCGAATATGCAACAATATACAGGTCGTTGGTTGCTTTTCCCTACAACTATTGGGATCCGTGCGCTTCCTTAGCATTTGTGGGCAGGCACGGCCGTCGTCGCGGGCGCCGAACTTTTCTGTGCACGCGAACCGAGCTGAAGTTGCTCTGGTAGGTGTATTTGAACATGGGCCACTCGAATATGCAACAATATACAGGTCGTTGGTTGCTTTTCCCTACAATTATTGGGATCCGTGCGCTTTCTTAGCATTTGTGTGCAGGCACGGCCGTCGTCGCGGGCGCCGAACTTTTCTGTGCACGCGAACCAAGCTCAAGTTGCTCTGGTAGGTGTATTTGAACATGGGCCACCCGAATATGCAACAATATTTGTGTCGCTGAATGCTTTTCCTTACGCCTATAGGGATCCGTGCGCTTCCTTAGCATTTTTGTGCAGGCACGGCCGTCGTCGCGGGCGCCGAACTTTTCTGTGCGCGCGAACCAAGCTGAAGTTGCTCTGGTAGGTGTATTCGAACATGGGTCACCCGAATATGTCGTTGGATGCCTTTCCTTACGCCTATAAGGATCCGTGCGCTTCCTTAGCATTTGTGTGCAGGCACGGCCGTCGTCGCGGGCGCCGAAGTTTTCTGTGCGCGCGAACCAGGCTGAAGTTGCTCTGTTAGGTTTATTCGAACATGGGCCACCCGAATATGCAACAATTTTGGGTCCTTGGATGCTTTTCCCTACGCCTATACGGATCCGTGCGCTTCCTTAGTATTTGTGTGCAGGCACGGCCTTCGTCGCGGGCGCCGTACTTTTCTGGCGCGCGAACCAAGCTGAAGTTGCTTTGGTAGGTTTATTTGAACATGGGCCACCCGAATATGCAACAATATTCGGGTCCTTGGATGCTTTTGTCAAACATTGTATGTTTACATTGTGTAGGCTATAGTGGGTTTAGCCTTAGGGGGTACACAAACTTAGGGTTTCCTACTTGTACCCAACTTTGTGCTAGTTCAATCATTCCTGCTTCATTCATTCTGACATGGTTTCAAAGCAGGTCCTCTGCTAGGACCGATTTTTCTTAGGGCCCACCACTGCTGACTGACTACTAGCGCCCTCGTGCGCCTCTACTGTCGGAGCGCCCTCGAGCGCCTCCCCCCAGCGCCCTCGTGCGCCCCTTCTTAGCGGCCCGTTACGGCCCCGTCGACCCCGCGCCCCGCCCCCTTAGCGGCCCCTCACGTCCCGTCGACCCCGCGCGCCGCCCCTTAGCGACCCCTCACGGCCCCGTCCACCCCGCGCGCCGCCCCTTAGCGGCCCCTCACGGCCCCGTCGACCCCGCGCGCCGCCCCTTAGCGGCCCCTCACGGCCCCGTCGACCCCGCGCACGGCCCCTTAGCGGCCCCGTCGGCCCAGTCGACCCCACGCGCCGCCCCTTAGCGGCCCCTTACGGCCCCGTCGACCCCGCGCGCTGCCTCTTAGCGGCCCCTTACGGCCCCGTCGACCCTGCGAGCCGCCCCTTAGCGGCCCCGTCGGCCCCGCGTTCGCCCCTTAGAGGCCCCGTCGGCCTCGCGTCCGCCCCCCTTAGAGGCCTCGTCGGCCCCGCCAGAACCGAGCCGCCCCACGCGCGACCGCCACGGCCCCGCCAGAACCGAGCCGCCCGAACCGAGCCGCCCGAACCGAGCCGCCCAGCCCGAGCTGAGCCGCGCCGCCCGAACCGAGCCGCGCCGCCCTCCCCGTACTGAGCCGCCCTCTCTGGACCAAGCCGCCCTCCCTGAGTTGCGCTGCCTGCTGCTTTTAGGGTTTTGCCTGCTGCTACTATTGCTCCTGTTCCTGCTACTGCTGCTTCTTCTACTGCTACTATGGCTAGCCCCGCTGTCCTCGCTTTTGATACCGAGGGCCGCCCAGTGAAGTTTGAAATCTGGCTAGATGACTTGCACCCGTTCCCCCAACTCACTGCCAAGGAGGACATCTCGCTGTACGATCACGCACTAGGCCTCGCTGCTGCCCCTGCTCTTACTGCTGACAGTACTGCCCGTTCACAGTGGCAGACTCGTGATGCCCACGCTCGTTTCGCTATTCGCAACTCCCTGCCGGTCGATGAGCGCGAGCACTTTGGCCAGCACAAGACTGCGCAGGCACTGTACACTGCTGTAGTTGCTCGCTACTCCTCACCTGCCTCTGCTACGCTAGGCCGTCTCTCGCTCCCCTACCTGTTCCCAGACCTGTCCGCTTTCGCCACAGTCGCTGACCTCACCACGCACCTCCGCACTAGTGAGGCTCGCTTCCGTGTCGCTATGCCCGCTGAGTTTCTTGCCACCCACCCCCCCCCGCTCTGGCTCACTCTCTACCACCTTGTCACCCGTCTCCCTGACTCTCTTCGTTCGGTCAGGGACCACTTCCTCGCTCGCTGCCCCACTGAGCTCACCGTTGACCTGCTCGAGAAGGAACTGCTTGCAGCCGAGACTAGCATAGTCGCTGTAGCTGCCTCTCGTGGCGACCCCCGCACCCCGTTCTTCGAGGGGTGTTCCCCTTCCCCCCTGCTCCCCTCTGTCGCCTCTGCTGCTGCTGTCGACCTAGTTGGTACTGAGCAGGTCGGGACTGCGTCCGCTCCGAGCTGGCGCCGCAGCGGCAAGGGCAAAGGGAGCAAGGGAGGTGGAGGTGACGGCGGGGGAGGCGGTGGTGGGGGCGGTGGAGGCGGTGGGGGTGGTGGCGGGGCAGGAGGGGCTAGTGGCAGCGGTGGGGGTGGTGGCGGCAGCAGCGGAGGAGGTGGCCGGGGTGGGGGCGGTGGTGGGGGCGGCGGTGGACGAGGCGGCGGCAGGGGCGGTGGTGGTCGAGGTGGTGGCGGCGGAGGTGGTGGTCGTGGTGGCGCTGGCGGACAGCAGACTCTCTCTCCCTAGGAGCTTCGTGAGTGGTACTCTCAGCACGGGGGGGGGGGGGTGGCCTTAGCTGCACGTACGTCATCTGCACTGGTGAGCGCACTGGCCATACGTGTGGGAGGGCGCACACCACGCAGCGCTGCTTCTCCCGCCTCGACGACGCTTGGCGCACTCAGTTCCCTACTGCCACTAAGCTGCCCCGCTGGTGGGATCTGATGAAGAAGAACATTGATGTCTTTGCTCTTGACTTTGATGCTATTCTCACTGCCATGTATGTGTTGTCTACTAGTGGAGAGGGTGATCAGTACCTGCGTGTTCCGCCCGACCCGGGCATTCGCACCAGTGAGGCTGCCGCTCTAGGTGCTTGCGTGTCTGCTGCCCCAGGTGCTGGTGAGGCTGCTGCGCTAGGTGCTTACGTGTCTGCTGCCCCAGGTGCTGGTGAGGCTGCTGCTCCAGGTGCTAGTGAGTCTGCGCCCCCTGGTACTGAGTCCACTGAGGCACTTCAAACCTTCACTCTAGACTCAGGCGCTTCTCGCTGTTTCTTTCGTGACCGCACTGCCCTTGAGCAGCTTGCTCGGCCAGTTGCTGTCTCCCTTGCTGACCCCTCTGGGGGTCCGGTCATTGCGACCTCCTCCACTGTCCTTCCTTGTCCTGCGGTTCCGTCGGGCACTCTGTCAGGTCTCCACCTCCCCTCGTTCTCTACGAACTTGGTGGCGGGTTGTGCGCTCCAGGACGGGGGTGTCCACCAGTTCACCCCTGCCTACGAGCGCGTGACACACTGCACGTGTGCTCGGACGGGCCGTCACCTCGCTACCTTCACTAGGCAGCCGGGGTCGGACCTGTACACACTGACCACTGAGTCCCCTCAGGTAGCTGCGTCTGCGTCTGCGTCAGGTCAGTTGTCTGCCCCCTGCTCGTGTCGCTCTCTGGCGCACGAGACTGTCCTCTGGCACCACCGCCTTGGTCACCCGTCCGTGCAGCGCCTTCGTGCCATGCACAAACGGTACCTTGTCTCTGGTCTTCCCCGGGTACTTCCTCCCCTCCCACCCTCGCCTGCTCCTCCCTGTCTTCCTTGTGTCGAGGGGCGGCAGCGCGCCGCTCCTCACTCCTCCTCGTTTCCCCCGACGGCTGCTCCCTTGCAGACGCTCCACATGGACGTGTGGGGCCCAGCCCGCGTCCGTGGACAGGGTCAGGAGAGGTACTTCCTGATCGTTGTTGACGACTACTCGCGCTACACCACGGTCTTCCCCTTGCGCACCAAGGGTGAGGTCCCTGCTGTGTTGATCCCTTGGATCCGCGCTTCTCGTCTCCAGCTCAGCGAGCGGTTCCACTCGGACTTTCCTGTCTTGCGTCTGCACTCTGACAGAGGTGGTGAGTTCTCCTCCGACCTCTTGGCAGCCTACTGTGCGGAGCACGGCATTGAGAAGTCGTTCACGCTTCCGGCCTCTCCACAGCAGAATGGGGTTGCTGAGCGCCGCATTGGCTTGGTCATGGAGGTCGCTCGTACCTCCTTGATCCATGCGGCTGCCCCCCACTTTCTGTGGCCGTTTGCGGTCCGATACGCTGCGCATCAGCTCAACCTCTGGCCCCGTGTCTCCTTGCCGGAGACCTCGCCCACACTGCTGTGGACGGGGGAGGTTGGCGATGCGTCGCGTTTTCGGGTCTGGGGCTCTCAAGCTTTTGTCCGCGATACGTCTGCGGACAAGCTCTCCTCCCGCGCTGTTCCTTGTGTCTTCCTTGGCTTTGTCCCGGACGCGTCTGGTTGGCAGTTTTACCACGCCACCTCGCGCCGTGTCCTGCCCTCTCAGGACGTCACTTTTGACGAGTCGGTGCCCTACTACTGCCTCTTCCCCTACCGCACTGCCCCGCTCCCTCCCCCGCCGCTCTTCCTCGCGCCAGGTGCTGCTGTAGTAGACCCCCTCCCCCCTCAGGGTGCCGCTCCCTCAGGTGTGTCCCAGGTAGACCCGGTTGACCCTGTCGAGGTAGCTGTCGACTCTCGTCCTGCTAGGGGTGCTGAGCCTGAGCGTGCGGAGCCTGGGGGTGCGGAGCCTGGGGGTGCGGAGCCTGGGGGTGCGGAGCCTGGGGTTGCGGAGTCTGGGGGTGCTGAGACTGGGGGTGCTGAGTCTGGGGGTGCTGAGTCTGGGGGTGCTGAGTCTGGGAGTGCTGCACCTGGAGGAGCTCTCTCCTCAGAGCAGCTGCGTGAGTGGTACTTACAGTACTGCAGCCTCAGGAGAGGTGCTCCTGGCACTCGGAGCGCTGCTGGAGCTGGTGCTAGTGCTTCCCCCCCTAGGCGGGCGCTGCCCTCTCCCCTGCTGGGGGTGCTGCTGGTACTGGTGCCGCTGGTGCTGCTGGAGCTGCTGGAAGTACTACTGGTGCTGCTGGAGCTGCTGGAGGTGCTGCTGGTGCTGGTGCTGCTGGTGCTGCTGGAGCTGCTGGAGGTGTTGCTGGTACTGGTGCTGCTGGAGCTGCAGGAGGTGCTGCTGCTACTGGCGGTGCTGCTGGTGCTGCTGGAGCTGCTGGAGGTGTTGCTGGTGCTGGTGCTGCTGGAGGTGCTGGTGCTGCTGGTGGTGCTGCTGGTGCTGGAGCTGCTGGAGCTGCTGGTCTTGGAGGTGCTCGTACTGGAGGTACTGGAGCTGCTGGGACTGGAGCTGCTGAGGGGGTTGGAGTTGGAGGTGCTGAGCGGCTGCGGCCGTACTACGTTCCGCTCCTTCAGCAGGTTCTTGGTCTCCCGCCCTCTACTGGTCCTACTCCTCCTCCCCTACTGAGTCCACCACCTGTCCAGTCGCAGTCACAGTTACAGCCTGCCTCTCCCCTGCCTGGTCCTTCTCCTTACACTGCGCCGACAGGTAGCTTTACGGAGCGTCGTGAGCCTGAGTCTCGTCCTCCGTCGCCTGAGTCTAGTCCTGCGTCTCCTGAGTCTCGTCCAGAGTCGCCTGTCCGCACTGCCCGCACTGGTCGTCGTGCCCTGCGTGAGCGTCCTCCTCCTGTCCTTGGCACTCACTATATGACCCTGCGTCCTTCCACTACTCCACAGCGCGTCCCTCTGCCGTCTCCTCCTGCGTCCTCTCTTCCTGACGTTGCCGACCCGCCGTCAGACCTTACTCGTACTGCCAGTCCTACTGTCGCGCGTCTCCTTGCCACTGTTGTCACTGACCCTACCTTTGAGTCCTCTGCTGCGTCTTCTCTAGTCGCTGAGCTTGTTGACTTTGCTGCCGCCTGTCGTCTAGACTACGCCGCTAGCCTTGTTGCTGAGTCTGAGTCTGTCTGTCCTCCGCCCGTCGGGGGTGAGTGTGCTCTTGGCACGGACGTCCTTGAGGACAGACAGGAGGAGTTTGAGTGCTTTGCTGCTGCTTTACCTCATCTCGTGTCCATGCTGATTGCCCCTGAGGGAGACCCGGATGCACCAGACATCCCGACCCCACGCTCCTACGCAGAGGCGATGGAGGGTGAGTACTCCTCTCAGTGGCAGACAGCCATGGACGCAGAGATGGCTTCCTGGAAGTCCACAGGCACCTACGTCGACGAGGTTCCCCCACCTGGGGGGAACATCGTCAGTGGCATGTGGATTTTCAGGGTGAAGCGGCCGCCGGGTTCTCCGCCTGCCTTCAAGGCGCGTTACGTTGCACGAGGCTTCAGTCAGCGAGAGGGAGTTGACTTCTTCCAGACCTTCTCCCCGACCCCGAACATGACCACTCTTCGGGTTCTGCTGCACGTCGCTGCTCAGCGTGACTACGAGCTCCACTGCCTTGACTTCAGCACTGCTTTCCTACAGGGCACCCTGCACGAGGAGATCTGGCTGCGCCGCCCACCTGGCTTCACTGGGACGTTCCCTCGTGGTACCCAGTGGAGCCTCCGGCAGCCAGTCTACGGTCTCCGCCAGGCGCCCCGTGAGTGGCACGACACACTGAGGACTACTCTTGCGGCTCTTGGGTTTGCTCCTTCTACTGCTGACCCGTCGCTGTTTCTACGCACCGACACCTCGCTGCCGCCGTTCTACATCCTCGTGTACGTCGACGACTTGGTCTTTGCTACTGCTGACACTGAGGCACTCGCCCACGTGAAGTCGGAGCTGCAGAAGAGACACACGTGCACAGACCTGGGTGAGCTGACAAGCTATCTTGGCTTGCGGATCACCCGGGACAGAGCACAGCGCACCATCACCTTGACTCAGTCACACATGGTGCAGCAGGTCCTTCAGCGCTTCCGCTTCACGTACTCCTCGCCTCAGCCCACTCCTCTGCCTACCGGTCACTCGCTCTCAGCTCTGCCTTCGGATGAGTCCGTAGAGCCGAGTGGCCCGTATCCAGAGCTTGTGGGCTGCCTCATGTACCTGATGACCTGCACACGACCTGACCTAGCCTACCCTCTTAGCATCCTAGCACGCTATGTCGCTCCTGGCCGTCACCGGAAGGAGCACATGGATGCAGCTAAGAGGGTGTTGCGCTACTTGTGCAGTACGTCGGGCATGGGGCTTGTGCTTGGAGGACGGGCTCGAGTTGTCCTCACTGGCCACTCAGACGCTTCTTGGGCTGACGACCAGGCTACGCAGCGGTCGTCTCAGGGTTACACCTTCAGCCTTGGCTCTGGCTCTGTTTCCTGGCGTTCTACTCGCTCTTCCTCTGTTCTCAGCTCCAGTTGTGAGGCTGAGATCTACGCCACAGCCATGGCTGCCCAGGAGCTACGCTGGCTCACCTACCTGCTGACCGACCTCGGAGAGCGGCCTCGTTCTCCTCCAGTGCTGTACGTCGACAACAAGGCAGCCATTGCCTTGTGTGAGGAGCACAGACTGGAGCACAGAACGAAGCACATCGCTCTGCGCTACTTCCTTGCTCGAGAGCTGCAGCAGCGTGGTCAGCTTTGTCTGCGTTACGTGGCCACTCGGGCCAACACTGCTGATGTGTTCACCAAGGCGCTTCGGCCTTGTGACCATCAGCGTTTCTGTACTGTTCTAGGCCTTGTGCCTACTCTCCCTCACTTGCTCACTTCTTGACTCTGCTTGTACTGTGATCTCTATATATATACCTGCATGCTTTCACTTGCTAGGTTGTGATCACTGTACCTCTTGTTATATTATCAAACTGCATGTGAACTGGTCTTGTGACCACTTGCTTGTGCTCGGAACTTGTGTGGTATCCTTGAGATCCACCCTGAGCTCTGCTTTGCTTTGACTGGTCTTGTGACCCTCTGGTTGTCTCCCACTTCGCCTATGGGGGTGTGTCAAACATTGTATGTTTACATTGTGTAGGCTATAGTGGGTTTAGCCTTAGGGGGTACACAAACTTAGGGTTTCCTACTTGTACCCAACTTTGTGCTAGTTCAATCATTCCTGCTTCATTCATTCTGACAGCTTTTCCCTACGCCTATAGGGATCCGTGCGCTTCCTTAGCATTTGTGTGCAGGCACGGCCGTCGTCGCGGGCGCCGAACTTTTCTGGCGCGCGAACCAAGCTCAAGTTGCTTTGGTAGGTGTATTTGAACATGGGCCACCCGAATATGCAACAATATTCGGGTCGTTGGATGCTTTTCCCTACGCCAATAGCGATCCGTGCGCTTCCTTAGCATTTGTGTGCAGGCACGGCCGTCGTCGCGGGCGCCGAACTTTTCTGTGCGCCCGAACCAAGCTGAAGTTGCTCTGTTAGGTTTATTTGAACATGGGCCACCCGAATATGCAACAATATTTGGGTCCTTGGATGCTTTTCCCTACGCCTATAGGGATCCGTGCGCTTCCTTAGCATTTGTGTGCAGTCACGGCCGTCGTCGCGGGCGCCGAACTTTTCTGTGCGCGCGAACCAAGCTGAAGTTGCTCTGGTAGATTTATTTGAACATGGGACATCCAAATATGCAACAATATTCGGGTCCTTGGATGCTTTTCTTTACGCCTATAGGGATCCGTGCGCTTCCTTAGCATTTGTGTGCAGGCACGGCCGTCGTTGCGGGCGCCGAACATTTCTGTGCGCGCGAACCAATCTGAAGTTGCTCTGGTAGGTGTATGTGAACATGGGCCACCCATATATGCAACAATATTGGGATCGTTGGATGCTTTTCTCTACGCCTATAGGGATTCGTGCGCTTTCTTAGCATTTAAAGGCAGGCACGGCCGTCGTCGCGGGCGCCGAACTTTTCAGTGCGCAATAACCAAGCTGAAGTTGCTCTGTTAGGTTTATTTGAACATGGGCCACCCGAATATGCAACAATATTTGCTCTGGTAGGTGTATTCGAACATGGGCCACCCGAATATGCAACAATGTTCGGGTCGTTGGATGCTTTTCCCTACGCCTATAAGGATCCGTGCGCTTCCTTAGCATTTGTGTGCAGGCACGGCCGTCGTCGCGGGCGCCGAACTTTTCTGTGCGCGCGAACCAAGCTGAAGTTGCTCTGGTAGGTGTATTCGAACATGGGCCACCCGAATATGCAACAATTTTCGGGTCGTTGGATGCTTTTCCCTACGCCTATAAGGATCCGTGCGCTTCCTTAGCATTTGTGTGCAGGCACGGCCGTCGTCGCGGGCGCCGAACTTTTCTGTGCGCGCGAACCAAGCTGAAGTTGCTCTGGTAGGTGTATTCGAACATGGGCCACCCGAATATGCAACAATGTTCGGGTCGTTGGATGCTTTTCCCTACGCCTATAAGGATCCGTGCGCTTCCTTAGCATTTGGGGGCAGGCACGGCCGTCGTCGCGGGCGCCGAACTTTTCTGTGCGCGCGAACCAAGATGAAGTTGCTCTGGTAGGTGTATTCGAACATGGGCCACCCGAATATGCAACAATGTTCGGGTCGTTGGATGCTTTTCCCTACGCCTCTAGGGATCCGTGCGCTTCCTTAGCATTTGGAGGCAGGCACGGCCGTCGTCGCGGGCGCCGAACTTTTCTATGCGCGCGAACCAAGCTGAAGTTGCTCTGGTAGGTGTAGTGGAACATGGGCAACCCGAATATGCAACAATGTTCGGGTCGTTGGATGCTTTTCCCTACGCCTCTAGGGATCCGTGCGCTTCCTTAGCATTTGTGTGCAGGCACGGCCGTCGTCGCGGGCGCCGAACTTTTCTGTGCGCGCGAACCAAGCTGAAGTTGCTCTGGTAGGTGTATTCGAACATGGGCCACCCGAATATGCAACAATGTTCGGGTCGTTGGATGCTTTTCCCTACGCCTATAAGGATCCGTGCGCTTCCTTAGCATTTGTGTGCAGGCACGGCCGTCGTCGCGGGCGCCGAACTTTTCTGTGCGCGCGAACCAAGCTGAAGTTGCTCTGGTAGGTGTATTCGAACATGGGCCACCCGAATATGCAACAATGTTCGGGTCGTTGGATGCTTTTCCCTACGCCTATAAGGATCCGTGCGCTTCCTTAGCATTTGTGTGCAGGCACGGCCGTCGTCGCGGGCGCCGAACTTTTCTGTGCGCGCGAACCAAGCTGAAGTTGCTCTGGTATGTGTATTCGAACATGGGCCACCCGAATATGCAACAATGTTCGGGTCGTTGGATGCTTTTCCCTACGCCTATAAGGATCCGTGCGCTTCCTTAGCATTTGTGTGCAGGCACGGCCGTCGTCGCGGGCGCCGAACTTTTCTGTGCTCGCGAACCAAGCTGAAGTTGCTTTGGTAGGTGTATTCGAACATGGGCCACCCGAATATGCAACAATGTTCGGGTCGTTGGATGCTTTTCCCTACGCCTATAAGGATCCGTGCGCTTCCTTAGCATTTGTGTGCAGGCACGGCCGTCGTCGCGGGCGCCGAACTTTTCTGTGCTCGCGAACCAAGCTGAAGTTGCTTTGGTAGGTGTATTCGAACATGGGCCACCCGAATATGCAAGAATATTCGGGTCGTCGGATGCTTTTCCCTACGCCTATAGGGATCCGTGCGCTTCCTTAGCATTTGTGTGCAGTCACGGCCGTCGTCGCGGGCGCCGAACAATTCTGTGCAAGCGAACCAAGCTGAAGTTGCTCTGGTAGGTGTATTTGAACATGGGCCACCCGAATATGCAACAATATTCGGATCGCTGAATGCTTTTCCCTACGCCTATAGGGATCCGTGCGCTTCCTTAGCATTTGTGGGCAGGCACGGCAGTCGTCGCGGGCGCCGAACTTTTCTGTGCAAGCGAACCAAGCTGAAGTTGCTCTGGTAGGTGTATTTGAACATGGGCCACCCGAATATGCAACAATATACGGGTCGTTGGTTGCTTTTCCCTATAGGGATCCGTGCGCTTCCTTAGCATTTGTGTGCAGGCACGGCCGTCGTCGCGGGCGCCGAACTTTTCTATACGCGTGAACCAAGCTGAAGTTGCTCTGGTAGGTGTATTTGAACATGGGCCACCCGAATATGCAACAATGTTCGTGTCGTTGGATGCTTTTCCCTACGCCTATAAGGATCCGTGCGCTTCCTTAGCATTTGTGTGCAGGCACGGCCGTCGTCGCGGGCGCCGAACTTTTTTGTGCGCGCGAACCAAGCTGAAGATGCTCTGGTAGGTGTATTTGAACATGGGCCACCCGAATATGCAACAATGTTCGGGTCGTTGGATGCTTTTCCTTACGCCTCGGGTCGTTGGATGCTTTTCCCTACGCTTATAGAGATCCGTGCGCTTCCTTAGCATTTGTGTGCAGGCACGGCCGTCGTCGCGGTCGCCGAACTTTTCTGTGCGCGCGAACCAAGCTGAAGTTGCTCTGGTAGGTGTATTTGAACATGGGCCACCCAAATATGCAACAATTTTTGGGTCGTTGGATGCTTCCCTACGCCTATAGGGATCCGTGCGCTTCCTTAGCATTTGTGTGCAGGCACGGCCATCGTCGCGGGCGCCGAACTTTTCTGTGCGCGCGAACCAAGCTGAAGTTGCTCTGGTAGGTGTTTTTGAACATGAGCCACCCGAATATGCAACATTATTGGGGTCGTTGGATGCTTTTCCCTACGCCTATAGGGATCCGTGCGCTTCCTTAGCATTTGTGTGCAGGCACGGCCGTCGTCGCGGGCGCCGAACTTTTCTGTGCGCGCGAACCAAGCTGAAGTTGGTCTGGTAGGTGTTTTTGAATATGAGCCACCCGAATATGCAACATTATTGGGGTCGTTGGATGCTTTTCCCGACGCCTATAGGGATCCGTGCGCTTCCTTAGCATTTGTGTGCAGGCACGGCCGTCGTCGCGGGCGCCGAACTTTTCTGTGCGCGCGAACCAAGCTGAAGTTGCTCTGGTAGGTGTTTTTGAACATGAGCCTCTCAAATATGCAACATTATTCGGGTCGTTGGATGCTTTTCCCTACGCCTCGGGTCGTTGGATGCTTTTCCTTACGCCTATAGGGATCCGTGCGCTTCCTTAGCATTTGTGTGCAGGCACGGCCGTCGTCGCGGGCGCCGAACTTTTCGGTGCGCGCGAACCAAGCTGAAGTTGCTCTGGTAGGTGAATTTGAACATTGGCCACCCGAATATGCAACAATATTCGGGTCGTTGGATGCTTTTCCCTACGCCTATAGGGATCCGTGCGCTTCCTTAGCATTTGTGTGCAGGCACGGCCGTCGTCGCGGGCGCCGAACTTTTCTGTGCGCGCGAACCAAGCTGAAGTTGCTCTGGTAGGTGTATTTGAACATGGGCCACCCGAATATGCAACAATATTCGGGTCGTTGGATGCTTTTCCTTATGCCTATAGGGATCCGTGCGCTTCCTTAGCATTTGTGTGCAGGCACAGCCGACGTCGCGGGCGCCGAACTTTTCTGTGCGCGCGAACCAAGCTGAAGTTGCTCTGGTAGGTGTATTCGAACATGGGCCACCCGAATATGCAACAATATTCGGGTCGTTGGATGCTTTTCCCTACGCCTATAAGGATCCGTGCGCTTCCTTAGCATTTGTGTGCAGGCACGGCCGTCGTCGCGGGCGCCGAACTTTTCTGTGCTCGCGAACCAAGCTGAAGTTGCTTTGGTAGGTGTATTCGAACATGGGCCACCCGAATATGCAAGAATATTCGGGTCGTTGGATGCTTTTCCCTACGCCTATAGGGATCCGTGCGCTTCCTTAGCATTTGTGTGCAGGCACGGCCGTCGTCGCGGGCGCCGAACTTTTCTGTGCGCGCGAACCAAGCTGAAGTTGCTCTGGTAGGTGTATTCGAACATGGGCCACCCGAATATGCAACAGTATTCGGGTCCTTGGATGCTTTTCCTTACGCCTATAGGGATCCGTGCGCTTCCTTAGCATTTGTGTGCAGTCACGGCCGTCGTCGCGGGCGCCGAACAATTCTGTGCAAGCGAACCAAGCTGAAGTTGCTCTGGTAGGTGTATTTGAACATGGGCCACCCGAATATGCAACAATATTCGGGTCGCTGAATGCTTTTCCCTACGCCTATAGGGATCCGTGCGCTTCCTTAGCATTTGTGGGCAGGCACGGCAGTCGTCGCGGGCGCCGAACTTTTCTGTGCAAGCGAACCAAGCTGAAGTTGCTCTGGTAGGTGTATTTGAACATGGGCCACCCGAATATGCAACAATATACGGGTCGTTGGTTGCTTTTCCCTATAGGGATCCGTGCGCTTCCTTAGCATTTGTGTGCAGGCACGGCCGTCGTCGCGGGCGCCGAACTTTTCTATACGCGCGAACCAAGCTGAAGTTGCTCTGGTAGGTGTTTTTGAACATGAGCCACCCGAATATGCAACATTATAGGGGTCGTTGGATGCTTTTCCCTACGCCTATAGGGATCCGTGCGCTTCCTTAGCATTTGTGTGCATGCACGGCCGTCGTCGCGGGCGCCGAACTTTTCTGTGCGCGCGAACCAAGCTGAAGTTGGTCTGGTAGGTGTTTTTGAATATGAGCCACCCGAATATGCAACATTATTGGGGTCGTTGGATGCTTTTCCCGACGCCTATAGGGATCCGTGCGCTTCCTTAGCATTTGTGTGCAGGCACGGCCGTCGTCGCGGGCGCCGAACTTTTCTGTGCGCGCGAACCAAGCTGAAGTTGCTCTGGTAGGTGTTTTTGAACATGAGCCTCCCAAATATGCAACATTATTCGGGTCGTTGGATGCTTTTCCCTACGCCTCGGGTCGTTGGATGCTTTTCCCGACGCCTATAGGGATCCGTGCGCTTCCTTAGCATTTGTGTGCAGGCACGGCCGTCGTCGCGGGCGCCGAACTTTTCTGTGCTCGCGAACCAAGCTGAAGTTGCTTTGGTAGGTGTATTCGAACATGGGCCACCCGAATATGCAAGAATATTCGGGTCGTTGGATGCTTTTCCCTACGCCTATAGGGATCCGTGCGCTTCCTTAGCATTTGTGTGCAGGCACGGCCGTCGTCGCGGGCGCCGAACTTTTCGGTGCGCGCGAACCAAGCTGAAGTTGCTCTGGTAGGTGAATTTGAACATTGGCCACCCGAATATGCAACAATATTCGGGTCGTTGGATGCTTTTCCCTATGCCTATAGGGATCCGTGCGCTTCCTTAGCATTTGTGTGCAGGCACGGCCGTCGTCGCGGGCGCCGAACTTTTCTGTGCGCGCGAACCAAGCTGAAGTTGCTCTGGTAGGTGTATTTGAACATGGGCCACCCGAATATGCAACAATATTCAGGTCGTTGGATGCTTTTCCTTACGCCTATAGGGATCCGTGCGCTTCCTTAGCATTTGTGTGCAGGCACAGCCGACGTCGCGGGCGCCGAACTTTTCTGTGCGCGCGAACCAAGCTGAAGTTGCTCTGGTAGGTGTATTTGAACATGGGCCACCCGAATATGCAACAATATTCGGGTCGTTGGATGCTTTTCCCTACGCCTATAGGGATCCGTGCGCTTCCTTAGCATTTGTGTGCAGGCACGGCCGTCGTCGCGGGCGCCGAACTTTTCTGTGCGCGCGAACCAAGCTGAAGTTGCTCTGGTAGGTGTATTTGAACATGAGCCACCCGAATATGCAACATTATTGGGGTCGTTGGATGCTTTTCCCTACGCCTATAGGGATCCGTGCGCTTCCTTAGCATTTGTGGGCAGGCACGGCCGTCGTCGCGGGCGCCGAACTTTTCTGTTCTCGCGAACCAAGCTGAAGTTGCTCTGGTAGGTGTTTTTGAACATGGGCCACCCGGATATGCAACAATACTTGTGTCGCTGGATGCTTTTCCTTACGCATATAGGGATCCGTGCGCTTCCTTAGCATTTGTGTGCAGGCACGGCCGTCGTCGCGGGCGCCGAACTTTTCTGTGCGCGCGAACCAAGCTGAAGTTGCTCTGGTAGGTGTATTTGAACATGGGCCACCCGAATATGCAACAATATTCGGGTCGTTTGATGCTTTTCCTTACGCCTATAGGGATCCGTGCGCTTCCTTAGCATATGTGTGCAGGCACGGCCGTCGTCGCGGGGGCCGAACTTTTCTGTGCGCGCGAACCAAGCTGAAGTTGCTCTGGTAGGTGTATTTGAACATGGGCCACCCGAATATGCAACAATATTCGGGTCGTTGGATGCTTTTGCCTACGCCTATAGGGATCCGTGCGCTTCCTTAGCATATGTGTGCAGGCACGACCGTCGTCGCGGGGGCCGAAGTTTTCTGTGCGCGCGAACCAAGCTGAAGTTGCTCTGGTAGGTGAATTTGAACATGGGCCACCCGAATATGCAACAATATTCGGGTCGTTGGATGCTTTTCCCTACGCCTATAGGGATCCGTGCGCTTCCTTAGCATTTGTGTGCAGGCACGGCCGTCGTCGCGGGCGCCGAACTTTTCTGTGCGCGCGAACCAAGCTGAAGTTGCTCTGGTAGGTGAATTTGAACATGGGCCACCCGAATATGCAACAATATTCGGGTCGTTGGATGCTTTTCCTTACGCCTATAGGGATCCGTGCGCTTCCTTAGCATTTGTGTGCAGGGACGGCCGACGTCACGGGCGCCGAACTTTTCTGTGCGCGCGAACCAAGCTGAAGTTGCTCTGGTAGGTGTATTTGAACATGGGCCACCCGAATATGCAACAATATTCGGGTCGTTGGATGCTTTTCCCTACGCCTATAGGGATCCGTGCGCTTCCTTAGCATTTGTGTGCAGGCACGGCCGACATCGCGGGCGCAGAACTTTTCTGTGTGCGCGAACCAAGCTGAAGTTGCTCTGGTAGGTGTATTTGAACATGGGCCACCCGAATATGCAACAATATTCGGGTCGTTGGATGCTTTTCCCTACGCCTATAGGGATCCGTGCGCTTCCTTAGCATTTGTGTGCAGGCACGGCCGTCGTCGCGGGCGCAGAACTTTTCTGTGCGCGCGAACCGAGCTGAAGTTGCTCTGGTAGGTGTATTTGAACATGGGCCACCCGAATATGCAACAATATTCGGGTCGTTGGATGCTTTTCCCTACGCCTATAGGGATCCGTGCGCTTCCTTAGCATTTGTGTGCAGGCACGGCCGTCGTCGCGGGCGCCGAACTTTTCTGTGCGCGCGAACCGAGCTGAAGTTGCTCTGGTAGGTGTATTTGAACCTGGGCCGCCCGAATATGCAACAATATTCGGGTCGTTGGATGCTTTTGCCTACGCCTATAGGGATCCGTGCGCTTCCTTAGCATATGTGTGCAGGCACGGCCGTCGTCGCGATCGCCGAACTTTTCTGTGCGCGCGAACCAAGCTGAAGTTGCTCTGGTAGGTGTATTTGAACATGGGCCGCCCAAATATGCAACAATATTCGGGTCGTTGGATGCTTTTCCCTACGCCTATAGGGATCCGTGCGCTTCCTTAGCATTTGTGTGTAGGCACGGCCGACGTCGCGGGCGCCGAACTTTTCTGTGCGCGCGAACCAAGCTGAAGTTGCTCTGGTAGGTGTATTTGAACATGGGCCACCCGAATATGCAACATTATTGGGGTCGTTGGATGCTTTTCCCTACGCCTATAGGGATCCGTGCGCTTCCTTAGCATTTGTGGGCAGGCAGGGCCGTCGTCGCGGGCGCCGAACTTTTCTGTTCTCGCGAACCAAGCTGAAGTTGCTCTGGTAGGTGTTTTTGAACATGGGCCACCCGAATATGCAACATTATTGGGGTCGTTGGATGCTTTTCCTTACGCCTATAGGGATCCGTGCGCTTCCTTACCATTTGTGTGCAGGCACGGCCGTCGTAGCGGGCGCCGAACTTTTCTGTGCGCGCGAACCAAGCTGAAGTTGCTCTGGTAGGTGTATTTGAACATGGGCCGCCCGAATATGCAACAATATTCGGGTCGTTGGATGCTTTTCCCTACGCCTATAGGGATCCGTGCGCTTCCTTAGCATTTGTGTGCAGGCACGGCCGTCGTCGCGGGCGCCGAACTTTTCTGTGCGCGCGAACCAAGCTGAAGTTGCTCTGGTAGGTGTATTTGAACATGGGCCGCCCAAATATGCAACAATATTCGGGTCGTTGGATGCTTTTCCCTACGCCTATAGGGATCCGTGCGCTTCCTTAGCATTTGTGTGTAGGCACGGCCGACGTCGCGGGCGCCGAACTTTTCTGTGCGCGCGAACCAAGCTGAAGTTGCTCTGGTAGGTGTATTTGAACATGGGCCACCCGAATATGCAACATTATTGGGGTCGTTGGATGCTTTTCCCTACGCCTATAGGGATCCGTGCGCTTCCTTAGCATTTGTGGGCAGGCACGGCCGTCGTCGCGGGCGCCAAACTTTTCTGTTCTCGCGAACCAAGCTGAAGTTGCTCTGGTAGGTGTTTTTGAACATGGGCCACCCGAATATGCAACAATATTCGGGTCGTTGGATGCTTTTCCTTACGCCTATAGGGATCCGTGCGCTTCCTTAGCATTTGTGTGCAGGCACGGCCGTCGTCGCGGGCGCCGAACTTTTCTGTGCGCGCGAACCAAGCTGAAGTTGCTCTGGTAGGTGTTTTTGAACATGGGCCACCCGAATATGCAACAATACTTGTGTCGCTGGATGCTTTCCTTACGCCTATAGGGATCCGTGCGCTTCCTTAGCATATGTGTGCAGGCACGGCCGTCGTCGCGGGGGCCGAACTATTCTGTGCGCGAGAACCAAGCTGAAGTTGCTCTGGTAGGTGTATTTGAACATGGGCCACCCGAATATGCAACAATATTCGGGTCGTTGGATGCTTTTCCCTACGCCTATAGGGATCCGTGCGCTTCCTTAGCATTTGTGTGCAGGCACGGCCGTCGTCGCGGGCGCCGAACTTTTCTGTGCGCGCGAACCAAGCTGAAGTTGCTCTGGTAGGTGAATTTGAACATGGGCCACCCGAATATGCAACAATATTCGGGTCGTTGGATGCCTTTCCCTACGCCTATAGGGATCCGTGCGCTTCCTTAGCATTTGTGTGCAGGCACGGCCGTCGTCGCGGACGCCGAACTTTTCTGTGCGCGCGAACCAAGCTGAAGTTGTTCTGGTAGGTGTATTTGAACATGGGCCACCCGAATATGCAACAATATTCGGGTCGTTGGATGCTTTTCCCTACGCCTATAGGGATCCGTGCGCTTCCTTACCATTTGTGTGCAGGCACGGCCGTCGTCGCGGGCGCCGAACTTTTCTGTTCTCGCGAACCAAGCTGAAGTTGCTCTGGTAGGTGTTTTTGAACATGGGCCACCCGAACATGCAACAATACTTGTGTCGCTGGATGCTTTTCCTTACGCCTATAGGGATCCGTGCGCTTCCTTAGCATTTGTGTGCAGGCACGGCCGTTGTCGCGGGCGCCGAACATTTCTGTGCGCGCGAACCAATCTGAAGTTGCTCTGGTAGGTGTATGTGAACATGGGCCACCCATATATGCAACAATATTGGGATCGTTGAATGCTTTTCCCTACGCCTATAGGGATTCGTGCGCTTTCTTAGCATTTAGGGGCAGGCACGGTCGTCGTCGCAGGCGCCGAACTTTTTAGTGCGCGCGAACCAAGCTGAAGTTGCTCTGGTAGGTGTATCTGAACATGGGCCATCCGAATATGCAACAATGTTTGGGTCCTTGGATGCTTTTCCTTACGCCTATAGGGAACCGTGCACTTCCTTAGCATTTGTGTGCAGGCACGGCCGTCGTCGCGGGCGCCGAACTTTTTTGTGCGCGCGAACCAAGCTGAAGATGCTCTGGTAGGTGTATTTGAACATGGGCCGCCCAAATATGCAACTATGTTCGGGTTGTTGGATGCTTTTTCCTACGCCGATAAGGATCCGTGCGCTTCCTTAGCATTTGTGTGCAGGCACGGCCATCGTCGCGGGCGCCGAACTTTTTTGTGCGCGCGCACCAAGCTGAAGATGCTCTGGTAGGTGTATTTGAACATGGGCCACCCGAATATGCAACAATGTTCGGGTCGTTGGATGCTTTTCCCTACGCCTCGGGTCGTTGGATGCTTTTCCCTACGCCTCGGGTCGTTGGATGCTATTCCCTACGCCTATAGAGATCCGTGCGCTTCCTTAGCATTTGTGTGCAGGCACGGCCGTCGTCGCGATCGCCGAACTTTTCTGTGCGCGCGAACCAAGCTGAAGTTGCTCTGGTAGGTGTATTTGAACATGGGCCGCCCAAATATGCAACAATATTCGGGTCGTTGGATGCTTTTCCCTACGCCTATAGGGATCCGTGCGCTTCCTTAGCATTTGTGTGTAGGCACGGCCGACGTCGCGGGCGCCGAACTTTTCTGTGCGCGCGAACCAAGCTGAAGTTGCTCTGGTAGGTGTATTTGAACATGGGCCACCCGAATATGCAACATTATTGGGGTCGTTGGATGCTTTTCCCTACGCCTATAGGGATCCGTGCGCTTCCTTAGCATTTGTGGGCAGGCACGGCCGTCGTCGCGGGCGCCAAACTTTTCTGTTCTCGCGAACCAAGCTGAAGTTGCTCTGGTAGGTGTTTTTGAACATGGGCCACCCGAATATGCAACATTATTGGGGTCGTTGGATGCTTTTCCTTACGCCTATAGGGATCCGTGCGCTTCCTTAGCATTTGTGGGCAGGCACGGCCGTCGTCGCGGGCGCCGAACTTTTCTGTTCTCGCGAACCAAGCTGAAGTTGCTCTGGTAGGTGTTTTTGAACATGGGCCACCCGAATATGCAACAATATTCGGGTCGTTGGATGCTTTTCCTTACGCCTATAGGGATCCGTGCGCTTCCTTAGCATTTGTGTGCAGGCACGGCCGTCGTCGCGGGCGCCGAACTTTTCTGTGCGCGCGAACCAAGCTGAAGTTGCTCTGGTAGGTGTTTTTGAACATGGGCCACCCGAATATGCAACAATATTCGGGTCGTTGGATGCTTTTCCTTACGCCTATAGGGATCCGTGCGCTTCCTTAGCATTTGTGTGCAGGCACGGCCGACGTCGCGGGCGCCGAACTTTTCTGTGCGCGCGAACCAAGCTGAAGTTGCTCTGGTAGGTATATTTGAACATGGGCCACCCGAATATGCAACAATATTCGGGTCGTTGGATGCTTTTCCTTACGCCTATAGGGATCCGTGCGCTTCCTTAGCATTTGTGTGCAGGCACGGCCGACGTCGCGGGCGCCGAACTTTTCTGTGCGCGCGAACCAAGCTGAAGTTGCTCTGGTAGGTATATTTGAACATGGGCCACCCGAATATGCAACAATATTCGGGTCGTTGGATGCTTTTCCTTACGCCTATAGGGATCCGTGCGCTTCCTTAGCATTTGTGTGCAGGCACGGCCGACGTCGCGGGCGCCGAACTTTTCTGTGCGCGCGAACCAAGCTGAAGTTGCTCTAGTAAGTGTATTTGAACATGGGCCACCCGAATATGCAACAATATTCGGGTCGTTGGATGCTTTTCCCTGCGGAGATAACTACTACAACAGGAGCTAGACTACGGGCTAGGCACGGGTGCTCGTGTGATCTCTGCGTTCGTTGGTCCTTAGTCGTTTTCCTAGTGCACACAATGCTTGCTAGTTCACGGGGCAAGTTGGCAAGAGTTTCACTAGAGAAAGTTGACAACAATGGTACAAAGAAGTTGGCATGGCAAGACTACATCAGAGCTAGCATTCAGGTCGGTCGACTGCCAGCGCAGCATGGTCGACCGCGTTCCAGCACGACTTGGTCGACCGCGCTCCAGCAATGCAAAGTCGACGGCGTGCCAACGCAGCAGGTCGACGGCGTGCCAGCGTTGCTCCCGCAGTACAGCATCGCACCCGCTTTGCAGGTGCTCGCAGATGATTGGCGTGCTGAGCCCCGTCACCTGCACAGCGCACACACCAAGTCAACCTGGCGCTGACGTCTGCATCTGATCAGCCACGTCGACCTCGGGATACCACCACCGAGGTCGGACTCGCCAACTTCGCCTGGGCGACCGTCGCACTCCTCCGCAGAACTTCGTCACCCAGGTAACCTGGTCGACCGGGCAACCAGGTCGACCAGCTGCTCCTGTATGTGCCCGTCGACCTCCCAAGTCGACGACCACCTCAAGTCGACCTCACCAGGTCGACCACACCCCTTGTCGACCAGCTCCATGTCGACGTCCCTCCTGGTCGACCAGCCCCACGTCGACCAGCACTCCTGGTCGACCAGCTTCATGTCGACCAGCACAGCTGTCAGCCGACCACCCAAGTCGGCTACCCGAAGTTGGCGTCACCAAGTTGACGCCCTGCTACTAGACGCCCAGCTGCTCGGCGTCCTGAGTTGAGGTCGACATCGGCCCCTCCTCCGTCGACCACCAGGTCAGGTCGACCACCAGGTCGACATCACACCTGGTCGACCAACCACCAAGTCGACCAGCAGACCTGGTCAACCAACCACCAGGTCGACCAGTAGGCCTGTCAGCCGACCACCCAAGTCGGCTGCCCCAAGTTGACGTCACCAAGTTGACGTCCTCCACAGGTCGACTTCCCAGGTCGATTTCCCTGAAGTCGGCGCCACCCTGAAGTCGGCGCCCGTGCAGTGGCCCCCGTGCAGGTCGACCTCCTCGTCAACCAGCTCGCCCACTGCTGCAGGTCGGCTGCTCCCCTCACACCCGACCACGAAGTCGGCTCCGCCCAAACGAGGACGGGGCCAACACACAACTCCCATTGACAATCCCCTGCCGCGTTCACGCTTGGGCCCCCAGCCCGCACGGCAGTACTCCTCGGAGAAAAGCTCGTCGACGTGCACCCAACACACAGCACGTCGTCCACCGCACCAGCCATGCAATGGGCATGGCACCTACTGCTGCACTTCGTCAACTTCGTCGCCCACGTCGGCCAAGCGCACCTGGCCGATGGCGACGGAGCACCGGTTGAAGGCCGGATAGTGCAGCGCCTTCGTCAGGAAGTCGGCCGGCTGCTCGGTGGTCGGGATGTACCTCAGCGAGAACTTCCCGCGCCTCACCATGTGCTGCAGCCAGGCCTATCGCCGCTCCATGTGCTTGAGGTTGCCCGTCAACCCCATGCCCTCGGCGACCGTGATGGCCGACTTGTTGTCCACCCGGAGGACGGTCGGCTTCCCAGCATCCAGCTGCTGGAACTCTGCAAGGAGGAAGCGAAGTCGACGTCCCTCCTTGCCGGCTTCGGTGGCCGCCACGTACTCCGACTCGGTCGACGACAACGTCGCGCACTTGATGCGCTGGCTCGACCAGGAGACTGCGGCCCCTCCGTAGACGAACACGTAGCCGCCCGTGCTCGTCCTTTTCTGCTTGTCACCAGTGTCGTCGGCGTCCACGTAGCCGACCAGCTCCAGCGACTCAGGTCCACCGCCGAACTCCAGGGCGGTGTCACGCGTGTTGGCGAGGTAGGCGAGGCAGCGGTCGACCTCGCGCCAGTGCTGGTCGCTCCTCACCGTGAGGCCGCTCCCCAGCTTGCTGCAGGCGAAGGCGATGTCCGGCCTCGTCGTCGTCGCCGCGAACTGCAGCGAGCCGACCTTCTGCCGGTACTCCTCTTCCTGTCGCTCCTGTGCCTCCTCGTCATCGAAGGTGAGCTCGGCGTAGGCGTCGACCGAGACCGGCGTCTTCGGAGTGCGTCCGGTCTGCTCCTCGTCGATGAAGCGCCTACGCAGCTTGTCGGCGTAGCCCTGCTGGTGCAGCCACAGCTTCCCCGCCGACTTGTCGCGGACGATCTCCAGCCCGAGGTACTTCTGCACCGGCGAGATCTCACGCAACTCGAAAGCGGACTCCAGCAGCTCCTTCAGCTCCTTTAGCATCTCGGTGCTACTGCTGGCGGCGAGCAGGTCGTCGACGTAGACCAGCACCCAGCAGGCCACTCCGTCCTCTCCGACCTTGAAGTAGAGAGCCTCGTCGACCTGGCTCTTCTTCCACCCGGCGCCGACCAGCACGTCGTTGAGCGCCAAGTACCACAACAGCGGCGACTGCTTCAGGCCGTACAGGCTCTTCAGCAGCTTGCAGACCCGGCGGTTCCGTCATTGAAGTAGTTCGGCTGGGACATGTAGAGCACCCGGTCGAGCTTGCTCTGCAGGAAGGCGTTCTTCATGTCGAGCTGCATCAGGTTGAGGTTGAGGACGGCGACGATGCTGAGGAAGATCCTCAGCGTGACGTAGCTGCCCACCGGCGCGAACGTCTCGTCGTAGTCGGCACCGTACACCTGCGTGAAGCCCTTCACGACCAGCCTCGCCTTCTCGCGCTCGACGGTGTCGTCGACGTGGTACTTCGTCGTCAACACCCACCGGTTCTTCATGATGTTGACTCCCGGCGGGCGTTCGACCAGCTCCCAAGTGCCCATGTTGATGAGGCTGCGGATCTCCTCCTCCATGGCGGCCTTCACCGCCGGACCCTTCCAGCTTGCCAAAGCCTCCTTCACCGTCATCGTTGAGATGTCCCAACGGTGCTCGGGGTCGGCCAGCATGTCCGGGTCGAGCTCCGGAAACTCCTCATCCTCCTCGGCGTCGTCGTAGCAGGTCGTCGTCATCGTCCACGTCGTACACCGTGGTGAAGGCAGCGGGGACGAAGAAGTCCGGCGGCCTCCGAAGTCTATCCGACTTCCGAGGTTCAGGCCGAACCTCCACCACGTCACTCTTGGTGGACTCCCCGGCGTCCTCACTGCCCTCGTCGTCCTGCTGCACCTCGGTCGACTTCCTGGTCGACCTCTCCCCTGTGGTCGGCTCCCCTGCCGACTTCCCGGTTGCCGACTGCTCCGTGGTCGGCTGCACTGCTGCCTGCTCCCCTGTCGGCTGCTTTTCAGCTGCCTTCTTCGCCGACTTCACCCAATTCGGCTGCTCCTCCTCGAGCTGCTTCTCCCCTGTCAACGTCGGCTTCACTCCCGCGTCGACTTGCCGCTCGTCACGTCGGCCACCGGCGATGCCCTTGGCCGGCGCCGAAGGCGACGTCCCACTACTCCCCTCATCGCCGGAGGCCGACACCAAGGTCAGCCCGCGCAGGTCGGCCACGAGGGGAGGGGCAGAAGAGGGAGGGGAAGGAGGGCGGACGACCTCGTCATCCTCAGCAGCAAGCCTACCGACCTCGGCGAGCAGACATCTCCTCGTAGAAGACCACGTCCGACGTGGTGACCACCCGGTTGGCGTCGATGTCGAGGAGCTCCCAGCCCTTGCTCTCCGCCGACACGCCAAGGTGAAGGCCCCACCTGGCCTTCGGCTTCAACTTCCCACCACGCTGCTGCTCGGGGACAAGGAACTGCGCCATGCAGCCCCACAACCTCGCCATCGACAAGTCGGGCTTCTGGCCGACCAGCAGCTGGTACGGCGTCGTCCCCGGCGGCAGCGTCGACCTCTCAAGGCAGTTGCGGATCCAGACGGCCTGCCGCAGAGCAAGGTGCCACCAGTGGTGCTGCACGCCCATGTGCAGCAGCATCGTCCGCACCGACTCCACCACCGTCCGCATCTCCCTCTCCGCCATGCCGTTCTGCTGCGGGGTGTACGGGCAGGTAAGGTCGTGGACGACCCCCTTTCCGTCCACGAAGTCGGTGAACTTCTTCCCGAGGAACTCCCCTCCTCGGTCGGAGCGAAACATCAGCACCGACTTCTTCGTCTGCCTCTCCACCAACACCAGCCACTTCTGGAACTTCAGCAGCACATCCGACTTCTTGGCGACCGGCCTCACCCACACGAAGCGTGACTTGCGGTCCTTCAGCAGCAAGAAGTACAGGCTGCCGTCATTGGCAGCCACGCGGAATGGCCCGCACAGGTCGATGTGCACGACAGCCAGCACGTCGTCGGCGCCGGAGCCTTGGTCGGGGAAGGTGTGCCGCGCCAACTTCCCGCCGACGCACGAGACACACGGTGAGTCGGCGCCCGTCGCCGACTTGAGGTCCAGCCCAATGGCGACCTCGTTCTTCGCCGAGCTCCGTATGGTGTCCATGCCGACGTGCGCAAGCCTCGCATGCATCCGGTCCGGCGTCGACTTCGTCTTCGAGACGATCGCCCGCAGGGCCACAACCTTCGGCGTGGTTGACGTCGACCTCGTTGAGCAGGGACACAGGTCGGTGCAGAGTACGTCGCCCGACCGAGCACCTCTCCCGCCGCCGAGACGAGCAGCATCCCGTCGCCATCCTCCTGCAACTTCACGTCGTGCTCCTTCAGCTGGCCGGACGACAGCAGGTTGGCCCGCACACCCGGGACGTACAGCACGTCGGGGATGAGCACCTGCTTCCCGGCCTCCCCTTGCAGGGCGACGGTGCCGCGGCCCTGGACGTCCTGCAGCGCCCCATTGAAGCCGCGCACGTGCTTGATGGAGCCGCTCGGCTGTAGGTCGACGAAGACTTCCTTCGTCCCCATCAGGTGGTGGGAGCAGCCGCTGTCGGCCAGGACCACCGCCGGGTTCGCCTGCACAGCTGCCGCCACCGCCTGGAAGTCCTCTCCGGCCTCCGGTGCCAGCGAGACGGTCGGCTATGCGGAGATAACTACTACAATGGGAGCTAGACTACGGGCTAGGCACGGGGCTCGTGTAATCTCTGCGTTCGTTGGTCCTTAGTCGTTTTCCTAGTGCACACACTGCTTGCTAGTTCACGGGGCAAGTTGGCAAGAGCTTCACTAGAGAAAGTTGACAACAATGGTACAATGAAGTTGGCATGGCAAGACTACATCAGAGCTAGCATTCAGGTCGGTCGACTGCCAGCGCAGCACGGTCGACCGCGTTCCAGCACGACTTGGTCGACCGCGCTCCAGCAGTGCAAAGTCGACGGCGTGCCAACACTGCAGGTTGACGGCGTGCCAGCGCTGCTCCCGCAGTACAGCATCGCACCAGCTTCGCAGGTGCTCGCTGATGATTGGCGTGCTGAGCCTCGTCAGCTGCACAACGCACCCACCAAGTCAACCTGGCGCTGACGATTGCATCTGATCAGCCACGTCGACCTCGGGATACCACCACCGAGGTCGTGCTCGCCAACTTCGCCTGGGCGACCGTCGCACTCCTCCGCAGGACTTCGTCACCCAGGTAACCTGGTCGACCGGGCAACCATGTCGACCAGCTGCTCCTGTATGTGCCCGTCGACCTCCCAAGTCGACGACCACCCCAAGTCGACCTCATCAGGTCGACCACGCCCCTGGTCGACCAGCTCCAGGTCGACGTCCCTCCAGGTCGACCAGTTCCACGTCGACCAGCACTCCTGGTCGACCAGCTCCATGTCGACCAGCGCAACTGTCACCCGAAGTCGGCGTCACCAAGTTGACGCCATGCTACTTCGACACCCAACTGCTCGGCGTCCTGAGTCGAGGTCGACGTTGGCCCCTCCTTCGTCGACCACCAGGTCAGGTCGACCACCAGCAGGTCGACCAGCAGGCCCGATCGACCAACCACCAGGTCGACCAGCAGTCCGTCAGCCGACCACCAAAGTCGGCTGCCCCAAGTTGACGTCACCAAGTTGACGTCCCTCGTAGGTCGACTTCCCAAGTCGACCTCCCTGAAGTTGGCGCCACCCTGAAGTCAGCGCCCGTACAGTGGCTCCCGTGCAGGTCGACCTCCTTGTCAACCAGCTCGCCCACTTCTGCAAGTCGGCTGCTCCCCTCACACCCGACCACGCGGTCGGCTCCGCCCAAGCGAGGACGGGGCCAACACACAACTCCCGTTGACAGGCTCCACGACGCCGACCAGCGAGCACGACGCCGTCTTGTCGTCCCGCGCCTTGCCGCCAGCAGAGGAGTCGGCGTCCTTCGCCGAGGTCGACTTGGTCGACTGCATCTCCTTGCGCGGCTTGTTCCCTCCTCGACGAGGACGACGACTGCCACACCTCCCGCGGCCTCCCTTGGCGTCGTCGTCGTCGGAGTCACTGCGGTCGGGGCACTCGAAGGAGAGGTGGTCGGGGTCGCCGCACAGCCAGCACTCCCGACGTCGACTTCCTCCTCCTCGACCGCTATCCTTGGTCGACCTCTTCTTGTCGACCTCCTTGGCCGGCTTCCAGCCACTGCCACCTCCGCCGCCAGACTGTCCGCGCTGCCCCGGTCGACCTCCTTGCTTGGCTGGGGCGGCGAAGTTGGCCTGCACCAAGAGCTCTTGTGACCGCTCTGCCTCCTGCATCGCCTCGTCCTGCAGGATGTACGAGGTCAAGTTGTCCTCGTTGAGCGTCGTCCTCGTGCTCGGCGCCATCGACAGCCGCTTCAGGAGGTTGTAGCTGCTCGAGAGTCCCTGCATGACGTGGGTGACGTACGACGCCGTCGAGTACTGCGCGCCGGCCATCCTGATGGTGGCGAGAATTCGCCGGGCCCGGTTGCAGTAGTCGGTCGCCGTCTCCTCGTCGCCCATACGCAGGTGCGTCAGCTGCCCCTCCAGCTGGGCGATGAACAGGTCGTCGGTGACTTGGTAGGTCGACTCGATGAAGTGCCACGCCTGGTGGCCGGCGTCAAGGTACTCCCGACACCACTTCAAGGCGATCTGCACGCCCGGCGAGCAGCACCGCGAGATGACCGTGAAGGTCAACAGCTGTACGGCACGGAACTCCGCTCGCATGTCGGGGTCATCCGGCGTCACCACGGTGCCTCGAGCAAAGCTGATCAGCCCAGCCATCTCCAGCTGGGGCTCGATGGCCTCCTTCCAGGTGAGGATGTCGAATCGACCAGTGAGCGGTGGGGTGACCAGGATCCTGTCCGGCGTGAACTTGAAGTAGCCGTAGCTCGGGGCAATACCGCCCGCTGTCACCTGGGTCGCCGACATCGGCGACAACCCGCTTCGTCGACCTCCGACGTCGCCCTGCGAGGTGCCTGCAGCCGCCGTCGACCGCATCCCTCGCGCCTGAACGCCGCCGACTTCATCGGCGTGTATCACACCTCTCTGCCTCGACGTGCCTCCCGCACTGCTGCCGACTTGACCACCACCGGCGTTGACGCCCACGTCGACGCCGCCCTCTGTGTTCACCGGTCGAGGAGACGCAGGTTGAGAAGGGTGCAACGTCGCCCACATGGTGCGAATGCCAGCCTCCACAACCGCCCAGGGGATCGTTCCGTACTCCTGGGCCCCATGGCGTGTCCTCGCGTCCTCCAGCTGTGCTTCCAGGGTCTCCATTCCCTTGGCGTCACCTACGCGCACGCTAGTGACTGCACGGCTGCCGGCCTACGAACAACTTAGGTAAGTGACCTCTATGTCGACCTGACTGAAAGGTAAGTCGTGTGCCGTCCACGCTCACCGCACCATGCGGAGATAACTACTACAACAGGAGCTAGACTACGGGCTAGGCACGGGTGCTCGTGTGATCTCTGCGTTCGTTGGTCCTTAGTCGTTTTCCTAGTGCACACACTGCTTGCTAGTTCACGGGGCAAGTTGGCAAGAGTTTCACTAGAAAAAAGTTGACAACAATGGTACAAAGAAGTTGGCATGGCAAGACTACACCAGAGCTAGCATTCAGGTCGGTCGACTGCCAGCGCAGCATGGTCGACCGCGTTCCAGCACGACTTGGTCGACCGCGCTCCAGCAATGCAAAGTCGACGGCGTGCCAACGCAGCAGGTCGACGGCGTGCCAGCGTTGCTCCCGCAGTACAGCATCGCACCCGCTTCTCAGGTGCTCGCAGATGATTGGCGTGCTGAGCCCCGTCACCTGCACAGCGCACACACCAAGTCAACCTGGCGCTGACGTCTGCATCTGATCAGCCACGTCGACCTCGGGATACCACCACCGAGGTCGGACTCGCCAACTTCGCCTGGGCGACCGTCGCACTCCTCCGCAGAACTTCGTCACCCAGGTAACCTGGTCGACCGGGCAACCAGGTCGACCAGCTGCTCCTGTATGTGCCCGTCGACCTCCCAAGTCGACGACCACCTCAAGTCGACCTCACCAGGTCGACCACACCCCTTGTCGACCAGCTCCATGTCGACGTCCCTCCTGGTCGACCAGCCCCACGTCGACCAGCACTCCTGGTCGACCAGCTTCATGTCGACCAGCACAGCTGTCAGCCGACCACCCAAGTCGGCTACCCGAAGTTGGCGTCACCAAGTTGACGCCCTGCTACTAGACGCCCAGCTGCTCGGCGTCCTGAGTTGAGGTCGACATCGGCCCCTCCTCCGTCGACCACCAGGTCAGGTCGACCACCAGGTCGACATCACACCTGGTCGACCAACCACCAAGTCGACCAGCAGACCTGGTCAACCAACCACCAGGTCGACCAGTAGGCCTGTCAGCCGACCACCCAAGTCGGCTGCCCCAAGTTGACGTCACCAAGTTGACGTCCTCCACAGGTCGACTTCCCAGGTCGATTTCCCTGAAGTCGGCGCCACCCTGAAGTCGGCGCCCGTGGAGTGGCCCCCGTGCAGGTCGACCTCCTCGTCAACCAGCTCGCCCACTGCTGCAGGTCGGCTGCTCCCCTCACACCCGACCACGAAGTCGGCTCCGCCCAAACGAGGACGGGGCCAACACACAACTCCCGTTGACAATCCCCTGCCGCGTTCACGCTTGGGCCCCCAGCCCGCACGGCAGTACTCCTCGGAGAAAAGCTCGTCGACGTGCACCCAACACACAGCACGTCGTCCACCGCACCAGCCATGCAATGGGCATGGCACCTACTGCTGCACTTCGTCAACTTCGTCGCCCACGTCGGCCAAGCGCACCTGGCCGATGGCGACGGAGCACCGGTTGAAGGCCGGATAGTGCAGCGCCTTCGTCAGGAAGTCGGCCGGCTGCTCGGTGGTCGGGATGTACCTCAGCGAGAACTTCCCGCGCCTCACCATGTGCTGCAGCCAGGCCTATCGCCGCTCCATGTGCTTGAGGTTGCCCGTCAACCCCATGCCCTCGGCGACCGTGATGGCCGACTTGTTGTCCACCCGGAGGACGGTCGGCTTCCCAGCATCCAGCTGCTGGAACTCTGCAAGGAGGAAGCGAAGTCGACGTCCCTCCTTGCCGGCTTCGGTGGCCGCCACGTACTCCGACTCGGTCGACGACAACGTCGCGCACTTGATGCGCTGGCTCGACCAGGAGACTGCGGCCCCTCCGTAGACGAACACGTAGCCGCCCGTGCTCGTCCTTTTCTGCTTGTCACCAGTGTCGTCGGCGTCCACGTAGCCGACCAGCTCCAGCGACTCAGGTCCACCGCCGAACTCCAGGGCGGTGTCACGCGTGTTGGCGAGGTAGGCGAGGCAGCGGTCGACCTCGCGCCAGTGCTGGTCGCTCCTCACCGTGAGGCCGCTCCCCAGCTTGCTGCAGGCGAAGGCGATGTCCGGCCTCGTCGTCGTCGCCGCGAACTGCAGCGAGCCGACCTTCTGCCGGTACTCCTCTTCCTGTCGCTCCTGTGCCTCCTCGTCATCGAAGGTGAGCTCGGCGTAGGCGTCGACCGAGACCGGCGTCTTCGGAGTGCGTCCGGTCTGCTCCTCGTCGATGAAGCGCCTACGCAGCTTGTCGGCGTAGCCCTGCTGGTGCAGCCACAGCTTCCCCGCCGACTTGTCGCGGACGATCTCCAGCCCGAGGTACTTCTGCACCGGCGAGATCTCACGCAACTCGAAAGCGGACTCCAGCAGCTCCTTCAGCTCCTTTAGCATCTCGGTGCTACTGCTGGCGGCGAGCAGGTCGTCGACGTAGACCAGCACCCAGCAGGCCACTCCGTCCTCTCCGACCTTGAAGTAGAGAGCCTCGTCGACCTGGCTCTTCTTCCACCCGGCGCCGACCAGCACGTCGTTGAGCGCCAAGTACCACAACAGCGGCGACTGCTTCAGGCCGTACAGGCTCTTCAGCAGCTTGCAGACCCGGCGGTTCCGTCATTGAAGTAGTTCGGCTGGGACATGTAGAGCACCCGGTCGAGCTTGCTCTGCAGGAAGGCGTTCTTCATGTCGAGCTGCATCAGGTTGAGGTTGAGGACGGCGACGATGCTGAGGAAGATCCTCAGCGTGACGTAGCTGCCCACCGGCGCGAACGTCTCGTCGTAGTCGGCACCGTACACCTGCGTGAAGCCCTTCACGACCAGCCTCGCCTTCTCGCGCTCGACGGTGTCGTCGACGTGGTACTTCGTCGTCAACACCCACCGGTTCTTCATGATGTTGACTCCCGGCGGGCGTTCGACCAGCTCCCAAGTGCCCATGTTGATGAGGCTGCGGATCTCCTCCTCCATGGCGGCCTTCACCGCCGGACCCTTCCAGCTTGCCAAAGCCTCCTTCACCGTCATCGTCGAGATGTCCCAACGGTGCTCGGGGTCGGCCAGCATGTCCGGGTCGAGCTCCGGAAACTCCTCATCCTCCTCGGCGTCGTCGTAGCAGGTCGTCGTCATCGTCCACGTCGTACACCGTGGTGAAGGCAGCGGGGACGAAGAAGTCCGGCGGCCTCCGAAGTCTATCCGACTTCCGAGGTTCAGGCCAAACCTCCACCACGTCACTCTTGGTGGACTCCCCGGCGTCCTCACTGCCCTCGTCGTCCTGCTGCACCTCGGTCGACTTCCTGGTCGACCTCTCCCCTGTGGTCGGCTCCCCTGCCGACTTCCCGGTTGCCGACTGCTCCGTGGTCGGCTGCACTGCTGCCTGCTCCCCTGTCGGCTGCTTCTCAGCTGCCTTCTTCGCCGACTTCACCCAATTCGGCTGCTCCTCCTCGAGCTGCTTCTCCCCTGTCAACGTCGGCTTCACTCCCGCGTCGACTTGCCGCTCGTCACGTCGGCCACCGGCGATGCCCTTGGCCGGCGCCGAAGGCGACGTCCCACTACTCCCCTCATCGCCGGAGGCCGACACCAAGGTCAGCCCGCGCAGGTCGGCCACGAGGGGAGGGGCAGAAGAGGGAGGGGAAGGAGGGCGGACGACCTCGTCATCCTCAGCAGCAAGCCTACCGACCTCGGCGAGCAGACATCTCCTCGTAGAAGACCACGTCCGACGTGGTGACCACCCGGTTGGCGTCGATGTCGAGGAGCTCCCAGCCCTTGCTCTCCGCCGACACGCCAAGGTGAAGGCCCCACCTGGCCTTCGGCTTCAACTTCCCACCACGCTGCTGCTCGGGGACAAGGAACTGCGCCATGCAGCCCCACAACCTCGCCATCGACAAGTCGGGCTTCTGGCCGACCAGCAGCTGGTACGGCGTCGTCCCCGGCGGCAGCGTCGACCTCTCAAGGCAGTTGCGGATCCAGACGGCCTGCCGCAGAGCAAGGTGCCACCAGTGGTGCTGCACGCCCATGTGCAGCAGCATCGTCCGCACCGACTCCACCACCGTCCGCATCTCCCTCTCCGCCATGCCGTTCTGCTGCGGGGTGTACGGGCAGGTAAGGTCGTGGACGACCCCCTTTCCGTCCACGAAGTCGGTGAACTTCTTCCCGAGGAACTCCCCTCCTCGGTCGGAGCGAAACATCAGCACCGACTTCTTCGTCTGCCTCTCCACCAACACCAGCCACTTCTGGAACTTCAGCAGCACATCCGACTTCTTGGCGACCGGCCTCACCCACACGAAGCGGGACTTGCGGTCCTTCAGCAGCAAGAAGTACAGGCTGCCGTCATTGGCAGCCACGCGGAATGGCCCGCACAGGTCGATGTGCACGACAGCCAGCACGTCGTCGGCGCCGGAGCCTTGGTCGGGGAAGGTGTGCCGCGCCAACTTCCCGCCGACGCACGAGACACACGGTGAGTCGGCGCCCGTCGCCGACTTGAGGTCCAGCCCAATGGCGACCTCGTTCTTCGCCGAGCTCCGTATGGTGTCCATGCCGACGTGCGCAAGCCTCGCATGCATCCGGTCCGGCGTCGACTTCGTCTTCGAGACGATCGCCCGCAGGGCCACAACCTCCGGCGTGGTTGACGTCGACCTCGTTGAGCAGGGACGCAGGTCGGTGCAGAGTACGTCGCCCGACCGAGCACCTCTCCCGCCGCCGAGACGAGCAGCATCCCGTCGCCATCCTCCTGCAACTTCACGTCGTGCTCCTTCAGCTGGCCGGACGACAGCAGGTTGGCCCGCACACCCGGGACGTACAGCACGTCGGGGATGAGCACCTGCTTCCCGGCCTCCCCTTGCAGGGCGACGGTGCCGCGGCCCTGGACGTCCTGCAGCGCCCCATTGAAGCCGCGCACGTGCTTGATGGAGCCGCTCGGCTGTAGGTCGACGAAGACTTCCTTCGTCCCCATCAGGTGGTGGGAGCAGCCGCTGTCGGCCAGGACCACCGCCGGGTTCGCCTGCACAGCTGCCGCCACCGCCTGGAAGTCCTCTCCGGCCTCCGGTGCCAGCGAGACGGTCGGCTATGCGGAGATAACTACTACAATGGGAGCTAGACTACGGGCTAGGCACGGGGCTCGTGTAATCTCTGCGTTCGTTGGTCCTTAGTCGTTTTCCTAGTGCACACACTGCTTGCTAGTTCACGGGGCAAGTTGGCAAGAGCTTCACTAGAGAAAGTTGACAACAATGGTACAATGAAGTTGGCATGGCAAGACTACATCAGAGCTAGCATTCAGGTCGGTCGACTGCCAGCGCAGCACGATCGACCGCGTTCCAGCACGACTTGGTCGACCGCGCTCCAGCAGTGCAAAGTCGACGGCGTGCCAACACTGCAGGTTGACGGCGTGCCAGCGCTGCTCCCGCAGTACAGCATCGCACCAGCTTCGCAGGTGCTCGCTGATGATTGGCGTGCTGAGCCTCGTCAGCTGCACAACGCACCCACCAAGTCAACCTGGCGCTGACGATTGCATCTGATCAGCCACGTCGACCTCGGGATACCACCATTGAGGTCGTGCTCGCCAACTTCGCCTGGGCGACCGTCGCACTCCTCCGCAGGACTTCGTCACCCAGGTAACCTGGTCGACCGGGCAACCATGTCGACCAGCTGCTCCTGTATGTGCCCGTCGACCTCCCAAGTCGACGACCACCCCAAGTCGACCTCATCAGGTCGACCACGCCCCTGGTCGACCAGCTCCAGGTCGACGTCCCTCCAGGTCGACCAGTTCCACGTCGACCAGCACTCCTGGTCGACCAGCTCCATGTCGACCAGCGCAACTGTCACCCGAAGTCGGCGTCACCAAGTTGACGCCATGCTACTTCGACACCCAACTGCTCGGCGTCCTGAGTCGAGGTCGACGTTGGCCCCTCCTTCGTCGACCACCAGGTCAGGTCGACCACCAGCAGGTCGACCAGCAGGCCCGATCGACCAACCACCAGGTCGACCAGCAGTCCGTCAGCCGACCACCAAAGTCGGCTGCCCCAAGTTGACGTCACCAAGTTGACGTCCCTCGTAGGTCGACTTCCCAAGTCGACCTCCCTGAAGTTGGCGCCACCCTGAAGTCAGCGCCCGTACAGTGGCTCCCGTGCAGGTCGACCTCCTTGTCAACCAGCTCGCCCACTTCTGCAAGTCGGCTGCTCCCCTCACACCCGACCACGCGGTCGGCTCCGCCCAAGCGAGGACGGGGCCAACACACAACTCCCGTTGACAGGCTCCACGACGCCGACCAGCGAGCACGACGCCGTCTTGTCGTCCCGCGCCTTGCCGCCAGCAGAGGAGTCGGCGTCCTTCGCCGAGGTCGACTTGGTCGACTGCATCTCCTTGCGCGGCTTGTTCCCTCCTCGACGAGGACGACGACTGCCACACCTCCCGCGGCCTCCCTTGGCGTCGTCGTCGTCGGAGTCACTGCGGTCGGGGCACTCGAAGGAGAGGTGGTCGGGGTCGCCGCACAGCCAGCACTCCCGACGTCGACTTCCTCCTCCTCGACCGCTATCCTTGGTCGACCTCTTCTTGTCGACCTCCTTGGCCGGCTTCCAGCCACTGCCACCTCCGCCGCCAGACTGTCCGCGCTGCCCCGGTCGACCTCCTTGCTTGGCTGGGGCGGCGAAGTTGGCCTGCACCAAGAGCTCTTGTGACCGCTCTGCCTCCTGCATCGCCTCGTCCTGCAGGATGTACGAGGTCAAGTTGTCCTCGTTGAGCGTCGTCCTCGTGCTCGGCGCCATCGACAGCCGCTTCAGGAGGTTGTAGCTGCTCGAGAGTCCCTGCATGACGTGGGTGACGTACGACGCCGTCGAGTACTGCGCGCCGGCCATCCTGATGGTGGCGAGAATTCGCCGGGCCCGGTTGCAGTAGTCGGTCGCCGTCTCCTCGTCGCCCATACGCAGGTGCGTCAGCTGCCCCTCCAGCTGGGCGATGAACAGGTCGTCGGTGACTTGGTAGGTCGACTCGATGAAGTGCCACGCCTGGTGGCCGGCGTCAAGGTACTCCCGACACCACTTCAAGGCGATCTGCACGCCCGGCGAGCAGCACCGCGAGATGACCGTGAAGGTCAACAGCTGTACGGCACGGAACTCCGCTCGCATGTCGGGGTCATCCGGCGTCACCACGGTGCCTCGAGCAAAGCTGATCAGCCCAGCCATCTCCAGCTGGGGCTCGATGGCCTCCTTCCAGGTGAGGATGTCGAATCGACCAGTGAGCGGTGGGGTGACCAGGATCCTGTCCGGCGTGAACTTGAAGTAGCCGTAGCTCGGGGCAATACCGCCCGCTGTCACCTGGGTTGCCGACATCGGCGACAACCCGCTTCGTCGACCTCCGACGTCGCCCTGCGAGGTGCCTGCAGCCGCCGTCGACCGCATCCCTCGCGCCTGAACGCCGCCGACTTCATCGGCGTGTATCACACCTCTCTGCCTCGACGTGCCTCCCGCACTGCTGCCGACTTGACCACCACCGGCGTTGACGCCCACGTCGACGCCGCCCTCTGTGTTCACCGGTCGAGGAGACGCAGGTTGAGAAGGGTGCAACGTCGCCCACATGGTGCGAATGCCAGCCTCCACAACCGCCCAGGGGATCGTTCCGTACTCCTGGGCCCCATGGCGTGTCCTCGCGTCCTCCAGCTGTGCTTCCAGGGTCTCCATTCCCTTGGCGTCACCTACGCGCACGCTAGTGACTGCACGGCTGCCGGCCTACGAACAACTTAGGTAAGTGACCTCTATGTCGACCTGACTGAAAGGTAAGTCGTGTGCCGTCCACGCTCACCGCACCATGCGGAGATAACTACTACAACAGGAGCTAGACTACGGGCTAGGCACGGGTGCTCGTGTGATCTCTGCGTTCGTTGGTCCTTAGTCGTTTTCCTAGTGCACACACTGCTTGCTAGTTCACGGGGCAAGTTGGCAAGAGTTTCACTAGAAAAAAGTTGACAACAATGGTACAAAGAAGTTGGCATGGCAAGACTACATCAGAGCTAGCATTCAGGTCGGTCGACTGCCAGCGCAGCATGGTCGACCGCGTTCCAGCACGACTTGGTCGACCGCGCTCCAGCAATGCAAAGTCGACGGCGTGCCAACGCAGCAGGTCGACGGCGTGCCAGCGTTGCTCCCGCAGTACAGCATCGCACCCGCTTTGCAGGTGCTCGCAGATGATTGGCGTGCTGAGCCCCGTCACCTGGACAGCGCACACACCAAGTCAACCTGGCGCTGACGTCTGCATCTGATCAGCTACGTCGACCTCGGGATACCACCACCGAGGTCGGACTCGCCAACTTCGCCTGGGCGACCGTCGCACTCCTCCGCAGAACCTCGTCACCCTGGTAACCTGGTCGACCGGGCAACCAGGTCGACCAGCTGCTCCTGTATGTGCCCGTCGACCTCCCAAGTCGACGACCACCTCAAGTCGACCTCACCAGGTTGACCACACCCCTGGTCGACCAGCTCCAGGTCAACGTCCCTCCTGGTCGACCAGCCCCACGTCGACCAGCACTCCTGGTCGACCAGCTTCATGTCGACCAGCACAGCTGTCAGCCGACCACCCAAGTCGGCTACCCGAAGTTGGCGTCACCAAGTTGACGCCCTGCTACTCGACGCCCAGCTGCTCGGCGTCCTGAGTTGAGGTCGACATCGGCCCCTCCTCCGTCGACCACCAGGTCAGGTCGACCACCAGGTCGACATCACACCTGGTCGACCAACCACCAAGTCGACCAGCAGACCTGGTCGACCAACCACCAGGTCGACCAGTAGGCCTGTCAGCCGACCACCCAAGTCGGCTGCCCCAAGTTGACGTCACCAAGTTGACGTCCTCCACAGGTCGACTTCCCAGGTCGACCTCCCTGAAGTCTGCGCCACCCTGAAGTCGGCGCCCGTGCAGGTCGACCTCCTCGTCAACCAGCTCGCCCACTGCTGCAGGTCGGCTGCTCCCCTCACACCCGACTACGAAGTCGGCTCCACCCAAACGAGGACGGGGCCAACACACAACTCCCGTTGACATTCCCTACGCCTATAGGGATCCGTGCGCTTCCTTACCATTTGTGTGCAGGCACGGCCGTCGTAGCGGGCGCCGAACTTTTCTGTGCGCGCGAACCAAGCTGAAGTTGCTCTGGTAGGTGTATTTGAACATGGGCCACCCGAATATGCAACAATATTCGGGTCGTTGGATGCTTTTCCCTACGCCTATAGGGATCCGTGCGCTTCCTTAGCATTTGTGTGCAAGCACGGCCGACGTCGTGGGCGCAGAACTTTTCTGTGCGCGCGAACCAAGCTGAAGTTGCTCTGGTAGGTGTATTTGAACATGGGCCACCCGAATATACAACAATATTGGTGTCGCTGAATGCTTTTCCTTACGCCTATAGGGATCCGTGCGCTTCCTTAGCATTTGTGGGTAGGCACGGCCGTCGTCGCGGGCGCCGAACTTTTCTGTGCAAGCGAACCAAGCTGAAGTTGCTCTGGTAGGTGTATTTGAACATGGGCCACCCGAATATGCAACAATATACGGGTCGTTGGTTGCTTTTCCCTACGCCTTAGGGATCCGTGCGCTTCCTTAGCATTTGTGTGCAGACACGGCCGTCGTCGCGGGCGCCGAACTTTTCTGTGCAAGCGAACCAAGCTGAAGTTGCTCTGGTAGGTGTATTTGAACATGAGCCACCCGAATATGCAACAATATACGGGTCGTTGGTTGCTTTTCCCTACGCCTTAGGGATCCGTGCGCTTCCTTAGCATTTGTGTGCAGACACGGCCGTCGTCGCGGGCGCCGAACTTTTCTGTGCGCGCGAACCAAGCTGAAGTTGCTCTGGTAGGTGTATTTGAACATGGGCCACCCGAATATGCAACAATATTCGGGTCGTTGGATGCTTTTCCCTACGCCTATAGGGATCCGTGCGCTTCCTTAGCATTTGTGTGCAGGCACGGCCGTCGTCGCGGGCGCCGAACTTTTATGTGCGCGCGAACCAAGCTGAAGTTGCTCTGGTAGGTGTATTTGAACATGGGCCACCCCAATATGCAACAATATTCGGGTCGTTGGATGCTTTTCCTTACGCCTATAGGGATCCGTGCGCTTCCGTAGCATTTGTGTGCAGGCACGGCCGTCGTCGCGGGCGCCGAACTTTTCTGTGCGCGCAAACCAAGCTGAAGTTGCTTTGGTAGGTGTATTTGAACATGGGCCACCCGAATATGCAACAATATTCGGGTCCTTGGATGCTTTTCCCTACACCTATAGGGATCCGTGCGCTTCCTTAGCATTTGTGTGCAGTCACGGCCGTCGTCGCGGGCGCCGAACTTTTCTGTGCGCGCGAACCAAGCTCAAGTTGCTCTGGTAGGTGTATTTGAACATGGGCCACCCGAATATGCAACAATATTTGTGTCGCTGAATGCTTTTCCTTACGCCTATAGGGATCCGTGCGCTTCCTTAGCATTTGTGGGCAGGCACGGCCGTCGTCGCGGGCGCGGAACTTTTCTGTGCAAGCGAATCAAGCTGACGTTGCTCTGGTAGGTGTATTTGAACATGGGCCACCCGAATATGCAACAATATACGGGTCGTTGGTTGCTTTTCCTACGCCTATAGGGATCCGTGCGCTTCCTTAGCATTTGTGTGCAGGCACGGCCGTCGTCGCGAGCGCCGAACTTTTCTGTGCGCGCGAACCAGTTGCTCTGGTAGGTGTATTTGAACATGGGCCACCCGAATATGCAACAATATACGGGTCGTTGGTTGCTTTTCCTACGCCTATAGGGATCCGTGCGCTTCCTTAGCATTTGTGTGCAGGCACGGCAGTCGTCGCGAGCGCCGAACTTTTCTGTGCGCGCGAACCAAGCTGAAGTTGCTCTGGTAGGTGTATTCGAACATGGGCCACCCGAATATGCAACAATATTCGGGTCGTTGGATGCTTTTCCCTACGCCTATAGGGATCCGTGCGCTTCCTTAGCATTTGTGTGCAGGCACGGCCGTCGTCGCGGGCGCCGAACTTTTCTGTGTGCGCGAACCAAGCTGAAGTTGCTCTGGTAGGTGTATTTGAACATGGGCCACCCGAATATGCAACAATATTCGGGTCATTGGATGCTTTTCCCTACGCCTATAGGGATCCGCGCACTTCCTTAGCATTTGTGTGCAGGCACGGCCGTCGTCGCGGGCGCCGAACTTTTCTGTGCGCGCGAACCAAGCTGAAGTTGCTCTGGTAGGTGTATCTGAACATGGGCCATCCGAATATGCAACAATATTCGGGTCCTTGGATGCTTTTCCCTACGCCTATAGGGATCCGTGCTCTTCCTTATGTTGGTGCAACCCTACGGTTTGCACTCGGCTTGTTGTCCGTGTGCGTGCATATGTGTGTGTATGGAATGGTATGAGGGCATGGGATAATATATATTTCATGCTTATAATTGTGTGTGAATGTTGAGTCATGATGTCGAGTGTGTGTGTCGAGTCAATAGCGAGTTATCGCTAGACGCGTGTTACGCGGTCGTTTGTGTCTCGCGCGCGGTTTCTATTTTGTCGTGCGCGGTTTCTATTTTGTCCTGTGTCGAACGTTCGGTGTGTCGCAGGTGTGTGCAGCAGACCCATCAAGAACTCAAGGATGAGTTTGTGATGAAGAGCCTGAGCCTTGGTGTCAAGCCTCAAGTGATTTCGAAGCTCGCCAAAAGGGTACACCTCAAGATATTGAAGATAGTTACATTACTTTGTGTAGTGTAACATTTCACTTGGTGTAGGCCCTAGTGAAGGGTAGTTTCGAGACCCTTCGTGGTTGGGGACAGTGTGGCACTGTTCCACATCACTGTACCTCGGCTCTTGGGGTTTGTAGGAGCTGGGAGTCATTCCCAACTCGTAACCCTTGCTAACTCTTCCTATCTTGTGTTCTAAGACTATAGTGGCTGCCATAGTGCCGTTCGTTCAAACCGACGCTGTGTCGTCAATACTTAGTCGAATCGTGCGATCTAAATTGCCTATTGTAGGCGACATTAAGACGCGCCAGATCCAAGTTGAATCAGGTCATTTGAAGCCGTGACCAGAACGCTATGAACGTTTGAAGCCGCTGTGCAGAAATCCGGCTGTGCACTCTATCTTTCGTTTTAGGCACATTGGAGCCTACTGTGACTATAACAAGTGGTATCAGAGCCCTTGGAGCAGTTTCGACAATTGCTGGACCTGAGGAAAGGGGTGGCAGAGGTGCTGGTGGCAGTGGAGAAGCCCAAGCTCAAGGCCAACCCCGTGACTCAGCCATGGCGCCCGTGCAACCGAGTGTTGGCCCATCTAGGGACGAGCCTAGAGTGTTTGGCCTTGACAAGTTCAACGGTGACAACTTTGCTGAGTGGTCCTTCAGAATGGAGAACGTGTTTGATCACTATGACCTGCTGGAGGTGATGGAAGGAACGGAGAAGCGCCCCGAGAACGACCCGGAGAAGAGCCCGTGGGTGCGGATGAGCGCACAAGGCTACCTCCTACTAGTGCAAGCGTCGGGGAGCAGCCAGATCCGTCACATCAAGCCTTTCCAGCGTGAACCAGAGAAGGGACCAAAGGCATGGGCTGCTCTCAAGGGTGTACACGCTCCTGCAACAGCGGCGGTAGCTGTGGTGTTGGAACGGCAAATGGCGACACTACGAATTGAAGAGGATGAAGCAGTTGAAGAAGGGGTGCAGAAATTCTTCGACTTGTTGACGCGGCTTGAGGGAGCTGATTTGAACTATAGTGAGCTCCAAAAGAAGACCAAGTTGCTGGCCCTACTCCCTGAGTCATGGTCCTCGCTCATCATCAACCTTAATTGCGACTTGCCCCGCCTCTCGCTTGAAGACGTGAAGCGAGCTATCCTTCAAGAGGATTTCCGCCGCCGTGAGTTGGCGAGTGCGGATGGCGCTGGGGCAGCGAGCATCGGCCGTGGATATGGTCGAGGAAGAGGCAGAGGACGAGGGGGAGGAAGGTTTGGTGGCAGCAACTTCGGCGGAGGCCGCGGGAGTGGCGGTTACGGCAGCGACGACAAGAGCTACGGACGCGGTCGCGGCCGATTCGACGGCGAGTGTCACTATTGCCACAAGAGCGGACACATGTGGCGCGACTGCTACAAACTCCCTGATGGTTGGACCCCTGCTCAAGGCCAAGAGGGTAGAGGAGCAGGAGGAGGGAGAGGACGAGGCCGTGGAGGCCGTGGCGGTCGCGGTGGCGGAGCTGCAAACATGAAGAGCGGAGACAACGACAAGGACCCGAGCGACGATCGATACCCGGGTCTATTCTACTTCGTGTCGACGCAAGTACTGGCTGGTCCAGAGAAGGATGAAGGCTTTGAGGAGCCAGCAGCTGTGGGGAAGGTGACCCTACACCCCTTGGACTATTGGGTGATTGATAGTGGCGCTACCTATAGCATGACACCTCGCCCGGACTTGCTCACCGAACTCGAGCCGTCACCGGTGAAGCATGTGACATCGGCTTTGGGGCAGCGAGCAGAGGTGAAAGGCATGGGGAAGGCCATGTTCAAGGGTGCTGATGGGAAGATGGTGGGCCTCAAGAACGTGCTTTGGGTGCCCAGCCTTGCTGCAAACCTGATTTCCGTGCGGCGGTTGGCAAAGGCCGGCATGGACACGAACTCGAAGGGAGCCAAGACCTACACCGCAAGGCTTGGCGATCGAATTCTTTGGGACCTTCATGAGGACAAGGATGTCTACAACGAGATGTGGCAGATCCCAGTGGTCCCTATGCCTAAGGAGAGGCAAGTCGCAGCAAGCATCAGCACAAAGGATGGAGCGGTCGGTAGCGACGATGGCGCGAACGGTCGCGCTAAGGAGAATGAGCTCAAGAAGAGCAAACCTGGAGGGACCAGCAAGTTCAGTGAACCTAAGGAGAGTGGTGCAGCAACCAAGGAGCAGAAAAAGGGTGAGGAGAACCCCGAAGCAGCAGCGGAGGAGGACTACAGAGAGAGTATGTGGGGCGCTATTGCGAGCGCGGCATTCTCCAATCCAACTTCGGCTACGGGGGAGTGTGATTGGCTCACCTTGCATCGGCGCATGGGGCATGTGGCCCTGCCCATCTTGCAGCAGCTAGTGAAGAATGAGATGGTTGCTGGCATACGTGTGAAGGGGGAGCCCGATGAGGTGCTTGGCTGCCCGACGTGCATTCAAGCCAAGTTCACCCGGTTTCCGTTCCCTAGTTCGGAGGCAACGGCAAAGGCACCGCTTGATGAGGTGGTGATGGACGTGGTGGGCCCCTTGAAGCTTGGAGCTGCTGGAGCTGAGTATTTTCTCACCATTGTCGACGTCTACACCCGCATGACTTGGGTGTATGTGCTGGCCAAGAAGAGCGACGTGGCTGAAACGTTGAAGATGGATTGGTTCCCGATGGTGGAGCGGCAACAAGACCGTCTAGTCAAGTCAATCCGCACCGATCGAGGGGGAGAGTTCCTGAGCAAGGAGTTTGGGTTGTGGCTGAAGAAGAATGGCACTCCCTCACCATGCCATACTCCCCTGCAATGAACGGCATCGCCGAGCGAGCGAACCGCACAATCACGGAGGCGGCACGCGGGTTGCTCATTGAAGCCGGACTACCCGACTATTTCTGGCCTGATGCGGTGCGGAGCGCGTGTGTGGCCAAGAACAGAGCCTTGACTCATGTGGGAGCAGACAAATGGGTGCCCTATGTGGAGTGGCTAGGAAGGAAGCCAAAGGTGGATATGCTTCGGGTGTTCGGGTGCATGTGCATGGCGCTCGTGCCTAAGCATCTTCGGCACAACAAGCTTGGTGCCAGGGCGGTGTGGGCCGTGCACTTGGGCATGGCTCAAAACAGCAAGGGATGGCTTCTTTGGGACCCATTCACCAAGAAGTTCTTGGTGAGCAGGGACTGCAAGTTCATGGAGAACTTCATGTACAAGGATTGGAAGGCGGAGAATGGGGCGAAGATAGGCGTGCGGTTTGGGGAGGTGAAGAGTTCCGGTTTGGAGCATGTGGAGCTGCCTTTGGAGCTGAGCAGCGGCAGCACAACCACAAGGCAATCCTCCCTTGTGAATGGGGGAGAGGAGGCCAATGATGCAGAGGAAGAAGAGGAGGAGGTGCAGCAAGTGAGCGAGCGTGCACCGTCACTCCCTTCCCGTACTACGAGTGCTCCACCGATTCGAGCCACACCGCAGCAACGCCAAGGCCTTCAAGTCCCTGCAGCTGAGGAGGAAGGAAGGGGGAAGAGGTGAGTTCAACCCCCTAATAGGCTGACCTATGATGCGCCGGGAAAGCAGGGCAAGACAGCCCTGGCCGGAGCGGCAATGATGGTCGGAGACGACGAGGAGAGTGACTACGAGGAGTGTGCCTTCGCGTTCTTCTCTCCGGTGGAGATGCCGGGAGAACCAGCAACTCTCAAGGAGGCTTTGGAGAGTAGTGATGCTGAGGAGTGGAAGAAGTCCATGGAAAGTGAGCTGAAGAGCATCGAGGAGAATGACACGTTTGAATTGGTGGAGCTACCGGAGGGGCGTACGGCGATAACGTCCAAGTGGCTCTTCAAAATCAAGTCGGATGCCGACGGCAAGATCGAGCGCTACAAGTCTAGGCTTGTAGCCAAGGGGTACCAGCAGAAGGAAAAGGTAGACTTCAAGGAGCTGTTTGCCCCTGTGGTGAAGCCGACGACGCTGCGAACCCTATTCGCAGGAGCCGCCATCAAAGGATGGGTAGTAAAGCAAATGGACATCGTAACGGCATTCCTTAACGGCATCCTTGAGGAGGAGATTTTTATGGCGCAGCCAGAGGGGTTTGATGATGGTAGTGGCAGAGTGTGGAAGCTGAAGAAGGCCCTCTATGGGCTGAAGCAGGCCCCTAGGCAATGGTACATGAAGCTGCGCGAAGTGTTGGAGGGGATCGGCTTCACTCCCTCAACGGCCGATCACTCCTTGTTCATGCTTGGCGAGGGGGAGCAGAGGAGCTTCATGGTGGTGTA
>CANJKZ010000940.1:0-254662 GCA_947471745.1 Closterium sp. Naga37s-1 | reverse complement strand
CCCGCCCCATTCTCCCTCCTCCAATCACCCCGCCCCATTCTCCCGCTTTCCATCACCCCGCCCCATTCTCCCACTTTCCATCACCCCGCCCCATTCTCCTGCTTTCCATCACCCCACCCCATTCTCCCGCTTTCCATCACCCCGCCCCATTCTCCCGCTTTCCATCAACCCGCCCCATTCCTCCCGCTTTCCATCACCCCGCCCCATTCTCCCGCTTTCCATCACCCCACCCCATTCTCCCTCCTTCCGTCACCCCGCTCCATTCTCCCGCTTTCCATCACCCCGCCCCATTCTCCCGCTTTCCATCACCCCGCCCCATTCTCCCGCTTTCCATCACCCCGCCCCATTCTCCCGCTTTCCATGACCCCGCCCCATTCTCCCTCCTTCCATCACCCCGCCCCATTCTCCGGCTTTCCATCACCCCGCCCCATTCTCCCGCTTTCCATCAACCCGCTTCATTCTCCCGCTTTCCATCACCCCGCCCCATTCTCCCGCTTCCATCACCCCGCCCCATTCTCCCGCTTCATCACCATCACCCCGCCCCATTCTCCCGCTTTCCATCACCCCGCCCCATTCTACCGCTTTCCGTCACCCCGCCCCATTCTCCCACTTTCCATAACCCCGCCCCATTCTCCCGCTTTCCATCACCTCGCCCCATTCTCCCGCTTTCCATCATCCCGCCCCATTCTCCCGCTTTCCATCACTCCGCTCCATTCTCCCGCTTTCCATCACCCTGCCCCATTCTCCCGCTTTCCATCACCCCGCCCCATTCTCCCGCTTTCCATCACCCCGCCCCATTCTCCCGCTTTCCATGACCCCGCCCCATTCTCCCGCTTTTCATCACCACGCCCCATTCTCCCGCTTTCCATCATCCCGCCCCATTCTCCCTCCTTCCATCACCCTGCCCCATTCTCCCGCTTTCCATCACCCAACCCCATTCTCCCGCTTTCCATCAACCCGCCCCATTCTCCCTCTTTCCATCACCCCGCCCCATTCTCCCACTTTCCATCACCCCGCCCCAATCTCCCGCTTTCCATCACCCCGCCCCATTCTCCGTCCTTCCATCACCCCGCCCCATTCTCCCTCCTCCCATCACCCCGCCCAATTCTCCCGCTTTCCATCACCCCGCCCCATTCTCCCGCTTTCCATCACCCCGCCCCATTCTCCCGCTTTCCATCACCCCGCCCCATTCTCACGCTTTCCATCTCCCCGCCCCATTCTCCCGCTTTCCATCACCCCGCCCCATTCTCCTGCTTTCCATCACCCTGCCCCATTCTCCCTCCTTCCATCACCCCGCCTCATTCTCCCTCCGTCCATCACCCCACCCCGTTCTCCCGCTTTCCATCACCCCGCCCCATTGTCCCGCTTTCCATCACCCCACCCCATTCTCCTGCTTTCCATCACCCCCGCCCCATTCTCCCGCTTTCCATCACCCCGCCCCATTCTCCTGCTTTCCATCACCCTGCCTTATTCTCCCTCCTTCCATCACCCCGCCCCATTCTCCCTCCGTCCATCACCCCGCCCCGTTCTCCCGCTTTCCATCACCCCGCACCATTCTCCCGCTTACCATCACCCCGCCCCATTCTCCCGCTTTCTATGACCCTGCCCCAATCTCCCGCTTTCCATCACCCCGCCCCATTCTCCCTCCTTCCATCACCCCGCCCCATTCTCCCTCCTCCAATCACCCCGCCCCATTCTCCCGCTTTCCATCACCCCGCCCCATTCTCCCACTTTCCATCACCCCGCCCCATTCTCCCGCTTTCCATCACCCCGCCCCATTCTCCCGCTTTCCATCACCCCGCCCCATTCTCCCGCTTTCCATCACCCCGCCCCATTCTCCCGCTTTCCATCACCCCGCCCCATTCTCCCGCTTTCCATCACCCCGCCCCATTCTCCCGCTTTCCATCACCCCGCCCCATTCTCCCGCTTTCCATCACCCCGCCCCATTCTCCGTCCTTCCATCACCCCGCCCCATTCTCCCTCCGTCCATCATCCCACCCCGTTCTCCCGCTTTCCATCACCCCGCCCCATTGTCCCGCTTTCCATCACCCCACCCCATTCTCCTGCTTTCCATCACCCCGCCCCATTCTCCCGCTTTCCATCACCCCGCCCCATTCTCCCTCCTCCAATCACCCCGCCCCATTCTCCCGCTTTCCATCACCCCGCCCCATTCTCCCACTTTCCATCACCCCGCCCCATTCTCCTGCTTTCCATCACCCCGCCCCATTCTCCCGCTTTCCATCACCCCCGCCCCATTCTCCCGCTTTCCATCACCCCGCCCCATTCTCCCGCTTTCCATCACCCCGCACCATTCTCCCGCTTACCATCACCCCGCCCCATTCTCCCGCTTTCTATGACCCTGCCCCAATCTCCCGCTTTCCATCACCCCGCCCCATTCTCCCTCCTTCCATCACCCCGCCCCATTCTCCCTCCTCCAATCACCCCGCCCCATTCTCCCGCTTTCCATCACCCCGCCCCATTCTCCCACTTTCCATCACCCCGCCCCATTCTCCCGCTTTCCATCACCCCGCCCCATTCTCCCGCTTTCCATCACCCCCGCCCCATTCTCCCGCTTTCCATCACCCCGCCCCATTCTCCCGCTTTCCATCACCCCGCCCCATTCTCCCGCTTTCCATCACCCCGCCCCATTCTCCCGCTTTCCATCACCCCGCCCCATTCTCCCGCTTTCCATCACTCCGCCCCATTCTCCGTCCTTCCATCACCCCGCCCCATTCTCCCTCCGTCCATCATCCCACCCCGTTCTCCCGCTTTCCATCACCCCGCCCCATTGTCCCGCTTTCCATCACCCCACCCCATTCTCCTGCTTTCCATCACCCCGCCCCATTCTCCCGCTTTCCATCACCCCGCCCCATTCTCCCTCCTCCAATCACCCCGCCCCATTCTCCCGCTTTCCATCACCCCGCCCCATTCTCCCACTTTCCATCACCCCGCCCCATTCTCCTGCTTTCCATCACCCCGCCCCATTCTCCCGCTTTCCATCACCCCGCCCCATTCTCCCGCTTTCCATCACCCCGCCCCATTCTCCCGCTTTCCATAACCCCGCGCCATTCTCCCGCTTTCCAGAACCCCGCCCCATTCTCCCGCTTTCCATCACCCCGCCCCATTCTCCCGCTTTCCATCACCCCGCCCCATTCTCCCGCTTTCCATCAACCCGCCCCATTCTCCCGCTTTCCATCACCCCGCCCCATTCTCCTGCTTTCCATCACCCAGCCCCATTCTCCCGCTTTCCATAACCCCGCCCCATTCTCCCGCTTTCCATCACCTCGCCCCATTCTCCCGCTTTCCATCATCCCGCCCCATTCTCCCGCTTTCCATCACCCCGCCCCATTCTCCCGCTTTCCATCACTCCGCCCCATTCTCCCGCTTTCCATCACCCCGCCCCATTCTCCCGCTTTCCATCACCCCGCCCCATTCTCCCGCTTTCCATCACCCCGCCCCATTCTCACGCTTTCCATCACCCCGCCCCATTCTCCCGCTTTCCATCACCCCGCCCCATTCTCCCTCCTTCCATCACCCCGCCCCATTCTCCCTCCTTCCATCACCCCGCCCCATTCTCCCGCTTTCCATGACCCCGCCCCATTCTCCCGCTTTCCATCACCCCGCCCCACTCTCCCGCTTTCCATCACCCCGCCCCATTCTCCCGCTTTCCATCGCCCCGCCCCATTCTCCCGCTTTCCATCACCCCGCCCCATTCTCCCGCTTTCCATCACCCCGCCCCATTCTCACGCTTTCCATCACCCAGCCCCATTCTCCCGCTTTCCATCACCCCGCCCCATTCTCCCGCTTTCCATCACCCCGCCCCATTCTCCCGCTTTCCATCACCCCGCCCCATTCTCACGCTTTCCATCACCCCGCCCCATTCTCCCGCTTTCCATCACCCCGCCCCATTCTCCCTCCTTCCATCACCTTGCCCCATTCTCCCTCCTTCCATCACCCCGCCCCATTCTCCCGCTTTCCATTACCCCGCCCCATTCTCCCGCTTTCCATCACCCCGCCCCATTCTCCCGCTTTCCATCACCCCGCCCCATTCTCCCTCCTTCCATCACCCCGCCCCATTCTCCTTTCTTCCATCACCCCGCCCCATTCTCCCGCTTTCCAGCACCCCGCCCCATTCTCCCGCTTTCCATCACCCCGCCCCATTCTCCCGCTTTCCATCACCCGGCCCCATTCTCCCGCTTTCCATCACCCCGCCCCATTCTCCCGCTTTCCATCACCCCGCCCCATTCTCTCGCTTTTCATCACCCCGCCCCATTCTCCCGCTTTCCAAGACCCCGCCCCATTCTCCCGATTTCCATCACCCCGCCCCATTCTCCCGCTTTCCATCACCCCGCCCCATTCTCCCGCTTTCCATCACCCCGCACCATTCTCCCGCTTTCCATAACCCGCCCCATTCTCCCGCTTTCCATCACCCCGCCCCATTCTCCCGCTTTCCATCACCCGCCCCATTCTCCTTCCTTCCATCACCCCGCCCCATTCTCCCTGCTTCCATCACCACGCCCCATTTTCCCGCTTTCCATCACCCCGCCCCATTCTCCCGCTTTCCATCACCCCGCCCCATTCTCCCGCTATACATCACCCCGCCCCATTCTCCCGCTTTCCATCACCCCGCCCCCTTCTCCCGCTTTCCATCACCCCGGCCCATTCTCCCGCTTTCCGTCACCCCGTCCCATTCTCCTGCTTTCCATCACCCCGCCCCATTCTCCCGCTTTCCATCACCCCGCCCCGTTCTCCCGCTTTCCAACACCCCGCCCCATTCTCTCGCTTTCCATCACCCCGCCCCATTCTCCCGCTTTCGATCACCCCGCCCCATTCTCCCTCCTTCCATCACCCCCTCCTTCCATCACCCCGCCCCATTTTCCCGCTTTCCATTACCCCGCCCCATTCTCCCGCTTTCCATCACCCCACCCCATTCTCCCGCTTTCCATCACCACGCCCCATTTTCCCGCTTTCCATCACCCCGCCCCATTCTCCCGCTTTCCATCACCCCGCCCCATTCTCCCTCCTTCCATTACCCCCTCCTTCCATCACCCCGCCCCATTCTCCCGCTTTCCATCACCCCGCCCCATTCTCCCGCTTTTCATCACCCCGCCCCATCCTCCCGCTTTCCATCACCCCGCCCCCTTCTCCCGCTTTCCATCACCCCGGCCCATTCTCCCGCTTTCCATCACTCCGCCCCATTCTCCCGCTTTCCATCACCCCGCCCCATTCTCCCGCTTTCCATCAACCCGCCCCATTCTCCGCTTTCCATCACCTCGCCCAATTCTCCCGCTTTCCATCACCCCGCCCCATTCTCCCGCTTTCCAACACCCCGCCCCATTCTCCCGCTTTCCATCACCCAGCCCCATTCTCCCGCTTTCCATCACCCCGCCCCATACTCCTGCTTTCCATCACCCCGCCCCATTCTCCCGCTTTCCATCACCCCGCCCCATTCTCCCGCTTTCCATCACCCCGCCCCATTCTCCCTCCTTCCATCACCCCGCCCCATTCTCCCGCTTTCCATCACCCCACCCCATTCTCCCGCTTTCCATCACCCCGCCCCATTCTCCCGCTTTCCATCACCCCGCCCCATTCTCCCGCTTTCCATCACCCCGCCCCATTCTCCCGCTTTCAATCACCCCGCGCCATTCTCCCGCTTTCCATCACCCCGTCCCATTCTCCTGCTTTCCATCACACCGCCCCATTCTTCCGCTTTCCAACACCCCGCCCCATTGTCCCTCCTTCCATCACCCCGCCCCATTCTCCCTCCTTCCATCACCCCGCCCCATTCTCCCGCTTTCCATCACCCCGCCTCATTCTCCCGCTTTCCATCACCCCGCCCCATTCTCCCGATTTCCATCACCCCGCCCCATTCTCCCGCTTTCCATCGCCCCGCCCCATTCTCCCGCTTTCCATCACCTCGCCCCATTCTCCCGCTTTCCATCACCCCGCCCCATTCTCCCGCTTTCCATCACCCCGCCCCATTCTCCCGCTTTCCATCACCCCGCCCCATTCTCCGGCTTTCCATCACCCGCCCCATTCTCCCGCTTTCCCTCACCCCGCCCCATTCTCACGCTTTCCATCACCCCGCCCCATTCTCCCGCTTTCCATCACCCCGCCCCATTCTCCCTCCTTCCATCACCCCGCCCCATTCTCCCTCCTTCCATCACCCCGCCCCATTCTCCCGCTTTCCATCACCCCGCCCCATTCTCCCGCTTTCCATCACCCCGCTCCATTCTCCCGCTTTCTATCACCCCGCCCCATTCTCCCTTCTTCCATCACCCTGCCCCATTCTCCTTTCTTCCATCACCCCGCCCCATTCTCCTGCTTTCCAGCACCCCGCCCCATTCTTGCGCTTTACATCACCCTGAGAAGAAACGAGGAATGAATGACTAAGGGAAAGTTGGGTACAAATGTAAACCCTAGAAAACTGTACCCCATATGTGCTACCCCACTATAGCCTACAGTAGCTATGTCATATAAATCTGACACACCCCCATAGGCAAAGTGGGGGAGAACAAGGGGTCACAAGACCAGTCAAGCAAAGCAAAGCAAGCTCAGGGTGGATCACAAAGTCACCACACATTCCGAGCACAAGTTCAAGGCCACAAGGCCAGTTCACATGCAGGATTACATATATATATAAGGCTAGACAAGCAAGAGCAGGTGTATATATATATGCAACAGTACAAACAAGGTGAAGGGGTGAGCAAGTGAGGCAAGGTAGGCACAAGACCCAGCTGAGTACAGAAGCGCTGATGATCACAAGGCGCAAGTGCCTTGGTGAAGATATCAGCAGTGTTGGCCTGAGAGGCCACGTACGCAAGCCGCAGCTGACCACGCTGCTGTAGCTCACGAGCAAGGAAGTAGCGGAGAGCAATGTGCTTCGTTCTGTGCTCCAGTCTCTGCTCTCGACACAAGGCCAGCATGGCCTTGTTGTCTACGTACAGCACTGGAGGAGAACGAGGCGGCTCTCCGAGGTCAGTCAGCAGGTAGGTGAGCCAGCGAAGCTCCTGTGCAGCCATGGCCCCGGCGTAGATCTCAGCCTCACAACTGGAGCCGAGAACAGAAGACGAGCGGGTAGCCCGCCACGAAACAGAGCCGGAACCAAGGCTGAAGGTGTAACCCTGTGACGACCGCTGCGTAGCCTGGTCGTCAGCCCAAGAAGCGTCTGCGTGCCCAGTGAGGACCACTGGACTCTGCCCTCCAAGTACAAGCCCCATGCCCGACGTACTGCACAAGTAGCGCAACACCCTCTTCGCTGCAGCCATCTGCTCCGGTCTGTGTCTCCCAGGAGCAACATAGCGTGCGAGAATGCTAAGAGGGTATGCGAGGTCAGGTCGTGTGCAGGTCATCAGGTACATGAGGCAGCCAACAAGCTCTAGGTACGGGCCACTCGACTCTACGGACTCATCCGAAGGCAGAGCTGAGAGCGAGTGGCGAGTAGGCAGAGGAGTGGCCTGAGGCGAGGAGTACGTGAAGCCGAAGCGCTGAAGGACCTGCTGCACCATGTGTGACTGAGTCAGGGTAATGGTGCGGCGTGCTCTGTCCCGGGTGATCTGCAAGCCAAGGTAGCTGCGCAGTTCACCCAGGTCTGTGCACGTGTGTCTCTTCTGCAGCTCGGACTTCACGTGGGCGAGTCCAGCAGTGTCAGCTGTGGCAAAGACCAAGTCGTCGACGTACAGGAGGATGTAGAAAGGCGGCAAAGAAGTGTCGGTGCGCAGAAACAGCGACGGGTCGGCAGTAGACGGAGCAAACCCAAGAGCCGCAAGTGTAGTCCTCAGTGTGTCGTGCCACTCACGCGGTGCCTGGCGGAGACCGTAGACTGGTCGCCGGAGGCTCCACTGGGTGCCAGGAGGAAAAGACCCAGTGAAGCCAGGTGGGCGACGCAGCCAGATCTCCTCGTGCAGGCTGCCCTGCAAGAAAGCAGTGCTGAAGTCAAGAGAGTGCAGCTCGTAGTCGCGGTGAGCAGCTACGTGCAGCAGTACCCGAAGAGTGGTCATCTTCGGGGTGGGAGAGAAGGTCTGAAAGTAGTCAACTCCCTGCCGCTGACTGAAGCCACGAGCCACGTAACGCGCCTTGAAGACAGGCGGAGAACCCGGCGGTCGCTTCACCCTGAAAATCCACATGCCACTGACGATGTTCGCCCCAGGCGGGGGAACCTCGTCAACGTAGGTGCCTGTGGACTTCCAGGAAGCCATCTTTGTGTCCATAGCTGCCTGCCACTGAGAGGAGTAGGGACCCTCTATCGCCTCCGCGTAAGAGCGCGGAGTCGGGATGTCAAGTGCATCCGGGTCTCCCTCAGGGGTAAGCAGTACGAACACGAGATGAGGTGAAGCAGCAGCCAAACACTGGAACTCCTCCTGCCTGTCCTCAAGGACGTCCGTGCCAAGGGCACACTCACCCCCGACGGACGGAGGACAGACTGACTCAGACTCAACGACAAGACTAGCAGCGTAGTCTAGACGACAGCGAGCAGCAAAGTCGACGAGCTCAGCAACTAGGGCAGACGCAGCAGTGGACTCAAAGGAAGGGTCAGTGACGACAGTAGCAAGGAGACGCGTGACAGTAGGACTGGCAGCACGAAGAGAGTCCGACTCCGGGTCGGGAAGAGCAGGAAGAGAGGACTCAGGAGGAGAAGGCAAAGGGGCACGCAGAGGAGCAGTGGACGGACGCAGAGACATCCGGTGCGTGCCAGGGACAGGAGGAGGACGCTGACGCGAACCACGGCCACTAGTGCAAGCAAGACGGACAGGCGACGCAGGGCGAGACGCAGGCTCACGACGCTCAGCCAGACCTCCAGTAGGACCAGTGTAGGGAGAAGGAGCGGGCAGTGTGAAGGCCGGCTGTAACTGTAACTGGGACGGGACAGGCTGTGGACACTCTAAGGGAGGAGGAGGACCAGTAGAAGGCGGGAGACCAAGAACCTGCTGAAGGAGCGGGACGAAGTACGGCCGAGGCCGCGCGGCGACTCTTGACACAGCAGGGACAGCACCCGTACCCCCAGCGGCAGCACCAGCGCCAGCAGCACCTCCAGCTCCAGTACCTCCAGCAGCACCAGTAGCACCCCCAGCAGGACCGCCTCCAGGACCGACAGCAGTAGCCTCAGCGCCAACACCCTCAGCAGCTCCAGCTCCAGGCGTACCCGCAGGCCCAGCAGCTCCAGTACTCCCAGTACGAGCACCTCCGGGACCCGCAGCACCAGCACCCGCAGCAGTCGAAGAACCTCCAGCTCCAGCAGCACGCCTCCAGCGTCGGGCAAACCACTCTCGCAGCTCCTGTGGAGAGAGTGGCTCCCGCCGAGACGAAGCACCCGGAGAACCTCCAGGCTCAGCACCGCCAGACGCCACACGAGCAGGCCCAGCTCCCTCAGGCTCCGCACCCCCAGGCTCAGCACCTCCAGGCGTAGCACCCCCAGGCTCAGCACCCCCAGGCTCAGCACCCCCAGTAGTAGCACCCCCAGGCTCAGCACCCCCAGGCTCAGCACCCCCAGTAGTAGCACCCTCAGGCTCAGCACTCCCAGAGTCAGCACCCCCAGGCTCAGCACCCTCAGCAGCACCAAAGTCACCAGTAACCTCGACAGGCTCGACTGCGTCTACCTGGGACACACCTGAAGGGGCAGGACCCTGAGGGGGGAGGGGGTCTACCGGGGGGGACCTGGCACAAGGAAGAGCGGTGGCGGGGGGAGGGACGGAGTGCGGTAGGGGAAGAGGCGGTAGTAGGGGACCGACTCGTCAAACGTGACGTCCTGGGAGGACAGAACACGGCGAGAGGTGGGGTGGTAGAACTGCCACCCTGGCGCGTCAGGGGGGAAGCCAAGGAAGACGCAAGGAGCAGCACGAGGGGACAGCTTGTCCGCAGACAAGTCGCGGACAAACGCCCGAGATCCCCAGACACGGAACGCAGACGCATCGCCAACCTTCCCCGTCCACAGCAAAGCTGGGGAGGTCTCCGGCATGGAGACCCTGGGGTGAAGGTTGATCTGGTGCGCCGCGTACCGAACCGCAAACGGCCACAGAAAATGGGGGGCAGCCGCATGCATCATGGACGTACGGGCGACGTCCATGACCATGCCAATGCGGCGCTCAGCAATCCCATTTTGCTGTGGAGAGTCCGGAAGCGTGAAGGTCTGGCGGATGCCTCGTGCACGACAGTAGGCTCGCAGAAGGCCAGAGGAGAACTCTCCACCTCTGTCAGAGTGCAGACGCAGAACAGGAAAGTCCGAGCCGAAGCTCTGCCTGAGCTGGAGACGAGCTGCGCGGATCCAGTCGATCAGCACCTCAGTGACATCACCCTTGCTGCGCAAGGGGAAGACCGTGGTGTAACGCGAGTAGTCGTCAACCACCAGCAGGAAGTAGCGCTCGTGACCCTGTCCACGGACGCGGGCCGGGCCCCACACGTCCATGTGAAGCGTCTGCAGCGGGGCCTCTGTCGGAGGAAACTGGGAGGAGTGAGGGGCAGCCCGCTGCCGCCCCTCGACACAAGGGACGCAGGTAGGGCCGGGCACCGGAGGAAGGGGAGGGAGGGACCGGGGAAGACCAGAGACAAGGACACGGGAGGCCATGCCTCGGAGACGAAGCAGGGAGGGGTGACCAAGGCGGTGGTGCCAGAGGAGAGTCTCGTGCGACAGGAGGCGACACGAACAGGGGGCAGACTCAGGACCAGACCTGGACGCTGCAGCAAACACCTGACCCGACGCAGCTACCTGACCAGACGCAGTGACTGGAGGAGACGTAGTGGTCATTGTGTACAGGCTCGACCCCGGCCGACGTGTAAACGTGGCCAGGTGTCGGCCTGTCCGAGCGTCCGTGCAGTGGGTCACCCGCTGACTCGCAGGAGTGAAATGGTGAACCCCTGCATCCTGTAGGTCAGCACCACTCACCAAGTTCGTAGAGAACGAGGGGAGGTAAAGACCAGACAGGGTGCCAGAGGGGGCCGCCGGACACGGGAGGACAGTGGAGAAGTGAGCAAGGACAGGACCCCCAGAGGGGTCTGCCAGAGAGACTGCAACTGGCCGGCCAAGCGGCGTGAGTGTGGTGCGGTCTCGAAAGAAGGAGCGAGAAGCCCCCGAGTCAAGGGTGAAGGTGTGGGAGGCCGAAGCCGACGCAGTACCTGAGAGAGCAGACTCACCAGCACCTGAGTGAGCAGACGTACGGGCACCTAGAGCAGCAGCCTCGCTAGCACCTAGAGCAGCAGCCTCACCAGTACCTAGAGCAGCAGTCTCAATGCCCGGGTCGGGCGGAAAACACCGGTAACAGTCACCCTCATCACTAATAGTCACAGCATACATGGCAGCAAGAATAGCATCAAAGTCAAGGTCAAAGACAGCTACACCCGCCCTAGACAGCTCGCCCCAGCGGGGGATCTCAGTGGCCTCAGGGAACTGGTGACACCAAGCGTCCGTCAGGCGGCCAAAGCAGCGCTGGGTGGAGTGCGCACCCCCGCACTGCTCACCCGCGCGGTCGCCGGTGCGTAGGACGTAGGTGCACGGACCAGTACCCCCACCCCGCTGGCGTGCAGCGTACCACTCACGGAGCTGCTGAGGGGGGGGGATGTCACGAGTGCGCTGCTGCCGCTGCTGCTGCTGCTGCTGCTGCTGGCGCTGACCACCACCGGAGCCGACCCTCTGCCCAGCGCCACCCCGACCAGCTCCACCTCCTCCGCCGCCGCCTCCTCCACCGCCGCCACCTCCGCCACCTCCGCTCCCACCGCCACCGCCGCCGCCGCCTCCGCCTCCACTGCCGCCACCGACACCTCCACCCCCGCCACCACTCCCACCACCACCCCCACCCCCTCCACTGCCGCCACCGCCACCTCCGCCACCCCCGCCAGCCCCTCCAGCACCCTTGCCCCCCTTGCCCTTGCCGGTGCGGCGTCTCCCGCTCGGGGCAGACGCAGCGCCGACCGACTCGAGACCAACGAGGTCGGCCGCAGCAGCAGAGGCAACAGAGGGCAAAAGGGGGGAGGGGGAACACCCCTCAAAGACGGGGGTGCGAGGGTCACCACGAGAGGCTCCTACAGCGACTATGCTCTTCTCTGCTGCTAGGAGGGCCTTCTCGAGGAGGTCAACGGTGAGAGTGGTGGGGCAAACTGAGAGGAAGTGGTCCCTGACTACGCGAAGGGAGTCAGGGAGCCGGGTGACTATGTAGTAGAGGGTGATGTACATGGGGGGGGGGTTCTTGGCGCAGAACTCAGCAGGAAGCGCAGCGCGGTAGCGAGTGTCACTAGTGCGGAGGTGCGTAATGAGGTCAGCGACTGTGGGAAAGGCAGCAAGGTCAGGGAAGAGGTACGGTAGCATGAGGCGGCTCAGTGCAGCAGTGGCAGGGGAGGAGTAGCGCGCAACTACAGCGTCGTACAAGGTGTGAGCACTCTTGTACTGGCTAAAGTGCGCACGCTCAGAGGTAGGCAGGTGGCGACGCACAGCTAGACGTGCAGCAGCATCGCGTGTGGCCCACTGTGAGCGAACAGTGGCGTCGGCATCAGCAGCAGGGGCAGGAGAGGCACCAGAGTTGAGGTCAAAGAGGGAGAGACCGTCTGCCCTATCGCACTGTAAGAACAGCTGCAGGTCATCTACCCAGACGTCAAAGTCAATGGCCCGACCCTCAGCGTCAAAGGCGAGGACACTAGGGGTAGCCATGACAGCAGTAGACTAGCAGTGCGAACAGTAGGGTAAGGGCAGTGCAGTGATAGAGGCGCTGCTCTTACCGGACAGGGCGGCTCGGGCGGCTCAGCGGCTCGGCGGCTCGGCAGGACGGCGGGTCGGCGACACGGCGGCTCGGGCGGCTCGGCGGCTCGGGCGACTCGGCGGCTCGGGCGGCTCGGGCGGCTCGGCAACTCGGCGGCCCGGGCGGTTCGGCGGTCGGCTGCTGGGCGGCTCGGCGGCTCGGCGGCTCGGCTGCAGGACGGCTCGGCGGCTCGGGTGCGCGGCTGCTGGGCGGCTCGGCGGCTGGTGTGGTTGGTGACGACCGCGGCAGCAGTCGCAGAAGCTGTGGCGACTGCTGCTGCAGAGACGGCTGCGGCTGCTGCCTCAGGGACGGCGGCTGCCGGCCGCTAGGGGCCGCGAAGAGCGGCGGAGAGGCCGTGAAGGGCACCACGAGGGGCCGTCGAGGGCGGCAACAAGCCGTGAGAAGGCCGCGGAAGGCGGCGCGACGGGGCCGTGAGGGGCCTAGCGAGGGCGCGACGGTAGGGAGAGCACACAGGGCGCGACTCGGGCCGGAGCGAAGCGCGCTCCCGGCAGGAAAAAAAAAAATTTCGTGGTGGTGGGCCCTAGGAATCGTTCCCACTAGGGAACCTGCTCGATACCATGAGAAGAAACGAGGAATGAATGACTAAGGGAAAGTTGGGTACAAATGTAAACCCTAGAAAACTGTACCCCATATGTGCTACCCCACTATAGCCTACAGTAGCTATGTCATATAAATCTGACACACCCCGCCCCATTCTCCCGCTTTCCATCACCCCGCCCCCTTCTCCCGCTTTCCATCACCCCGGCCCATTCTCCCGCTTTCCGTCACCCCGTCCCATTCTCCTGCTTTCCATCACCCCGCCCCATTCTCCCGCTTTCCATCACCCCGCCCCATTCTCCCGCTTTCCAACACCCCGCCCCATTCTCTCGCTTTCCATCACCCCGCCCCATTCTCCCGCTTTCGATCACCCCGCCCCATTCTCCCTCCTTCCATCACCCCCTCCTTCCATCACCCCCATTCTCCCGCTTTCCATTACCCCGCCCCATTCTCCCGCTTTCCATCACCCCACCACATTCTCCCGCTTTCCATCACCACGGCCCATTTTCCCGCTTTCCATCACCCCGCCCCATTCTCCCTCCTTCCATTACCCCCTCCTTCCATCACCCTGCCCCATTCTCCCGCTTTCCATCACCCCGCCCCATTCTCCTGCTTTTCATCACCCCGCCCCATCCTCCCGCTTTCCATCACCCCGCCCCCTTCTCCCGTTTTCCATCACCCCGGCCCATTCTCCCGCTTTCGATCACCCCGCCCCATTCTCCCGCTTTCCATCACCCCGCCCCATTCTCCCGCTTTCCATCACCCCGCCCCATTCTCCCGCTTTCCATCACCCCGCCCCATTCTCCCGCTTTCCATCACCCCGCCCCATTCTCTCGCTTTCCATCACCCCGCCCCATTCTCCCGCTTTCGATCACCCCGCCCCATTCTCCCTCCTTCCATCACCCCCTCCTTCCATCACCCCCATTCTCCCGCTTTCCATTACCCCGCCCCATTCTCCCGCTTTCCATCACCCCACCACATTCTCCCGCTTTCCATCACCACGGCCCATTTTCCCGCTTTCCATCACCCCGCCCCATTCTCCCTCCTTCCATTACCCCCTCCTTCCATCACCCTGCCCCATTCTCCCGCTTTCCATCACCCCGCCCCATTCTCCTGCTTTTCATCACCCCGCCCCATCCTCCCGCTTTCCATCACCCCGCCCCCTTCTCCCGTTTTCCATCACCCCGGCCCATTCTCCCGCTTTCGATCACCCCGCCCCATTCTCCCGCTTTCCATCACCCCGCCCCATTCTCCCGCTTTCCATCACCCCGCCCCATTCTCCCGCTTTCCATCACCCCGCCCCATTCTCCCGCTTTCCATCACCCCGCCCCATTCTCCCTCCTTCCATCACCCCGCCCCATTCTCCCGCTTTCCATCACCCCGCCCCATTCTCCCGCTTTCCATCACCCCGCCCCATTCTCCTGCTTTCCATCACCCCGCCCCATTCTCCCGCTTTCAATCACCCCGCCCCATTCTCCCGCTTTCCATCACCCCGTCCCATTCTCCTGCTTTCCATCACCCCGCCCCATTCTTCCGCTTTCCAACACCCCGCCCCATTGTCCCTCCTTCCATCACCCCGCCCCATTCTCCCTCCTTCCATCACCCCGCCCCATTCTCCCGCTTTCCATCGCCCCGCCTCATTCTCCCGCTTTCCATCACCCCGCCCCATTCTCCCGATTTCCATCACCCCGCCCCATTCTCCCGCTTTCCATCGCCCCGCCCCATTCTCCCGCTTTCCATCACCCCGCCCAATTCTCCCGCTTTCCATCACCCCGCCCCATTCTCCCGCTTTCCATCACCCCGCCCCATTCTCCCGCTTTCCATCACCCCGCCCCATTCTCCTGCTTTCCATCACCCGCCCCATTCTCCCGCTTTCCCTCACCCCGCCCCATTCTCACGCTTTCCATCACCCCGCCCCATTCTCCCGCTTTCCATCACCCCGCCCCATTCTCCCTCCTTCCATCACCCCACCCCATTCTCCCTCCTTCCATCACCCCGCCCCATTCTCCCGCTTTCCATCACCCCGCCCCATTCTCCCGCTTTCCATCACCCCGCTCCATTCTCCCGCTTTCTATCACCCCGCCCCATTCTCCCTCCTTCCATCACCCCGCCCCATTCTCCTTTCTTCGATCACCCCGCCCCATTCTCCCGCTTTCCAGCACCCCGCCCCATTCTCCCGCTTTCCATCACCCCGCCCCATTCTCCCGCTTTCCATCACCCCGCCCCATTCTCCCGATTTCCATCACCCCGCCCCATTCCCCCGCTTTCCATCACCCCGCCCCATTCTCCCGCTTTCCATCACCCCGCCCCATTCTCCCGCTTTCCATCACCCCGCACCATTCTCCCGCTTTCCATCACCCCGCCCCATTCTCCCGCTTTCCATCACCCCGCCCCATTCTCCCGCTTTCCATCACCCGCCCCATTCTCCTTCCTTCCATCACCCCGCCCCATTCTCCCACCTTCCATCACCACGCCCCATTTTCCCGCTTTCCATCACCCCGCCCTATTCTCCCGCTTTCCATCACCCCGCCCCATTCTCGCGCTTTACATCACCCCGCCCCATTCTCCCGCTTTCCATCACCCCGCCCCCTTCTCCCGCTTTCCATCACCCGGCCTATTCTCCCGCTTTTCGTCACCCCGCCCAATTCTCCCGCTTTCCATCACCCCGCCCCATTCTCCCGCTTTCCATCACCCCGCCCCATTCTCCCGCTTTCCAACACCCCGCCCCATTCTCTCGCTTCCCATCACCCCGCCCCATTCTCCTGCTTTCGATCACCCCGCCCCATTCTCCCTCCTTCCATCACCCCCTCCTTCCATCACCCCGCTCCATTCTCCCGCTTTCCATCACCCCGCCCCATTCTCCCGCTTTCCATCACCCCACCCCATTCTCCCGCTTTCCATCACCACGCCCCATTTTCCCGCTTTCCATCACCCCGCCCCATTCTCCCGCTTTCCATCACCCCGCCCCATTCTCCCTCCTTCCATTACCCCCTCCTTCCATCACCCCGCCCCATTCTCCCGCTTTCCATCACGCCCCATTCTCCCGCTTTTCATCACCCCGCCCCATCCTCCCGCTTTCCATCACCCCGCCCCCTTCTCCCGCTTTCCATCGCCCCGGCCCATTCTCCCGCTTTCCATCACCCCGCCCCATTCTCCCGCTTTCCATCAACCCGCCCCATTCTCCCGCTTTCCATCACCCCGCCCTATTCTCCCGCTTTCCATCACCCCTCCCCATTCTCCCGCTTTCCATCACCCCGCCCCATTCTCCTGCTTTCCATCACCCAGCCCCATTCTCCCGCTTTCCATCACCCGCCCCATTCTCCCGCTTTCCATCACCCCGCCCCATTCTCCCGCTTTCCATCACCCCGCCCCATTCTCCCGCTTTCCATCACCCCGCCCCATTCTCCCACTTTCCATCACCCCGCCCCATTCTCCCGCTTTCCATCACCCCGCCCCATTCTCCCGCTTTCCATCACCCCGCCCCATTCTCCCGCTTTCCATCACCTCGCCCCATTCTCCCTCCTTCCATCACCCTGCCCCATTCTCCTTCCTTCCATCACCCCGCCCCATTCTCCCGCTTTCCATCACCCCGCCCCATTCTCCCGCTTTCCATCACCCCGCCCCATTCTCCCGCTTTCCATCACCCCGCCCCATTCTCATGATTTCCATCACCCCGCCCCATTCTCCCGCTTTCCATCACCCCGCCCCATTCTCCCGCTTTCCTTTTTTTTTTTTTTTTTTTTTTTTTTTGGTGGATATAAGTATACAGCGTGCATACATACATCCGCAGTCGTAACTGTTTCTAGGAGGGCTAAATGATTCGAGAAACATTTCCCCCCTCTTCATCTCTACGGAGGTTGGAAAGCCACCCCACCATCTTCCCAAACTGCCTTGAAACCTGCCTTCCACGTCATCGAAGCTTCGCATTGGTACAATTTGCGCATGACATCCGCCTCGTCAGCTGCCAAATGACTCCAGTCACCTGTCTTTTTCGAAACCTTCTTGCCAGCCACCCTTTTCCGAGCCCGGCTGTAAATCTTCACGTGCCTTGCGAAGCTCACCGCTATGCGCCGCAGTGCCCTTTTTGGCTGGAACCGACTGCCCCTGAAAACCGCGTTGCACCTTTCTAGCCAGACTTGGTGCGCTGTGATCGAGATGAAAGCCGCCTCCGGAAAACCCGTCGACGTGCTGCTTTCCTGGAACATCATGTCTCCGAGGCCCTCCATGCACCTGCCCGGGTTCATACATCGTACTGCCCTCTTCATCACCCCCACCACTGGTTGTATCGTGGGGCAGCTGAAAAGGCAATGGTCCTGTGACTCCACCTCCCCGCAATGAACACAGCGCGCCCTTGCGCCCAGGAACGGAAGTCTCTCCTCCACCTGCAGGTTGTTGCAGTGCACTCTCAGCACCACTTCCCGTGCCCTGGCTGGGGTTGCAAGTGAGTCACGGATCTTGATGGCTCTCTTCCAGTCAATCTTTCTTCCCCTCCTTTCCTCCCACTGCAGTTGTTGTTTGGGCTGAGCAGGTGAAGGCCTCATTGCCCTTCGCAGTTGCCTTAGTTCAGCTCGTTCCCCCTTATCGCAGATTACCTCGGATCGCCCAGTAAGCCACGCATCCTCCCCTCTATGACCGCCATAGGTGTGGCGATTAGATGGTCGACCGATACCACACTGGCATACTCCAACGTAGATATGTGACCCCTCTTGTCAACCTCCGCCCGCTTTCCATATAGCACACCGTTAACCGTGTACTCCAGCGTGTAGTAGAAAAACTCCCTCGGCCTGTACGACGGTATTCGTACCAGCCATGACTCCCTGAAAACCTCCTCTGCAGTCAGCTGAGCGAGTAACATGTCTTTCCAGCTCTGCGGCGTTGCCTCCCACGCTTTCCGAGCCCACTTTCGTTGGTCAATCCCACCCAGCTCCTGTTCCAGGGTGGCGTCACACTTGACGGTTCTGCTGCCATCGCGGTTTTTCTTCAGCAAGTCCCCCAAGCGAACACCCTTCAAGCAGTGCGAGCCCGCCTGATTTCCGAAGGGCGACCGACCTCTGAAAATGATTTTCCGGTTGAATAGCAGTTGCTCCTCCTCCGCATCCCATCTGTGCGCAGGGTCGCCCATGGTCAAGATTTTTGAGTCCCAAAGGGCTTTAACAGCTGCCTTCCATCTTGTCCCTCCTCCCAACCAGTGTTTCAGGATCGAAGGGTGGGCGTAGACCGTCGCCAGGCCGAGCGGGAACCCTGCCGCCTTCTCCCACAACCAGACTCTCAACGGTTCTTGCTCCACCAGGGCTTTCCCCAGATTCTGGATCACGCTGCTGTCTATCCTATGCTTCAAATCGATCATCCCCAGACCGCCCTCCTTTCTTTCCCGACATGACAGGTCATAGCTCCAAAGAATGAAGTGTCTGTCCAGCAGTGCTTTGCCCCCGGAGATGAAGTTGTGACAGAGTCGTTTCACCTTCGTCCAGACTTCGTGTGGCGGAGCGTATATTTGGGCTTGGAACAGCAGGATCGGCATCGCGTAGCTGTTGATAATGGTGACACGTGCAGACGTCTTGAGGTGCTTTGTCTCCCAACAACTCAGCACCGCGCTTACACTCTCGAAAGCCTTGTCCCAAGCTGGTCCCGGCGATCCACCAGATGTAATCCAGATCCCTAGCAGCCTCTCCGCTCTGTCCTTGTCTACCCAGGTGAAAGGTGGAACCAGCGGCAGCAACCTCCTCCTGTTTTTCCCCAGCGGCATCAGCGATGTTTTCTCCTGATTCACCTTCAGTCCCGATATCTCCGCGAAGTCATCTAACAGCTTCTTTGCCGATACCACCTGTTCTTTCCCTCTCAGGACCAGGGTCGTGTCGTCAGCGTAGCCGATGTAGGCCAGCTCACCTTTGACCCCCCTCTTCCTGACTCCCAGTTTTCTCCTCTCGATTTCCTGACAGAGTGGCTCTGCGGCACAGAGGAAAAGATAAGGGGCGAGAGGGCAGCCCTGCCAAACGCCTTTGTCCATCTCCACCTTGTCCCCCACCCAGCCGTTTAGCAGCATCCTGGTGGCAGCACCGTCGTGAAGACCCTTCACCCATGCCGAGTATCCTGGTGGGAAGCCCATGTTCTCGAGTGTCTTGAACAGGTCTTCCAAAAGCTCGCTGATCTCTGTCTTCGCCTTTCTTGATTTGACCAGGCCAGACAGGAAGGCCGATGGTGTCTCCCCCGCCAGCTCCGCCAGCATCCCTGCCATGACTTGGAGCCGCTCCTTGTTTACATCTTGGTAAAGTTTTAGGGCCGCTTCACTCTTTATCAGCTCTTCATACGCATCTTGTGCCGATGGATCTGACATCACCTTCCATCGTAAGGATTCCACTTTCTGCTCCAGATGTAGCATGGTCGCCTTCACCCGTTTCCTTTCCTCCGCTACGTGTGCTCTCATGCTTGCCCGCAGATGCAGCATAAGTCTCTCCAAGCTCTGAGTCGGTTGGTCTGCCTGCGCTTCCAGCACCGCTGCTATGATATTATGAGATCCGTCTCCACCGGCCTGCGACGCCTGAAGCCTCCAGAGACCAGGCCCATGATCTCCTGCCGACGCCGACTTAAGTGTGACCGACACTGCAAACCAATGATCGGTGAGGCCATAAGGCACCATCTTGTGTTTCGCCTCCGTCACATAGTTGAGCAGCGAGTGAGAGACTAAGACCCTGTCGATCCGTGTACTTGTCCTTGCAGATCTGGAAAAGAATGTGTACTCTTTGCGGCTTGGGTGCAGGCAACGGAAAGCGTCTTGTAGGTCCCATCTCGAGCAAATCTGCAGGAATCGCTGGTTTTCCGCCGGAGTGCCAAGCTTCGACGATTTATCCAACTCCGGGTCAGCCACGATGTTGAGGTCCCCAAGTAGTATCGTATGAGGCGATGTGCCGAGGCTCTGCACGAAAGGGGTCAGTACATCGCGGAAGAACACCCCCCTTGCAGAAGCTTGTGCCGGTAAGTACACCGCTACTATTCTGCAACTTAAGTCCCGCCACTTCACCATGAGACTCATAAGCCTGCCTGACTCATGCCGAACTACCTCTGTGAACCGCATCCCTTGCAGGAAGCCCAAGACAGCTAACCCGCCAGCCCTCTGCGACGGCGCCACCACTGCCTGAGCTTCTGATCTAACTTGTGTCCAGAAATTATTATCTGCCGGGATCCTGGTGTCTGTAAGGACCACCATGTTCGCTGCCTTCCTTAACCACCTGACACATCTCTCTTGTTTTCCGCTGCCGCCGAGCCCGTTGATGTTGAGCTCGAGAAAGGTGAGCTGGTTGGTCTTATCCATTAATCCACTTCGTTGAGCCCCACAGCATCCACGGGCGGTTAAGCTTTATTGCAACGATACATCCTGCTACAGCGAACGAAAACAGGGCACCCACTACACAACTTGTACCAACAATCCATCCTGCTGCGTCATCCAGTCCGGTCCAGGTACTTGTGACTAAGCCGCTGATCACTTTGCTACCGCTTTGACAATGAACTCCTTCTTGAAAACGGCCATCTTCTGGGAGTGCTTGCTGGCACGCGTTGCAGTGCCGTCTGCCTTCAACCCCCCTTTGTGCCTGGCAGATGCGACATGAGCCGCTGCCTGTTCGAAATGGTTCCCTTGCGCCTTCTCGCACACCGTTTGCACACATACCCACTCCTCCCGCACACCACCTGTGGAGGTGAGTACAACCGCGGGGTCTTTCAGGATGCGTTTCATGAGGGCTGAGGCTTTCAAGGAAGCAGCTGCGGGTAGGAGTGGGAAAACAGTGGTCAGTAAAAGGTAAGAAATGAGAGGCAAGCGGTAAGGACGTTAAAGGAGATGAGTCAGAAACCATCCTGCTTGTACCGTTCATCTCATGAACCTTTTTGACTGTCAGGTTCCAGCTGGTGAAGTTCTCCTGCCTGGAGGTGATGTAATGGTCATGGTAGCGTGATATGTGATGGCCGTTGCAAAGCTCGCAGGACAGCGACGGGAAGTGCAGAAGGTAACGTCTTCCAGTCGACGGGTCCTCAACAAAATACCTCCAGCGGTATTGATCGGCGGCGTGGGGGATAATCAGACCACGAATGCGGTCAGTATCCAACCCGGTGACCGGGTCCAAAGTACGATGAAAGCCGAAGCCGCTAGCGAAGGCGCTCCTGCCGCGTTTGACGAGCTTGGACACCACCAACAGATGGCGGATCAGCTCAGCAGTGATGTCGGCCGGCACTCCCTTAACCACCACCTCCTTCGCCGACGGGTTCAGAACGCGTTCACGGAGGAAACGCGCATCCTCCGGGTGCTGCCAGGTGAGGTCAATGATGTCGCCATTCACGCATTCATGCTTGATGATGTGGTTCCAGATGTAGTTCGCGTCCCTGACACGGTTAAAAGTGACTTGCAGGCGGCCATAACGCGTGCCTGAGAAGTATGTCGCCGTAAGCTCCTGATACGTCGTCGTCTGTAAAGCGTCCGGAGATAAATGATCCTTCTCATCATCCAGCAGCGCTGCAACTGTTACAGCAGCACGCTTGACTTCAACTTTCCTGGAGATCGGCACCAACAAAGTTAGTGAAAAACGCTTCAAAGCAATGACGCTGCTGAGCGAATCAGGTTCCAGATGCTCATCCGAATCGTCGCTCATGTAGCCGTCGTCATCCTCGCCAGGAGCCTCAACCGACTCCGCGTCATCATCTCCTTGCTCCGTAGCATCCACAGCAGGTTTGTCAACCACCTCCTTATTCTCCTGATCCGCATGTTCCCCGTTGTCCTCCGCGTCATCTTCAGCCTGACCGTTTTCCTGATCCGCATTGTTGTGCAGATCAAGGAGATCCTGGAACGGACCGATCACATCATCCGGCGATGAAGACGAAGGCGTACGGCTCTTGTCAGCAGCGGTCTTCACAGGTATTTCAGGTACAGCAGTCTCCTCCTTTTCGCGATCGTCGTCAGCAGTCTTCTTGCCAGCTTTGTTATTGCGTCCCTTCCCCATGGTGCGATGATGAGAAAGGCTTGACAGCCCGTGAGTGGCTGAGAAGCAAGCAGATCTGAGCACATTCCACGGGTCAGGTGGTATTTTATAGTTTCTGTGTTTGAAAGCAAAGCGCTGCAGGTCCAGGCCAGACAGGTCCAGAGCTTTTTCCAAGGGTGGTGTCCGGCCTTGGGAGTTGAAGAAATCGGAACCATGGAAACTCCCGCTGCAGGTGCCATCAATGTTGACGCGATACCTTGAGAATGACGTCTGACTGCCGCGAGCAAACCTATGGAGTAGCAATAAACTCAGATGAGAGTCTTGTGTAGTATCTTGACTTATACGGAAGTTAATCACTGATGCTAGCCTGGAACTCGTTGAAATGGTGTTTAGGTTCCTGTAATGAACACTAAAAATGCACCAATAGGAAGAGCTTAAAGCCGTGCATCGAATGAGCGTAACGGATTCCGTATCAGGCAAGAAATTGATAGACATTGCCTGAGTTAAAGCTCTCCGCCATGGCCATGGCAGCATTGTCATTGTCATAGTCATTGCCGACTGCCTCTCCTCTCCTCTCACAACATCTCTCTTCAGATCTACCGTCCAGAATCACTGAATTTTCTGAATCTCCCGCTTTCCATCACCCCGCCCCATTCTCCCACTTTCCATCACCCCGCACCATTCTCCCGCTTTCCATCACCCCGCCCCATTCTCCCGCTTTCCATCACCCTGCCCTATTCTCCCGCTTTCCATCACCCGCCCTATTCTCCTTCCTTCCATCACCCCGCCCCATTCTCCCTCCTTCCATCACCACGGCCCATTTTCCCGCATTCCATCACCCCGCCCCATTCTCCCGCTTTCCATCACCCCGCCCCATTCTCCCTCCTTCCATTACCCCCTCCTTCCATCACCCCGCCCCATTCTCCCGCTTTCCATCACCCCGCCCCATTCTCCCGCTTTTCATCACCCCGCCCCATTCTCCCGCTTTCCATCACCCCGCCCCCTTCTCCCGCTTTCCATCACCCCGGCCCATTCTCCCGCTTTCCGTCACCCCGCCCCATTCTCCCGCTTTCCATCACCCCGCCCCATTCTCCCGCTTTTCATCACCCCGCTCCATTCTCCCGCTTTCCAACACCCCGCCCCATTCTCCCGCTTTCCATCACCCCGCCCCATTCTCCCGCTTTCCATCACCCCGCCCCATTCTCTCGCTTTCCATCACCCCGCCCCATTCTCCCGCTTTCGATCACCCCGCCCCATTCTCCCTCCTTCCATCACCCCCTCCTTCCATCACCCCACCCCATTCTCCCGCTTTCCATCACCCCACCCATTCTTTCGCTTTCCATCACCCCACCCCATTCTCCCGCTTTCCATCACCCCGCCCCATTCTCCCGCTTTCCATCACCCCGCCCCATTCTCCCGCTTCCCATCACCCCGCCCCATTCTCCCGCTTTCCATCACCCCGCCCCATTCTCCCGCTTTCCATCACCCCGCCCCATTCTCCCGCTTTCTATCACCCCGCCCCATTCTCCCGCTTTCCATCACCCCTCCCGCTTTCTATCACCCCGCCCCATTCTGCCGCTTTCCATCACCCCGCCCCATTCTACCGCTTTCCATCACCCCGCCCCATTCTCCAGCTTTCCATCACCCCACCCCATTCTCCCGCTTTCCATCCCCCCGCCCCATTCTCCCGCTTTCCATCACCCCGCCCCATTCTCCCGCTTTCCATCACCCCGCCCCATTCTCCCGCTTTCCATCACCCTGCCCCATTCTCCCGCTTTCCATCATCCCGCCCCATTCTCCCGCTTTCCATCACCCCGCCCCATTCTCCCGCTTTCCATCACCCCGCCCCATTCTCCCGCTTTCCATCACCCCGCCCCATTCTCCCTCCTTCCATCACCCCGCCCCATTCTCCCTCCTTCCATCACCCCGCCCCATTCTCACGCTTTCCATCACCCCGCCCCATTCTCCCGCTTTCCATCACCCCGCCCCATTCTCCCGCTTTCCATCATCCCGCCCCATTCTCCCGCTTTCCAACACCCTGCCCCATTCTCCCGCTTTCCATCATCCCGCCCCATTCTCCCGCTTTCCATCACCCCGCCCCATTCTCCCGCTTTCCATCACCCCGCCCCATTCTCCCGCTTTCCATCACCCCGCCCCATTCTCCCTCCTTCCATCACCCCGCCCCATTCTCCCTCCTTCCATCACCTTGCCCCATTCTCACGCTTTCCATCACCCCGCCCCATTCTCCCGCTTTCGATCACCCCGCCCCATTCTCCCGCTTTCCATCACCCCGCCCCAATCTCCCGCTTTCCATCACCCCGCCCCATTCTCCCTCCTTCCATCACCCCGCCCCATTCTCCCTCCTCCCATCACCCCGCCCCATTCTCCCGCTTTCCATCACCCCGCCCCATTCTCCCGCTTTCCATCAACCCGCCCCATTCTCCCGCTTTCCATCACCCCGCCCCATTCTCCCGCTTTCCATCAACCCGCCCCATTCTCCCGCTTTCCATCACCCCGCCCCATTCTCCAGCTTTCGATCACCCCACCCCATTCTCCCGCTTTCCATCCCCCCGCCCCATTCTCCCGCTTTCCATCACCTCGCCCCATTCTCCCGCTTTCCATCACCCCGCCCCATTCTCCCGCTTTCCATCACCCTGCCCCATTCTCCCGCTTTCCATCATCCCGCCCCATTCTCCCGCTTTCCATCACCCCGCCCCATTCTCCCTCCTTCCATCACCCCGCCCCGTTCTCCCTCCTCCCATCACCCCGCCCCATTCTCCCGCTTTCCATCACCCCGCCCCATTCTCCCGCTTTCCATCAACCCGCCCCATTCTCCCGCTTTCCATCACCCCGCCCCATTCTCCCGCTTTCCATCAACCCGCCCCATTCTCCCGCTTTCCATCACCCCGCCCCATTCTCCAGCTTTCGATCACCCCACCCCATTCTCCCGCTTTCCATCCCCCCGCCCCATTCTCCCGCTTTCCATCACCTCGCCCCATTCTCCCGCTTTCCATCACCCCGCCCCATTCTCCCGCTTTCCATCACCCTGCCCCATTCTCCCGCTTTCCATCATCCCGCCCCATTCTCCCGCTTTCCATCACCCCGCCCCATTCTCCCGCTTTCCATCACCCCGCCCCATTCTCCCGCTTTCCATCACCCCGCCCCATTCTCCCTCCTTCCATCACCCCGCCCCATTCTCCCTCCTTCCATCACCCTGCCCCATTCTCACGCTTTCCATCACCCCGCCCCATTCTCCCGCTTTCCATCACCCCGCCCCATTCTCCCGCTTTCCATCACCCCGCCCTATTCTCCCGCTTTCCATCACTCCGCTCCATTCTCCCGCTTTCCATCACCCCGCCCCATTCTCCCGCTTTCCATCACCCCGTCCCATTCTCCTGCTTTCCATCACCCCGCCCCATTCTCCCGCTTTCCAACACCCCGCCCCATTCTCCCTCCTTCCATCACCCCGCCCCATTCTCCCTCCTTCAATCACCCCGCCCCATTCTCCCGCTTTCCATCACCCCGCCCCATTCTCCCGCTTTCCATCACCCCGCCCCAATCTCCCGCTTTCCATCACCCCGCCCCATTCTCCCGCTTTCCATCACCCCGCCCCATTCTCCCTCCTTCCATCACCCCGCCCCATTCTCCCTCCTTCCATCACCCCGCCCCATTCTCACGCTTTCCATCACCCCGCCCCATTCTCCCGCTTTCCATCACCCCGCCCCATTCTCCCGCTTTCCATCATCCCGCCCCATTCTCCCGCTTTCCAACACCCCGCCCCATTCTCCCGCTTTCCATCATCCCGCCCCATTCTCCCGCTTTCCATCACCCCGCCCCATTCTCCCGCTTTCCATCACCCCGCCCCATTCTCCCGCTTTCCATCACCCCGCCCCATTCTCCCTCCTTCCACCACCCCGCCCCATTCTCCCTCCTTCCATCACCCCGCCCCATTCTCACGCTTTCCATCACCCCGCCCCATTCTCCCGCTTTCGATCACCCCGCCCCATTCTCCCGCTTTCCATCACCCCGCCCCAATCTCCCGCTTTCCATCACCCCGCCCCATTCTCCCTCCTTCCATCACCCAGCCCCATTCTCCCTCCTCCCATCACCCCGCCCCATTCTCCCGCTTTCCATCACCCCGCCCCATTCTCCCGCTTTCCATCAACCCGCCCCATTCTCCCGCTTTCCATCACCCCGCCCCATTCTCCCGCTTTCCATCAACCCGCCCCATTCTCCCGCTTTCCATCACCCCGCCCCATTCTCCAGCTTTCGATCACCCCACCCCATTCTCCCGCTTTCCATCCCCCCGCCCCATTCTCCCGCTTTCCATCACCTCGCCCCATTCTCCCGCTTTCCATCACCCCGCCCCATTCTCCCGCTTTCCATCACCCTGCCCCATTCTCCCGCTTTCCATCATCCCGCCCCATTCTCCCGCTTTCCATCACCCCGCCCCATTCTCCCGCTTTCCATCACCCCGCCCCATTCTCCCGCTTTCCATCACCCCGCCCCATTCTCCCTCCTTCCATCACCCCGCCCCATTCTCCCTCCTTCCATCACCCTGCCCCATTCTCACGCTTTCCATCACCCCGCCCCATTCTCCCGCTTTCCATCACCCCGCCCCATTCTCCCGCTTTCCATCACCCCGCCCTATTCTCCCGCTTTCCATCACTCCGCTCCATTCTCCCGCTTTCCATCACCCCGCCCCATTCTCCCGCTTTCCATCACCCCGTCCCATTCTCCTGCTTTCCATCACCCCGCCCCATTCTCCCGCTTTCCAACACCCCGCCCCATTGTCCCTCCTTCCATCACCCCGCCCCATTCTCCCTCCTTCAATCACCCCGCTCCATTCTCCCGCTTTCCATCACCCCGCCCCATTCTCCCGCTTTCCATCACCCCGCCCCAATCTCCCGCTTTCCATCACCCCGCCCCATTCTCCCTCCTTCCATCACCCCGCCCCATTCTCCCTCCTCCCATCACCCCGCCCCATTCTCCCGCTTTCCATCACCCCGCCCCATTCTCCCGCTTTCCATCAACCCGCCCCATTCTCCCGCTTTCCATCACCCCGCCCCATTCTCCCGCTTTCCATCAACCCGCCCCATTCTCCCGCTTTCCATCACCCCGCCCCATTCTCCCGCTTTCCATCACCCGGCCCCATTCTCCCGCTTTCCATCACCCCGCCCCATTCTCCCGCTTTCCATCACCCCGCCCCATTCTCCCGCTTTCCATCATCCCGCCCCATTCTCCCGCTTTCCATCACCCCGCCCCATTCTCCTGCTTTCCATCACCCCGCCCCATTCTCCCGCTTTCCATCACCGCGCCCCATTCTCCCGCTTTCCATCACCGCGCCCCATTCTCCCGCTTTCCATCACTCCGCCCCATTCTCCCGCTTTCCATCGCCCCGCCCCATTCTCCCGCTTTCCATCACCCCGCCCCATTCTCCCGCTTTCCATCACCCCGCCCCATTCTCCCGCTTTCCATCACCCTGCCCCATTCTCCCGCTTTCCATCACCCCGCCCCATTCTCCCGCTTTCCATCACACCGCCCCATTCTCCCGCTTTCTATCATCCCGCCCCATTCTCCCGCTTTCCATCACCCCGCCCCATTCTCCCTCCTTCCATCACCCCGCCCCATTCTCCCTCCTCCCATCACCCCGCCCCATTCTCCCGCTTTCCATCACCCCGCCCCATTCTCCCGCTTTCCATCACCCCGCCCCATTCTCCCGCTTTCCATCACCCCGCCCCATTCTCCCGCTTTCCATCACCCCGCCCCATTCTCCCGCTCTCCATCATCCCGCCCCATTCTCGAGCGTTTTCCTTCCGCTGCGCTTGTCTTGTCCTATTACCAAGCCAGCAAGGGCGTTGGAGGGTTGCGAGCATCATCGGGCATCGGCGCTCGCGAATGAAGAGCGCCCACTGCACTTCCTGCCCATGTGCGGATCCTTCCGCGTTTTGGGGGTGGGAGCGCTTGTTTCGAGCGTTTTTCTTCCGCCGGCTCAGGTGGCTGCGCTTGTCTGGTCCTATTGCCAAGCTAGCAAGGGCGTGGGAGGGTTGCGAGCATCATCGGTCATCGGCGCTCGCGAATGAAGAGCGTCCGCTGCACTTCCTGCCCATGTGCGGATCCTTCCGCGTTTTGGGGGTGGGAGCGTTTGTTTCGAGCGTTTTTCTTCCGCCGGATCATGTGGCTGCGCTTGTCTGGTCCTATTGCCAAGCCAGCAAGGGCGTGGGAGGGTTTTGAGCATCATCGATCATCGGCGCTTGCGAATGAAGAGCGCCCGCTGCACTTCCTGCACATGTGCGGATCCTTCCGCGTTCTGGGGGTGGGAGCGCTCGTTTCGAGCGTTTTTCTTCCGTCGGCTCACGTGGCTGCGCTTGTCTGGTCCTATTACCAAACAAACAAGGGCGTGGGAGCGTTGCGAGCATCATCGGTCATCGGCGCTCGCGAATGAAGAGCGCGCTGCACTTCCTGCCCATGTGCGGATCCTTCCGCGTTTTTGGGGTGGGAGCGCTCGTTTCGAGCGTTTTTCTTCCGTCGGCTCACGTGGCTGCGCTTGTCTGGTCCTATTGCCAAGCCAGCAAGGGCGTGGGAGGGTTGCGAGCATCATCGGTCATCGGAGCTCGCGAATGAAGAGCGCCCGCTGCACTTCCTGCCCATGTGCGGATCCTTCCGCGTTTTGGGGGTGGGAGCGCTCGTTTCGAGCGTTTTTCTTCCGTCGGCTCACGTGGCTGCGCTTGTCTGGTCCTATTGCCAAGCCAGCAAGGGCGTGGGAGGGTTGCGAGCATCATCGGTCATCGGCGCTCGCGAATGAAGAGCGCCCGCTGCACTTCATGCCCATGTGCGGATCCTTCCGCGTTTTGGGGGTGGGAGCGCTCGTTCGAGCGTTTTTCTTCCGCCGGATCACGTGGCTGCGCTTGTCTGGTCATATTGCCAAGCCAGCAAGGGCGTGGGAGGGTTGCGAGCATCATCGATCATCGGCGCTCGCAAATGAAGAGCGCCCGCTGCACTTCCTGCACATGTGCGGATCCTTCCGCGTTCTAGGGGTGGGAGCGCTCGTTTCGAGCGTTTTTCTTCCGCCGAATCACGTGGCTGCGCTTGTCTGGTCATATTGCCAAGCCAGCAAGGGCGTGGGAGGGTTGCGAGCATCATCGATCATCGGCGCTCGCAAATGAAGAGCGCCCGCTGCACTTCCTGCACATGTGCGGATCCTTCCGCGTTCTGGGGGTGGGAGCGCTCGTTTCGAGCGTTTTTCTTCCGCCGGATCACGTGGCTGTGCTTGTCTGGTCCTATTGCCAAGCCAGTAAGGGCGTGGGAGGGTTGCGAGCATCATCGATCGTCGGCGCTCGCGAATGAAGAGCGCCCAATGCACTTCCTGCACATGTGCAGATCCTTCCGCGTTCTGGGGGTGGGAGCGCTCGTTTCGAGCGTTTTTCTTCAGTCGGCTCACGTGGCTGTGCTTGTCTGGTCCTATTACCAAGCAAACAAGGGCGTTGGAGGGTTGCGAGCATCATCGGTCATCGGCGCTCGCGAATGAAGAGCGCCCTGCACTTCCTGCACATGTGCGGATCCTTCCGCGTTTTGGGGGTGGGAGCGCTCGTTTCGAGCGTTTTTCTTCAGTCGGATCACGTGGCTGCGCTTGTCTGGTCATATTACCAAGCCAGCAAGGGCGTGGGAGGGTTGCAAGCATCATCGATCATCGGCGCTCACAAATGAAGAGCGCCCGCTGCACTTCCTGCACATGTGCGGATCCTTCCGCGTTTTGGGGGTGGGAGCGCTCGTTTCGAGCGTTTTTCTTCCGCCGGATCACGTGGCTGCGCTTGTCTGGTCATATTGCCAAGCCAGCAAGGGCGTAGGAGGGTTGCGAGCATCATCGATCATCGGCGCTCGCAAATGAAGAGCGCCCGCTGCACTTCCTGCACATGTGCGGATCCTTCCGCGTTCTGGGGGTGGGAGCGCTCGTTTCGAGCGTTTTTCTTCCGCCGGATCACGTGGCTGCGCTTGTCTGGTCCTATTGCCAAGCCAGCAAGGGCGTGGGAGGGTTGCGAGCATCATCGATCATCGGCGCTCGCGAATGAAGAGCGCCCGCTGCACTTCCTGCACATGTGCGGATCCTTCCGCGTTCTGGGGGTGGGAGCGCTCGTTTCGAGCGTTTTTTTTCCGTCGGCTCACGTGGCTGCGCTTGTCTGGTCCTATTACCAAGCAAACAAGGGCGTTGGAGGGTTGCGAGCATCATCGGTCATCAGCGCTCGCGAATGAAGAGCGCGCTGCACTTCCTGCACATGTGCGGATCCTTCCGCGTTTTGGGGGTGGGAGCGCTCGTTTCGAGCGTTTTTCTTCCGCCGGATCACGTGGCTGCGCTTGTCTGGTCCTACTACCAAGCAAACAAGGGCGTTGGAGGGTTGCGAGCATCATCGGTCATCGGCGCTCGCGAATGAAGAGCGCGCTGCACTTCCTGCACATGTGCGGATCCTTCCGCGTTTTGGGGGTGGGAGCGCTCGTTTCGAGCGTTTTTCTTCCGTCGGCTCACGTGGCTGCGCTTGTCTGGTCCTATTGCCAAGCCAGGAAGGGCGTGGGAGGGTTGCGAGCATCATCGATCATCGGAGCTCGCGAATGAAGAGCGCCCGTTGCACTTCCTGCACATGTGCGGATCCTTCCCCGTTTTGGGGGTGGGAGCGCTCGTTTCGAGCGTTTTTCTTCCGCTGGCTCACGTGGCTGCGCTTGTCTGGTCCTATTGCCAAGCCAGCAAGGGCGTGGGAGGGTCGCGAGCATCATCGATCATCGGCGCTCGCGAATGAAGAGCGCCCGCTGCACTTCCTGCACATGTGCGGATCCTTCCGCGTTCTGGGGGTGGGAGCGCTCGTTTCGAGCGTTTTTCTTCCGTCGGCTCACGTGGCTGCGCTTGTCTGGTCCTATTACCAAGCAAACAAGGGCGTGGGAGGGTTGCGAGCATCATCGGTCATCGGCGCTCGCGAATGAAGAGCGCGTTGCACTTCCTGCACATGTGCGGATCCTTCCGCGTTCTGGGGGTGGGAGCGCTCGTTTCGAGCGTTTTTCTTCCGTCGGCTCACGTGGCTGCGCTTGTCTGGTCCTATTACCAAGCAAACAAGGGCGTGGGAGGGTTGCGAGCATCATCGGTCATCGGCGCTCGCGAATGAAGAGCGCGTTGCACTTCCTGCACATGTGCGGATCCTTCCGCGTTTTGGGGGTGGGAGCGCTCGTTTCGAGCGTTTTTCTTCCGTCGGCTCACGTGGCTGCGCTTGTCTGGTCCTATTGCCAAGCCAGCAAGGGCGTGGGAGGGTTGCGAGCATCATCGGTCCTCGGAGCTCGCGAATGAAGAGCGCCCGCTGCACTTCCTGCCCATGTGCGGATCCTTCCGCGTTCTGGGGGTGGGAGCGCTCGTTTCGAGCGTTTTTCTTCCGCCGGCTCATGTGGCTGCGCTTGTCTGGTCCTCTTGCCAAGCCAGCAAGGGCGTGGGAGGGTTGCGAGCATCATCGATCATCGGCGCTCGCGAATGAAGAGCGCCCGCTGCACTTCTTGCACATGTGCGGATCCTTCCGCGTTTTGGGGGTGGGAGCGCTCGTTTCGAGCGTTTTTCTTCCGTCGGCTCACGTGGCTGCGCTTGTCTGGTCCTATTGCCAAGCCAGCAAGGGCTTTGGAGGGTTGCGAGCATCATCGGTCATCGGCGCTCGCGAATGAAGAGCGCCCGCTGCACTTCCTGCCCATGTGCGGATCCTTCCGCGTTCTGGGGGTGGGAGCGCTCGTTTCGAGCGTTTTTCTTCCGCCGGATCACGTGGCTGCGCTTGTCTGGTCCTATTGCCAAGCCAGCAAGGGCGTGGGAGGGTTGCGAGCATCATCGATCATCGGCGCTCGCGAATGAAGAGCGCCCGCTGCACTTCCTGCACATGTGCGGATCCTTCCGCGTTCTGGGGGTGGGAGCGCTCGTTTCGAGCGTTTTTTTTCCGTCGGCTCACGTGGCTGCGCTTGTCTGGTCCTATTACCAAGCAAACAAGGGCGTTGGAGGGTTGCGAGCATCATCGGTCATCAGCGCTCGCGAATGAAGAGCGCGCTGCACTTCCTGCACATGTGCGGATCCTTCCGCGTTTTGGGGGTGGGAGCGCTCGTTTCGAGCGTTTTTCTTCCGCCGGATCACGTGGCTGCGCTTGTCTGGTCCTACTACCAAGCAAACAAGGGCGTTGGAGGGTTGCGAGCATCATCGGTCATCGGCGCTCGCGAATGAAGAGCGCGCTGCACTTCCTGCACATGTGCGGATCCTTCCGCGTTTTGGGGGTGGGAGCGCTCGTTTCGAGCGTTTTTCTTCCGTCGGCTCACGTGGCTGCGCTTGTCTGGTCCTATTGCCAAGCCAGGAAGGGCGTGGGAGGGTTGCGAGCATCATCGATCATCGGAGCTCGCGAATGAAGAGCGCCCGTTGCACTTCCTGCACATGTGCGGATCCTTCCCCGTTTTGGGGGTGGGAGCGCTCGTTTCGAGCGTTTTTCTTCCGCTGGCTCACGTGGCTGCGCTTGTCTGGTCCTATTGCCAAGCCAGCAAGGGCGTGGGAGGGTCGCGAGCATCATCGATCATCGGCGCTCGCGAATGAAGAGCGCCCGCTGCACTTCCTGCACATGTGCGGATCCTTCCGCGTTCTGGGGGTGGGAGCGCTCGTTTCGAGCGTTTTCCTTCCGTCGGCTCACGTGGCTGCGCTTGTCTGGTCCTATTACCAAGCAAACAAGGGCGTGGGAGGGTTGCGAGCATCATCGGTCATCGGCGCTCGCGAATGAAGAGCGCGTTGCACTTCCTGCACATGTGCGGATCCTTCCGCGTTCTGGGGGTGGGAGCGCTCGTTTCGAGCGTTTTTCTTCCGTCGGCTCACGTGGCTGCGCTTGTCTGGTCCTATTACCAAGCAAACAAGGGCGTGGGAGGGTTGCGAGCATCATCGGTCATCGGCGCTCGCGAATGAAGAGCGCGTTGCACTTCCTGCACATGTGCGGATCCTTCCGCGTTTTGGGGGTGGGAGCGCTCGTTTCGAGCGTTTTTCTTCCGTCGGCTCACGTGGCTGCGCTTGTCTGGTCCTATTGCCAAGCCAGCAAGGGCGTGGGAGGGTTGCGAGCATCATCGGTCCTCGGAGCTCGCGAATGAAGAGCGCCCGCTGCACTTCCTGCCCATGTGCGGATCCTTCCGCGTTCTGGGGGTGGGAGCGCTCGTTTCGAGCGTTTTTCTTCCGCCGGCTCATGTGGCTGCGCTTGTCTGGTCCTCTTGCCAAGCCAGCAAGGGCGTGGGAGGGTTGCGAGCATCATCGATCATCGGCGCTCGCGAATGAAGAGCGCCCGCTGCACTTCTTGCACATGTGCGGATCCTTCCGCGTTTTGGGGGTGGGAGCGCTCGTTTCGAGCGTTTTTCTTCCGTCGGCTCACGTGGCTGCGCTTGTCTGGTCCTATTGCCAAGCCAGCAAGGGCTTTGGAGGGTTGCGAGCATCATCGGTCATCGGCGCTCGCGAATGAAGAGCGCCCGCTGCACTTCCTGCCCATGTGCGGATCCTTCCGCGTTTTGGGGGTGGGAGCGCTCGTTTCGAGCGTTTTTCTTCCGCCGGCTCACGTGGCTGTGCTTGTCTAGTCCTATTGCCAACCCAGCAAGGGCGTGGGAGGGTTGCGAGCATCATCGGTCATCGGCGCTCGCGAATGAAAAGCGCCCGCTGCACTTCCTGCCCATGTGCGGTTCCTTCCGCGTTTTGGGGCTGGGAGCGCTCGTTTCGAGCGTTTTGCTTCCGCCGGCTCACGTAGCTGCACTTGTCTAGTCCTATTACCAAGCCAGCAAGGGCGTGGGAGGGTTGCGAGCATCATCGGTCATCGGCACTCGCGAATGAAGAGCGCACGCTGCACTTCCTGCACATGTGCGGATCCTTCTGCGTTTTGGGGGTGGGAGCGCTCGTTTCGAGCGTTTTTCTTCCACCAGCTCACGTGGCTGCGCTTGTCTGGTCCTATTACCAAGCCAGCAAGGGCGTGGGAGGGTTGCGAGCATCATCGGTCATCGGCCCTCGCGAATGAAGAGCGCACGCAACACTTCCTGCACATGTGCGGATACTTCCCCGTTTTGGGGGTGGGAGCGCTCGTTTCGAGCGTTTTTCTTCCGCTGGCTCACGTGGCTGCGCTTGTCTGGTCCTATTGCCACGCCAGCAAGGGCGTGGGAGGGTTGCGAGCATCATCGATCATCGGCGCTCGCGAATGAAGAGCGCTCGCTGCACTTCCTGCCCATGTGCGGATTCTTCCGCGTTTTTGGGGTGGGAGCGCTCGTTTCGAGCGTTTTTCTTCCGCCGGATCACGTGGCTGCGCTTGTCTGGTCCTATTGCCAAACCAGCAAGGGCGTGGGAGGGTTGCGAGCATCATCGATCATCGGCGCTCGCGAATGAAGAGCGCTCGCTGCACTTCCTGCCCATGTGCGGATTCTTACGCGTTTTGGGGGTGGGAGCGCTCGTTTCGAGCGTTTTTCTTCCGTCGGCTCACGTGGCTGCGCTTGTCTGGTCCTATTGCCAACCCAGCAAGGGCGTGGGAGGGTTGCGAGCATCATCGGTCATCAGCGCTCGCGAATGAAGAGCGCCCGCTGCACTTCCTGCCCATGTGCGGATCCTTCCGCGTTTTGGGGCTGGGAGCGCTCGTTTCGAGCGTTTTGCTTCCGCCGGCTCACGTAGCTGCGCTTGTCTAGTCCTATTACCAAGCCAGCAAGGGCGTGGGAGGGTTGCGAGCATCATCGGTCATTGGAGCTCGCGAATGAAGAGCGCCCGCTGCACTTCCTGCCCATGTGCGGATCCTTCCGCGTTTTGGGGGTGGGAGCGCTCGTTTCGAGCGTTTTTCTTCCGTCGGCTCACGTGGCTGCGCTTGTCTGGTCCTATTACCAAGCAAACAAGGGTGTGGGAGGGTTGCGAGCATCATCGGTCATCGGCGCTCGCGAATGAAGAGCGCGCTGCACTTCCTGCACATGTGCGGATCCTTCTGCGTTTTGAGGGTGGGAGCGCTCGTTTCGAGCGTTTTTCTTCCGTCGGCTCACGTGGCTGCGCTTGTCTGGTCCTAGTGCCAAGCCAGCAAGGGCGTGGGATGGTTGCGAGCATCATCGGTCATCGGAGCTCGCGAATGAAGAGCGCCCGCTGCACTTCCTGCCCATGTGCGGATCCTTCCGCGTTTTGGGGGCGGGAGTGCTCGTTTCGAGCGTTTTTCTTCCGCCGACTCATGTGGCTGCGCTTGTCTGGTCCTATTGCCAAGCCAGCAAGGGCGTGGGAGGTTTGCGAGCATCATCGGTCATCGGCGCTCGCGAATGAAGAGCGCCCGCTGCACTTCCTGCACATGTGCGGATCCTTCCGCGTTTTGGGGGTGGGTTTTCGAGCGTTTTTTCTTCCGTCGGCTCACGTGGCTGCGCTTGTCTGGTCCTATTGCCAAGCCAGCAAGGGCGTGGGAGGGTTGCGAGCATCATCGGTCATCGGCGCTCGCGAATGAAGAGCGCCCGCTGCACTTCCTGCCCATGTGCGGATCCTTCCGCGTTTTGGGGGTGGGAGCGCTCGTTTCGAGCGTTTTTCTTCCGCCGGCTCACGTGGCTGCGCTTGTCTGGTCCTATTGCCAACCCAGCAAGGGCGTGGGAGGGTTGCGAGCATCATCGATCATCGGCGCTCGCGAATGAAGAGCGCCCGCTGCACTTCCTGCACATGTGCGAATCCTTCCGCGTTTCGGGGCTGGGAGCGCTCGTTTCGAGCGTTTTGCTTCCGCCGGCTCAAGTGGATGCGCTTGTCTGGTCCTATTACCAAGCCAGCAAGGGCGTGGGAGGGTTGCGAGCATCATCGGTCATCGGCGCTCGCGAATGAAGAGCGCCCGCTGCACTTCATGCCCATGTGCGGATCCTTCCGCGTTTCGGGGCTGGGAGCGCTCGTTTCAAGCGTTTTGCTTCCGCCAGCTCACGTAGCTGCGCTTGTCTGGTCCTATTACCAAGCCAGCAAGGGCGTGGGAGGGTTGCGAGCATCATCGGTCATCGGCGCTCGCGAATGAAGAGCGCCCGCTGCACTTCCTGCCCATGTGCGGATCCTTCCGCGTTTTGGGGGTGGGAGCGCTCGTTTCGAGCGTTTTTCTTCCGCCGGCTCACGTGGCTGTGCTTGTCTAGTCCTATTGCCAACCCAGCAAGGGCGTGGGAGGGTTGCGAGCATCATCGGTCATCGGCGCTCGCGAATGAAGAGCGCCCGCTGCACTTTCTGCCCATGTGCGGATCCTTCCGCGTTTTGGGGCTGGGAGCGCTCGTTTCGAATGTTTTTCTTCCGCCGGCTCACGTGGCTGCGCTTGTCTTGTCCTATTACCAAGCCAGAAAGGGCGTGGGAGGGTTGCGAGCATCATCGGTCATCAGCACTCGCGAATGAAGAGCGCCCGCTGCACTTCCTGCCCATGTGCGGATCCTTCCGCGTTTTGGGGGTGGGAGCGCTCGTTTCGAGCGTATTTCATCCGCTGGCTCACGTGACTGTGCTTGTTTGGTCTGTCAAACATATATGGTGGGTTTAGCTTTGGGGGGTACAACTTTGCTAGAGTTTCCTACTTGTATCCCCATCATTCCTAGTTTCATCATTCTCGTTCTGTTCTATATTCTAACATGGTATCCGACGCCTAGGTCAGGACCTAGGACCGACGTTGGTTAGGGCCCACCGTTCTGCCGCGCCCTTGCGCGACCGTGTCTGATAGTACCTCGCGCCGTCGAGCGCCCTTCCTCGCGCCGTCGTGCGCCCTGTTCCTAGCTGTGCGCTGCCCACTAGCCTCGCACGCAGCCCCTCGCGGCCCCGTGCAGCCCCGTGTGCCGTCCGCCTGCCTACCCGCGCCCTCGAGCGCCTTCCTACCCGCGCCCTCGAGCGCCTGCCTACTCGCGCCCTTGAGCGCCTGCCTACCCGCGCCCTCGAGTGCCACCCTGCCGCCCTGCCCTGCAGGCCGCGCGCGGGCCTGCTCTGCACCCGCGCAGCCGCCCCTGGACCCCTTGGCGCGGCCCCTGGACCCCGCGACGCGTCGCCCTGCCTCGTCGCGACGCCCCTGCGGGACCCGGGCGTCGCCCCTGCCTTGTCGCGACGCCACCTGCGGGACCCGCGCGTCGCCCCTGCCTCGTCGCGACGACCCTGCGGGACCCGCGCGTCGCCCCCGCCTCGTCGCGACGCAGCTGCGGGACCCACGCGTCGCCCCCGCCTCGTCGCGACGCAGCTGCGGGACCCGCGCGCGTCGCCCCTGCCTCGTCGCGTCGCCCCCGCGCGACCCGCGCATCGCCCCTGCTCACCGTGGCGCCCTGCCCTACCCCGCGCCCGCCCTTGGGACGGCCGCCCCTGGCCCCTAGAGCAGCCGCACCTACAGCAGCCGCCCCTGGCCCCTGGAGCAGCCGCACCTACAGCCGCCCCTGGACCCTGGAGCAGCCGCCCCTGCAGCAGCCGCCCCTGGCCACCTGGAGCAGCCACCACAGCAGGAGCCGCCCCTGGACCCTGGAGCAGCCGCCCCTGGCCCCTGGAGCAGCCGCCACTGCAAGAGCCGCCCCTCGCCCCTGGAGCAGCCGCCCCTGCAGCAGCCGCCCCTGGCCCTTGGAGCAGCCGCCACTGCAAGAGCCGCCCCTGGCCCCTGGAGCAGCCGCCCCTGCAGCAGTCGCCCCTGGCCCCTGGAGCAGCTGCCGTCGCGGCCCGGCCCCGCCCTGCAGCAGCTGCCACGGAGCTCCCTGCCGCGGCCCGGCCCCGCCCTGCAGTTGTAGCGGCCCCGCTGTCGCCACCGTCTTGCGCCTGCCGCGCCGACCACTGGTGAGCATTGCCCTGCCCGCACTGCTACCGCTGCTACTGCTGCTACTGCCTCTACTGCTCCCACTGCTACTGCTCCTGCTGTTACTGCTGTTACTGCCGCTACTGCTGCTATTGCTGCTCCTGGCGTGGCCAGATGCAGCTCCAGGGCCGTGCGCGTGAGTCCCTCACGCCCCAGCAGCTTCGTGAGTGGTACGCTAGTTGGGGCTGTCGGGGTGGCCGTAGTGGGAGTCGCTCTGGAGTGGGTCGTTCGGGAGCTTCTGGTAGTGGACAGGTGCAGCTGCCGTGTCGTCCCCGCGAGGCTCTTTCGCCCCAGCAGCTTCGTGAGTGGTACGCTCAGAGTAGAGGGTCACTGAGTACTGCTCGCTGCCCGTACGTCATTCGCACAGGTGTCCGGACTGGTCAGCCTTGCGGGACCCGTGGCCACACAGAGTCCCACTGCTTCGCCCGTCTGGGCGACGCTTGGCGTACAGAGTTTGGCGACGCCGCTGAGCTCCCCTCCTGGGTGGAGCTGCTTAGGCAGAGGGTAGATATCTTTGCTCTTGACTCTGATGCTATCCTCACTGCCATGTATGCATTGTCTACTAGTGCTGAGAGTGCCTGTCCCCTGTGTGTGCCGCCTGACCCCGGTATCCAGTCTGCTGCTCTAGGTACTGGTGTGGCTGCCGCTCTAGGTGCTAGTGCGTCTGCTGCCCTAGGTCCTCGTGAGGCTGCTGCTCTGGGTGCTGGTGAGTCTGCTGCTCCAGGTACTCGTGCGTTTGCACCTGCTGGTACTGCGTCTACTGAGGCACTGCACACCTTCACACTGGACTCCGGTGCTTCCCGCTGTTTCTTTCGTGACCGCACGGCTCTTGAGCAGCTTGCTCGGCCGGTTGCAGTCTCCCTCGCTGACCCCTCTGGGGGTCCGGTCATTACGACCTCCTCCACTGTCCTCCCTTGTCCTGCGGTCCCGTCGGGCACACTGTCAGGTCTCTACCTCCCCTCGTTCTCTACGAACTTGGTGGCGGGTAGTGCGCTCCAGGACGGGGGTGTCCACCAGTTCACCCCTGCCTACGAGCGCGTGACACACTGCACGTGCGCTCGGTCGGGTCGCCACCTGGCTACCTTCACTCGGCAGCCAGGGTCGGACCTGTACACACTGACCACTGAGTCCCCTCAGGTAGCTGCGTCTGCGTCTGCGTCAGGTCAGCTGTCGGCCCCCTGCTCGTGTCGCTCCTTGTCGCACGAGACCGTCCTCTGGCACCACCGCCTTGGTCACCCGTCCGTGCAGCGCCTTCGTGGCATGCACTCTCGGTACCTTGTCTCTGGTCTTCCCAGGGTTCTCCCTCCCCTCCCACCCTCGCCTGCTCCTCCCTGTCTTCCCTGTGTCGAGGGGCGGCAGCGCGCCGCTCCTCACTCCTCCTCGTTTCCCCCAACGACTGCTCCTCTGCAGACACTCCACATGGACGTGTGGAGGGTCACGAGCGGTACTTCTTGATAGTTGTTGACGACTACTCGCGCTACACCACGGTCTTCCCCTTGCGCAGCAAGGTTGAGGTCCCTGATGTTTTGATCCCTTGGATCCACGCTGCCCGTCTCCAGCTCAGCGAGAGGTTCCACTCCGACTTTCCTGTCCTCCGTCTGCACTCTGACAGAGGTGGGGAGTTTTCCTCCGGCCTCCTGGAGGCCTTCTGTCGGAAGGAGGGCATTGAGCAGTCGTTCACGCTTCCGGCCTCTCCACAAGAGAATGGGGTTGCTGAGCGCCGCATTGGCTTGGTCATGGAGGTCGCTCGTACCTCCTTGATCCATGCGGCTGCCCCCCACTTTCTGTGGCCGTTTGCGGTCCGATACGCTGCGCATCAGCTCAACCTCTGGCCCCGTGTCTCCGTTCCGGAGACTTCGCCGACACTGCGTTGGACGGGCAAGGTTGGCGATGCGTCACGCTTTCGGGTTTGGGGATCTCGAGCCTTTGTTCGCGATACGTCCGCGGACAAGCTCTCCTCCCGCGCTGTTCCTTGTGTCTTCCTTGGCTTTGTCCCGGACGCGTCTGGTTGGCAGTTTTACCACCCCACCTCGCGCCGTGTCCTGCCTTCTCAGGACGTCACTTTTGACGAGTCCGTCCCCTACTACCGCCTCTTCCCCTACCGCACTGCCCCGCTCCCCCCCCCCGCCTCTCTTCCTCGCTCCAGGTGCTGCTGTAGTAGACCCCCTCCCCCCTCAGGGTGCCGCTCCCTCAGGTGTGTCCCAGGTAGACCCGGTTGAGCCTCTCGAGGTAGCTGTCGACTCTCGTCCTGCTTGGGGTGCTGAGCCTGAGTGTGCGGAGCCTGAGTGTGCGGAGCCTGGGGGTGCTGAGCCTGGGGGTGCTGAGCCTAAGTGTGCGGAGCCTGGGGGTGCGGAGCCTGAGGGTGCGGAGTCTGGGGGTGCGGAGCCTAGGGGTGCGGAGCCTGGGGGTGCTGGACCTGAGAGTGCTGCGACTGAGGGTGCTGAGCCTGGGGGTGCTACTCCTGGGCGTTCGGCGCCTGGAGACCCTCCTTCTTCCCAGCAGCTGTGTGAGTGGTACTCGCGGTACTGCAGCCTCAGGAGAGGTGCTGCTGCAGCTGGTGCTCATGGTTCCCCGCCTCGGCGGGAGCTACCCTCTCCCCAGCGACTCCGAGAGTGGTACGCTCGGCGCTGCAGTCTCCGGAGTGGCGCTGCTGGTGCTGGGGACCCTGGAGTTGGAGCTACTGCTGGTGCTGAGGACCCTGGAGCTGGAGCTGCTGCTGCTACTGAGGACCCTGGAGTCGGAGCTACTGCTGGTACTGCGGACCCGGGCGCTGGAGCTGCTGCTGGTGCTGCGGACCCTGGAGTTGGAGCTGCTACTGGTGCTGAGGACCCGGGCGTTGGAGCTGCTGCTGGTGCTGCGGACCCGGGCGTTGGAGCTGCTGCTGGTGCTGCGGACCCTGGAGTTGGAGCTGCTGCTGGTGCTGCGGACCCTGGAGTTGGAGCTGCTGCTGGTGCTGCGGACCCTGGAGTTGGAGCTGCTGCTGGTGCTGAGGACCCTGGAGTTGGAGCTGCTGCTGGTGCTGGAGGTGCTGGCGCTGCTGGAGCTACTGGTGGTCCTGCGGGCGCTGTAGCTGGAGACCCTGGAGCTGAGCCTACTGGTGGTCTCTCTGCTGGTTCTGGCGGCGCTACGCGGACGCAGCCGTACTTCGTTCCACTCCTTCAGCAGGTTCTTGGTCAGTCGCCTCCTCCTTGTCCTGCTCCCTCCTTAGAGTGTCTTCCGCCAGTCCAGTCGCAGTCACAGTTACCTCCTGCCTTACCACTCCCTGGTCCTTCTCCTTACACTGGTCCGACTGGAGGTCTTACCGAGCGTCGTGAGCCTGAGTCTCGTCCTGCGTCGCCTGAGTCTCGTCGAGCGTCGCCTGTTCGTACTGCTCACACTGGTCGTCGTGTCCCTCGTCAGCGTCCTCCTGCTGTCCCAGGCACGCACCAGATGGCGCTTCGTCCTTCCACTGCTCCTCAGCGCGTCCATCTGCCGTCTCCTCCTGCGTCCTCTCTTCCTGCTCTTGCTGACCCGGAGTCTGACTCCCTTCGTGCTGCCAGTCCTACTGTCACGCGTCTCCTCGCCACTGTTGTCACTGACCCTTCCTTTGAGTCCTCTGCTGCGTCTGCTCTAGTCGCTGAGTTAGTTGATTTTGCTGCCGCCTGTCGTCTAGACTACGCCGCTAGCCTTGTCGCTGAGTCTGAGTCTGAGTCTGTCTGTCCTCCGTCCGTCGGGGGTGAGTGTGCTCTTGGCACGGACGTCCTTGAGGACAGGCAGGAGGAGTTTGAGTGCTTTGCCGCTGCTTTACCTCATCTCGTGTCCATGCTGGTTGCCCCTGAGGGAGACCCGGATGCTCCAGACATCCCGACCCCGCGCTCTTACGCTGAGGCGATCGCGGGTGAGTACTCCTCTCAGTGGCAGACAGCCATGGACGCAGAGATGGCTTCCTGGAAGTCCACAGGCACCTACGTCGACGAAGTTCCCCCACCTGGGGCGAACATCGTCAGTGGCATGTGGATTTTCAGGGTGAAGCGGCCGCCGGGTTCTCTGCCTGTCTTCAAGGCGCGTTACGTTGCACGAGGCTTTCAGTCAACGAGAGGGAGTTGACTTCTTCCAGACCTTCTCCCCGACCCCGAAGATGACCACTCTTCGGGTTCTGCTGCACGTCGCCGCTCAGCGTGACTACGAGCTCCACTCTCTTGACTTCAGCACTGCTTTCCTACAGGGCAGCCTGCACGAGGAGATCTGGCTGCGCCGCCCACCTGGCTTCACTGGGTCGTTCCCTCCTGGTACCCAGTGGAGCCTCAGGCGGCCAGTCTACGGTCTCCGCCAAGCACCCCGTGAGTGGCACGACACACTGAGGACTACTCTTGCTGCTCTTGGGTTTGCTCCTTCTACTGCTGACCCGTCGTTGTTTCTGCGCACCGACACCACTTTGCCGCCGTTCTACGTTCTCGTTTACGTAGACGACTTGGTCTTTGCTACTGCTGACACTGCGTCACTTGCCCACGTGAAGTCGGAGCTGTAGAAGAGACACACGTGCACCGACCTGGGTGAACTGACAAGCTATCTTGGCTTGCGGATCACCCGGGACAGAGCACAGCGCACCATCACCTTGACTCAGTCACACATGGTGCAGCAGGTCCTTCAGCGCTTCCGCTTCACGTACTCCTCGCCTCAGGCCACTCCTCTGCCTACGGGTCACTCGCTCTCAGCTCTGCCTTCGGATGAGTCCGTAGAGCCGAGTGGCCCGTATCCAGAGCTTGTGGGCTGCCTCATGTACCTGATGACCTGCACTCGACCTGACCTTGCATACCCTCTTAGCATCCTTGCACGCTATGTCGCTCCTGGCCGTCACCGGAAGGAGCACATGGATGCAGCTAAGAGGGTGTTGCGCTACTTGTGCAGTACGTCGGGCATGGGGCTAGTGCTTGGAGGACGGGCTCGAGTTGTCCTCACTGGGCACTCAGACGCTTCTTGGGCTGACGACCAGGCTACTCAGCGGTCGTCTCAGGGTTACACCTTCAGCCTTGGCTCTGGTTCAGTTTCTTGGCGTTCTACTCGCTCGTCTTCAGTTCTCAGCTCCAGTTGTGAGGCTGAGATCTACGCCACAGCCATGGCTGCACAGGAGTTACGCTGGCTCACCTACCTGCTGACTGACCTCGGAGAGCGGCCTCGTTCTCCTCCAGTGCTGTACGTAGACAACAAGGCTACCATTGCCTTGTGTCAAGAGCACAGACTGGAGCACAGGACGAAGCACATCGCTCTGCGCTACTTCCTTGCTCGAGAGCTGCAGCAGCGAGGTCAGCTTCGTCTTGCTTACGTGGCCACTCGGGCCAACACTGCTGATGTGTTCACCAAGGCTCTTCAGCCTTGTGATCATCAGCGCTTCTTTACTGTTCTAGGCCTTGTGCCTACTGTGCCTCACTTGCTTACTTCTTGACTCTGTTTGTACTGTGATCTCTATATATATACGTGCATGCTTACACTTGCTAGGTTGTGATCACTATACCTCTTGCTATATTATTAAACTGCATGTGAACTGGTCTTGTGACCACTTGCTTGTGCTCGGAATTTGTGTGGTTTCCTCGAGATCCACCCTGAGCTTGCTTTGCCCTTCCTGACTGGTCTTGTGATCACTACTTGCTCGGGCTATCCCCCATTTCGCCTATGGGGGTGTGTCAAAACATATGCATAATTGTATCTAGGCTATATTGGGGCTAGCCTTAGGGGGTACAGAAATAGTCTCGACACTCTAGTCTTGTACCCCAATCTTGACCCAATCTCATCATTCTCGTTCTTTCCTCACCTAGCTAGTGATTCTAACAGAAAAGCGGGAGAATGGGGCGGGTGATGGAAAGCGGGAGAATGGGGCGGGGTGATGGAAAGCGGGAGAATGGGGAGGGGTGATGGAAAGCGAGAGAATGGGGCAGGGTGATGGAAGGAGGGAGAATGGGGCGGGGTGATGGAAAGCGGGAGAATGGGGCGGGGTGATGGAAAGCGGGAGAATGGGGCGGGGTAAAGCGAGAGAATGGGGCGGGTGATGGAAAGCGGGAGAATGGGGCGGGGTGATGGAAAGCGGGAGAATGGGGCGGGGTGATGGAAAGCGGGGGACTGGGGCGGGGTGATGAAAAGCGGGAGAATGGGGCGGGGTGATGGAAAGCGGGAGAATGGGGCGGGGTGATGGAAAGCGGGAGAATGGGGCGGGGTGATGGAAAGCGGTTGAACGGGGCGGGGTGATGGAAAGCGGGAGAATGGGGCGGGGTGATGGAAAGCGGCAGAATGGGGCGGGGTGATGGAATGCGGGAGAATGGGGCGGGGTGACGGAAAGCAGGAGACTGGGGCGGGGTGATGGAAAGCGGGAGAATGGGGCGGGGTGATGGAAGGAGGGAGAATGGGGCGGGTGATGAAAAGCGGGAGAATGGGGCGGGGTGATGGAAAGCGGGAGAATGGGGCGGGGTGATGGAAAGCGAGAGAATGGGGCGGGGTGATGGAAAGCGGGAGAATGGGGCGGGGTGATGGAAGGAGGGAGAATGGGGCGGGGTGATGGAAGGAAGGAGAATGGGTGCGGGGTGATGGAAAGCGGGAGAATGGGGCGGGGTGATGGAAAGCGGGAGAATGGGGCGGGGTGATGGAAAGCGGGAGAATGGGGCGGGGTGATGGAAAGCGGGAGAATGGGGCGGGGTGATGGAAAGCGGGAGAATGGGGCGGGGTGATGGAAAGCGGGAGAATAGGGCGGGGTGATGGAAAGCGGGAGAATGGGGCGTGGTGATGGAAAGCGGGAGAATGGGGCGGGGTGATGGAAAGCGGGAGAATGGGGCGGGGTGATGGAAAGCGGGAGAATGGGGCGGGGTGATGGAAAGCGGGAGAATGGGGCGGGGTGATGGAAAGCGGGAGAATGGGGCGGGGTGATGGAAAGTGGGGGAATGGGCCGGGGTGATGGAAAGCGGGAGAATGGGGCAGGGTGATGGAAAGCGGGAGAATGGGGCGGGGTGATGGAAAGCGGGAGAATGGGGCGGGGTGATGGAAAGCGGGAGAATGGGGCAGGGTGATGGAAAGCGGGAGAATGGGGCGGGGTGATGGAAAGCGGAAGAATGGGGCGGGGTGATGGAAAGCGAGAGAATGGGGCGGGGTGATGGAAGGAGGGAGAATGGGGCGGGGTGATGGAAGGAGGGAGAATGGGGCGGGGTGATGGAAAGCGGGAGAATGGGGCGGGGTGATGGAAAGCAGGAGAATGGGGCGGGGTGATGGAAAGCGGGAGAATGGGGCGGGGTGATGGAAAGCGGAGAATGGGGCGGGGTGATGGAAAGCGGTTGAATGGGGCGGGGTGATGGAAAGCGGAAGAATGGGGCGGGGTGATGGAAAGCGGGAGAATGGGGCGGGGTGATGGAAAGCGGGAGAATGGGGCGGGGTGACGGAAAGCAGGAGACTGGGGCGAGGTGATGGAAAGCGGGAGAATGGGGCGGGGTGATGGAAGGAGGGAGAATGGGGCGGGGTGATGGAAAGCGGGAGAATGGGGCGGGGTGATGGAAAGCGGGAGAATGGGGTGGGGTGATGGAAAGCGGGAGAATGGGGCGGGGTGATGGAAAGCGGGTGAATTGGGCAGGGTGATGGAAAGCGGGAGAATGGCGAGGGGTGATGGAAAGCGAGAGAATGGGGCGGGGTGATGGAAAGCGGGAGAATGGGGCGGGGTGATGGAAGGAGGGAGAATGGGGCGGGGTGATGGAAGGAGGGAGAATGGGGCGGGGTGATGGAAATCGGGAGAATGGGGCGGGGTGATGGAAAGCGGGAGAATGGGGCGGGGTGATGGAAAGCGGGAGAATGGGGCAGGGTGATGGAAAGCAGGAGAATGGCGAGGGGTGATGGAAAGCGGGAGAATGGGGCGGGGTGATGGAAGGAGGGAGAATGGGGCGGGGTGATGGAGAGCGGGAGAATGGGGCGGGGTGATGGAAAGCAGGAGAATGGGGCGGGGTAAAGTGGGAGAATGGGGCGGGGTGATGGAAAGCGGGAGAATGGGGCGGGGTGATGGAAAGCGGGAAAATGGGGCGGGGTGATGGAAAGCGGGAGAATGGGGCGGGGTGATGGAAAGCGGGAGAATGGGGCGGGGTGATGGAAAGCGGGAGAAAGGGGCGGGGTGATGGAAGGAGGGAGAATGGGGCGGGGTGATGGAAAGCGGGAGAAAGGGGCGGGGTGATGGAAAGCGGGAGAATGGGGCGGGGTGATGGAAAGCGGAAGAATGGGGCGGGGTGATGGAAAGCAGGAGAATGGGGCAGGGTCATGGAAGGAGGGAGAATGGGGCGGGGTGATGGAAGGAGGGAGAATAGGGCGGGGTGATGGAAAGCGGGAGACTGGGGCTGGGTGATGGAAAGCGGGAGAATGGGGCGGGGTGATGGAAAGGGGGAGAATGGGGCGGGGTGATGGAAAGCGGGAGAATGGGGCGGGGTGATGGAAAGCGGTTGAATGGGGCGGGGTGATGGAAAGCGGGAGAATGGGGCGGGGTGATGGAAAGCGGAAGAATGGGGCGGGGTGATGGAAAGCGGGAGAATGGGGCGGGGTGATGGAAAGCGGGAGAATGGGGCGGGGTGATGGAAAGCAGGAGACTAACGCGGGGTGATGGAAAGCTTGAGAACAGGGCGGGGTGATGGAAAGCGGGAGAATGGGGCGGGTGATAGAAAACGGGAGAATGGGGCGGGGTGATGGAAAGCGGGAGAATGGGGCGGGGTGATGGAAAGTGGGAGAATGGGGCGGGGTGATGGAAAGCGGGAGAATGGGGTGGGGTGATGGAAGGAGGGAGAATAGGGCGGGGTGATGGCAGGAGGGAGAATGGGGCTGGGTGATGGAAAGCGGGAGAATGGGGCAGGGTGATGGAAAGCGGGAGAATGGAGCGGGGTGATAAAAAGCGGGAGAATGGGGTGGGTGATGGAAAGCGAGAGAATGGGGCGGGGTGATGGAAAGCGGGAGAATGGGGCGGGGTGATGGAAAGCGGGAGAATGGGGCGGGGTGATGGAAAGCGGTTGAATGGGGCGGGGTGATGGAAAGCGGGAGAATGGGGCGGGGTGATGGAAAGCGGAAGAATGGGGCGGGGTGATGGAAAGCGGGAGAATGGGGCGGGGTGATGGAAAGCGGGAGAATGGGGCGGGGTGATGGAAAGCAGGAGACTAAGGCGGGGTGATGGAAAGCGGGAGAATGGGGCGAGTGATGGAAAGCGGGAGAATGGGGCGGGTGATAGAAAACGGGAGAATGGGGCGGGGTGATGGAAAGCGGGAGAATGGGGCGGGGTGATGGAAAGTGGGAGAATGGGGCGGGGTGATGGAAAGCGGGAGAATGGGGTGGGGTGATGGAAGGAGGGAGAATGGGGCTGGGTGATGGCAGGAGGGAGAATGGGGCTGGGTGATGGAAAGCGGGAGAATGGGGCAGGGTGATGGAAAGCGGGAGAATGGAGCGGGGTGATAAAAAGCGGGAGAATGGGGTGGGTGATGGAAAGCGAGAGAATGGGGCGGGGTGATGGAAAGCGAGAGAATGGGGCGGGGTGATGGAAAGCGGGAGAATGGGGCGAGGTGATGGAAAACGGGGGATTGGGGCGGGGTGATGGAAAGCGAAGAATGGGGCGGGGTGATGGAAAGCGATTGAATGGGGCGGGGTGATAGAAAGCAGGAGAATGGGGTGGGGTGATGGAAAGCGGGAGTATGGGGCGGGGTGATGGAAAGCGGGACAATGGGGCGGGGTGATGGAAAGCGGGAGAATGGGGCGGGGTGATGGAAAGCGGGAGAATGGGGCGGGGTGATGGAAAGCGGGAGAAAGGGGCGGGGTGATGGAAGGAGGGAGAATGGGGCGGGGTGATGGAAAGCGGGTGAAAGGGGCGGGGTGATGGAAAGCGGGAGAATGGGGCGGGGTGATGGAAAGCGGAAGAATGGGGCGGGGTGATGGAAAGCGGGAGAATGGGGCGGGGTGATGGAAAGCGGGAGAATGGGGCGGGGTGATGGAAAGCTGGAGACTAAGGCGGGGTGATGGAAAGCGGGAGAATGGGGCGGGGTGATGGAAAGCGGGAGAATGGGGCGGGTGATAGAAAACGGGAGAATGGGGCGGGGTGATGGAAAGCGGGAGAATGGGGCGGGGTGATGGAAAGTGGGAGAATGGGGCGGGGTGATGGAAAGCGGGAGAATGGGGTGGGGTGATGGAAGGAGGGAGAATAGGGCGGGGTGATGGCAGGAGGGAGAATGGGGCAGGGTGATGGAAAGCAGGAGAATGGGGCAGGGTGATGGAAAGCGGGAGAATGGAGCGGGGTGATAAAAAGCGGGAGAATGGGGTGGGTGATGGAAAGCGAGAGAATGGGGCGGGGTGATGGAAAGCGAGAGAATGGGGCGGGGTGATGGAAAGCGGGAGAATGGGGCGAGGTGATGTAAAGCGGGGGATTGGGGCGGGGTGATGGAAAGCGAAGAATGGGGCGGGGTGATGGAAAGCGATTGAATGGGGCGGGGTGATAGAAAGCAGGAGAATGGGGCGGGGTGATGGAAAGCGGGAGAATGGGGCGGGGTGATGGAAAGCGGGACAATGGGGCGGGGTGATGGAAAGCGGGAGAATGGGGCGGGGTGATGGAAAGCGGGAGAATGGGGCGGGGTGATGGAAAGCGGGAGAAAGGGGCGGGGTGATGGAAGGAGGGAGAATGGGGCGGGGTGATGGAAAGCGGGAGAAAGGGGCGGGGTGATGGAAAGCGGGAGAATGGGGCGGGGTGATGGAAAGCGGAAGAATGGGGCGGGGTGATGGAAAGCAGGAGAATGGGGCAGGGTGATGGAAGGAGGGAGAATGGGGCGGGGTGATGGAAGGAGGGAGAATAGGGCGGGGTGAAGAAAAGCGGGAGACTGGGGCGGGGTGATGGAAAGCGGGAGAATGGGGCGGGGTGATGGAAAGGGGAAGAATGGGGCGGGGTGATGGAAAGCAGGAGACTAAGGCGGGGTGATGGAAAGCGGGAGAATGGGGCGGGGTGATGGAAAGCGGGAGAATGGGGTGGGTGATAGAAAACGGGAGAATGGGGCGGGGTGATGGAAAGCGGGAGAATGGGGCGGGGTGATGGAAAGTGGGAGAATGGGGCGGGGTGATGGAAAGCGGGAGAATGGGGCGGGGTGATGGAAGGAGGGAGAATAGGGCGGGGTGATGGCAGGAGGGAGAATGGGGCTGGGTGATGGAAAGCGGGAGAATGGGGCAGGGTGATGGAAAGCGGGAGAATGGAGCGGGGTGATAAAAAGCGGGAGAATGGGGTGGGTGATGGAAAGCGGGAGAATGGGGCGGGGTGATGGAAAGCGGGAGAATGGGGCGAGGTGATGGAAAGCGATTGAATGGGGCGGGGTGATGGAAAGCAGGAGAATGGGGCGGGGTGATGGAAAGCGGGAGAATGGGGCGGGGTGATGGAAAGCGGGAGAATGGGGCGAGGTGATGGAAAGCGGGAGAATGGGGCGGGGAGATGGAAAGCGGGAGAATGGGGCGGGTGATGGAAAGCGGGAGAATGGGGCGGGGTGATGGAAAGCGGGAGAATGGGGCGGGGTGATGGAAAGCGGGAGAATGGGGCGGGGTGATGGAAAGCGGGAGAATGGGGCGGGGTGATGGAAGGAGGGAGAATGGGTGCGGGGTGATGGAAAGCGGGAGAATGGGGCGGGGTGATGGAAAGCGGTAGAATGGGGCGGGGTGATGGAAAGCGGGAGAATGGGGCGGGGTGATGGAAAGCGGGAGAATGGGGCGGGGTGATGGAAAGCTGGAGACTAAGGCGGGGTGATGGAAAGCGGGAGAATGGGGCGGGGTGATGGAAAGCGGGAGAATGGGGCGGGTGATAGAAAACGGGAGAATGGGGCGGGGTGATGGAAAGCGGGAGAATGGGGCGGGGTGATGGAAAGTGGGAGAATGGGGCGGGGTGATGGAAAGCGGGAGAATGGGGTGGGGTGATGGAAGGAGGGAGAATAGGGCGGGGTGATGGCAGGAGGGAGAATGGGGCAGGGTGATGGAAAGCAGGAGAATGGGGCAGGGTGATGGAAAGCGGGAGAATGGAGCGGGGTGATAAAAAGCGGGAGAATGGGGTGGGTGATGGAAAGCAAGAGAATGGGGCGGGGTGATGGAAAGCGAGAGAATGGGGCGGGGTGATGGAAAGCGGGAGAATGGGGCGAGGTGATGTAAAGCGGGGGATTGGGGCGGGGTGATGGAAAGCGAAGAATGGGGCGGGGTGATGGAAAGCGATTGAATGGGGCGGGGTGATAGAAAGCAGGAGAATGGGGCGGGGTGATGGAAAGCGGGAGAATGGGGCGGGGTGATGGAAAGCGGGAGAATGGGGCGGGGTGATGGAAGGAGGGAGAATAGGGCGGGGTGATGGCAGGAGGGAGAATGGGGCTGGGTGATGGAAAGCGGGAGAATGGGGCAGGGTGATGGAAAGCGGGAGAATGGAGCGGGGTGATAAAAAGCGGGAGAATGGGGTGGGTGATGGAAAGCGGGAGAATGGGGCGGGGTGATGGAAAGCGGGAGAATGGGACGAGGTGATGGAAAGCGATTGAATGGGGCGGGGTGATGGAAAGCAGGAGAATGGGGCGGGGTGATGGAAAGCGGGAGAATGGGGCGGGGTGATGGAAAGCGTGAGAATGGGGCGGGGTGATGGAAAGCGGGAGAATGGGGCGGGGAGATGGAAAGCGGGAGAATGGGGCGGGTGATGGAAAGCGGGAGAATGGGGCGGGGTGATGGAAAGCGGGAGAATGGGGCGGGGTGATGGAAAGCGGGAGAATGGGGCGGGGTGATGGAAAGCGGGAGAATGGGGCGGGGTGATGGAAGGAGGGAGAATGGGTGCGGGGTGATGGAAAGCGGGAGAATGGGGCGGGGTGATGGAAAGCGGTAGAATGGGGCGGGGTGATGGAAAGCGGGAGAATGGGGCGGGGTGATGGAAAGCGGGAGAATGGGGCGGGGTGATGGAAAGCGGGAGAATGGGGCAGGGTGATGGAAAGTGGGAGAATGGGGCGTGGTGATGGAAAGCGGGAGAATGGGGCGGGGTGATGGAAAGCGGGAGAATGGGGCGGGGTGATGGAAAGCGGGAGAATGGGGCGGGGTGATGGAAAGCGGGAGAATTGGGCGGGGTGATGGAAAGCGGGAGAATGGGGCGGGGTGATGGAAAGCGGGAGAATGGGGCGGGGTGATGGAAAGCGGTAGAATGGGGCGGGGTGATGGAAAGCGGGAGAATGGGGCGGGGTGATGGAAAGCGGGAGAATGGGGCGGGGTGATGGAAAGCGGGAGAATGGGGCGGGGTGATGGAAAGCGGGAGAATGGGGCGGGGTGATGGAAAGCGGGAGAATGGGGCCGGGTGATGGAAAGTGGGAGAATGGGGCGTGGTGATGGAAAGCGGGAGAATGGGGCGGGGTGATGGAAAGCGGGAGAATGGGGCGGGGTGATGGAAAGCGGGAGAATGGGGCGGGGTGATGGAAAGCGGGAGAATGGGGCGGGGTGATGGAAAGTGGGGGAATGGGCCGGGGTGATGGAAAGCGGGGGAATGGGGCGGGGTGATGGAAAGCGGGAGAATGGGGCGGGGTGATGGAAAGCGGGAGAATGGGGCGGGGTGATGGAAAGCGGGAGAATGGGGCGGGGTGATGGAAAATGGGGGAATGGGCCGGGGTGATGGAAAGCGGGGGAATGGGGCGGGGTGATGGTAAGCGGGAGAATGGGGCGGGGTGATGGAAAGCGGGAGAATGGGGCGGGGTCATGGAAAGCGGGAGAATGGGGCGGGGTGATGGAAAGCGGGAGAATGGGGCGGGGTGATGGAAAGCGGAAGAATGGGGCGGGGTGATGGAAAGCGGGAGAATGGGGCGGGGTGATGGAAAGCGGAAGAATGGGGCGGGGTGATGGAAAGCGGGAGAATGGGGCGGGGTGATGGAAGGAGGAAGAATGGGGCGGGGTGATGGAAGGAGGGAGAATGGGGCGGGGTGATGGAAAGCGGGAGAATGGGGCGGGGTGATGGAAAGCAGGAGAATGGGGCGGGGTGATGGAAAGTGGGAGAATGGGGCGGGGTGATGGAAAGTGGGAGAATGGGGCGGGGTGATGGAAAGTGGGAGAATGGGGCGGGGTGATGGAAAGCGGGAGAATGGGGCGGGGTGATGGAAAGCGGGAGAATGGGGCGGGGTGATAGAAAGCGGGAGAATGGGGCGGGGTGATGGAAAGCGGGAGAATGGGGCGGGGTGATGGAAAGGGGAGAATGGGGCGGGGTGATGGAAAGCGGGGGAATGCGGCGGGGTGATGGAAAGCGGGAGAATGGGGCGGGGTGATGGAAAGCGGGAGAATGGGTGCGGGGTGATGGAAAGCGGGAGAATGGGGCGGGGTGATGGAAAGCGGGAGAATGGGGCGGGGTGATGGAAAGCGGGAGAATGGGGCGGGGTGATGGAAAGCGGGAGAATGGGGCAGGGTGATGGAAAGCGGGAGAATGGGGCGGGGTGATGGAAAGCGGAAGAATGGGGCGGGGTGATGGAAAGCGGGAGAATGGGGCGGGGTGATGGAAGGAGGGAGAATGGGGCGGGGTGATGGAAAGCGGGAGAATGGGGCGGGGTGATGGAAAGCAGGAGAATGGGGCGGGGTGATGGAAAGCGGGAGAATGGGGCGGGGTGATGGAAAGCGGGAGAATGGGGCAGGGTGATGGAAAGCGGGAGAATGGGGCGGGGTGATGGAAGGAGGGAGAATGGGGCGGGGTGATGGAAAGCGGGAGAATGGGGCGGGGTGATGGAAAGCAGGAGAATAAGGCGGGGTGATGGAAAGCGGGAGAATGGGGCGGGGTGATGGAAAGCGGGAGAATGGGGCGGGGTGATGGAAAGCGGTTGAATGGGGCGGGGTGATGGAAAGCGGGAGAATGGGGCAGGGTGATGGAAAGCGGAAGAATGGGGCGGGGTGATGGAAAGCGGGAGAATGGGGCGGGGTGATGGAAAGCGGGAGAATGGGGCGGGGTGACAGAAAGCAGGAGACTGGGGCGGGGTGATGGAAAGCGGGAGAATGGGGCGGGGTGATGGAAGGTGGGAGAATGGGGCGGGGTGATGGAAGGAGGGAGAATGGGGCGGGGTGATGGAAAGCGGGAGAATGGGGCGGGGTGATGGAAAGCGGGAGAATGGGGCGGGGTGATGGAAAGCGGGAGAATGGGGCGGGGTGATGGAAAGCGGGAGAATGGGGCAGGGTGATGGAAAGCGGGAGAATGGCGAGGGGTGATGGAAAGCGAGAGAATGGGGCGGGGTGATGGAAAGCGGGAGAATGGGGCGGGGTGATGGAAAGCGGGAGAATGGGTGCGGGGTGATGGAAAGCGGGAGAATGGGGCGGGGTGATGGAAAGCGGGAGAATGGGGCGGGGTGATGGAAAGCGGGAGAATGGGGCGGGGTAATGGAAAGCGGGAGAATGGGGCGGGGTGATGGAAAGCGGGAGAATGGGGCGGGGTGATGGAGAGCGGGAGAATGGGGCGGGGTGATGGAAAGCGGGAGAATGGGGCAGGGTGAGGGAAAGCGGGAGAATGGGGCGTGGTGATGGAAAGCGGGAGAATGAAGCGGAGTGATGGAAAGCGGGAGAATGGGGCGGTGTGATGGAAAGCGGGAGAATTGGGCGGGGTGATGTAAAGCGGGAGAATGGGGCGGGGTGATGGAAAGCGGAAGAATGGGGCGGGATGATGGAAAGCGGGAGAATGGGGCGGGGTGATGGAAAGCGGGGGAATGGGGCGGGGTGATGGAAAGCGGGGGAATGGGGCGGGGTGATGGAAAGCGGGAGAATGGGGCGGGGTGATGGAAAGCGGGAGAATGGGGCGGGGTGATGGAAAACGGGAGAATGGGGCAGGGTGATGGAAAGCGGGAGAATGGGGCGGGGTGATGGAAAGCGGAAGAATGGGGCGGGGTGATGGAAAGCGGGAGAATGGGGCGGGGTGATGGAAGGAGGGAGAATGGGGCGGGGTGATGGAAGGAGGGAGAATGGGGCGGGGTGATGGAAAGCGGGAGAATGGGGCGGGGTGATGGAAAGCAGGAGAATGGGGCGGGGTGATGGAAAGCGGGAGAATGGGGCGGGGTGATGGAAAGCGGGAGAATGGGGCGGGGTGATGGAAAGCGGTTGAATGGGGCGGGGTGATGGAAAGCGGGAGAATGGGGCGGGGTGATGGAAAGCGGAAGAATGGGGCGGGGTGATGGAAAGCGGGAGAATGGGGCGGGGTGATGGAAAGCGGGAGAATGGGGCGGGGTGACGGAAAGCAGGAGACTGGGGCGGGGTGATGGAAAGCGGGAGAATGGGGCGTGGTGATGGAAGGAGGGAGAATGGGGCGGGGTGATGGAAGGAGGGAGAATGGGGCGGGGTGACGGAAAGCGGGAGAATGGGGCGGGGTGATGGAAAGCGGGAGAATGGGGCGGGGTGATGGAAAGCGGGAGAATGGGGCGGGGTGATGGAAAGCGGGAGAATGGGGCAGGGTGATGGAAAGCGGGAGAATGGCGAGGGGTGATGGAAAGCGAGAGAATGGGGCGGGGTGATGGAAAGCGGGAGAATGGGGCGGGGTGATGGAAGGAGGGAGAATGGGGCGGGGTGATGGAAGGAGGGAGAATGGGGCGGGGTGATGGAAATCGGGAGAATGGGGCGGGGTGATGGAAAGCGGGAGAATGGGGCGAGGTGATGGAAAGCGGGAGAATGGGGCGGGGTGATGGAAAGCGGGAGAATGGCGAGGGGTGATGGAAAGCGGGAGAATGGGGCGGGGTGATGGAAGGAGGGAGAATGGGGCGGGGTGATGGAGAGCGGGAGAATGGGGCGGGGTGATGGAAAGCACGAGAATGGGGCGGGGGAAACCGGGAGAATGGGGCGGGGTGATGGAAAGCGGGAGAATGGGGCGGGGTGATGGAAAGCGGGAGAATGGGGCGGGGTGATAGAAAGCGGGAGAATGGGGCGGGGTGATGGAAGGAGGGAGAATGGGGCGGGTTGATGGAAAGCGGGAGAAAGGGGCGGGGTGATGGAAAGCGGGAGAATGGGGCGGGGTGATGGAAAGCGGAAGAATGGGGCGGGGTGATGGAAAGTGGGAGACTGGGGCGGGGTGACGGAAAGGGGGAGAATGGGGCGGGGTGATGGAAAGCAGGAGACTAAGGCGGGGTGATGGAAAGCGGGAGAATGGGGCAGGGTGATGGAAAGTGGGAGAATGGGGCGGGTGATAGAAAACGGGAGAATGGGGCGGGGTGATGGAAGGAGGGAGAATGGGGCGGGGTGATGGAAGGAGGGAGAATGGGTGCGGGGTGATGGAAAGCGGGAGAATGGGGCGGGGTGATGGAAAGCGGGAGAATGGGGGCGGGGTGATGGAAAGCGGGAGAATGGGGCGGGGTGATGGAAAGCGGGAGAATGGGGCGGGGTGATGGAAAGCGGGAGAATGGGGCGGGGTGATGGAAAGGGGGAGAATGGGGCGGGGTGATGGAAAGGGGGAGAATGGGGCGGGGTGATGGAAAGGGGGGAATGGGGCGGGGTGATGGAAAGCGGGGGAATGGGGCGGGGTGATGGAAAGCGGGAGAATGGGGCGGGGTGATGGAAAGCGGGAGAATGGGGGCGGGGTGATGGAAAGCGGGAGAATGGGGCGGGGTGATGGAAAGCGGGAGAATGGGGCGGGGTGATGGAAAGCGGGAGAATGGGGCGGGGTGATGGAAAGCGGGAGAATGGGGCGGGGTGATGGAAAGCGGGAGAATGGGGCGGGGTGATGGAAAGCGGGAGAATGGGGCAGAGTGATGGAAAGCGGGAGAATGGGGCAGGGTGATGGAAAGCGGGAGAATGGGGCGTGGTGATGGAAAGCGGGAGAATGGGGCGGGGTGATGGAAACGGGAGAATGGGGCGGGGTGATGGAAACGGGAGAATGGGGCGGGGTGATGGAAAGCGAGAGAATGGGGCGGGGTGATGGAAAGCGGGAGAATGGGGCGGGGTGATGGAAAGCGGGGGAATGGGCCGGGGTGATGGAAAGCGGGGGAATGGGGCGGGGTGATGGAAAGCGGGAGAATGGGGCGGTGTGATGAAAAGCGGGAGCATGGGACGGGCTGATGGAAAGCGGGAGAATGGGGCAGGGTGATGGAAAGCGGGAGAATGGGGCGGGGTGATGGAAAGCGGAAGAATGGGGCGGGGTGATGGAAAGCGGGAGAATGGGGCGGGGTGATGGAAGGAGGGAGAATGGGGCGGGGTGATGGAAGGAGGGAGAATGGGGCGGGGTGATGGAAAGCGGGAGAATGGGGCGGGGTGATGGAAAGCGGGAGAATGGGGCGGGGTGATGGAAAGCGGGAGAATGGGACGGGTGATGGAAAGCGGTTGAATGGGGCGGGGTGATGGAAAGCGGGAGAATGGGGCGGGGTGATGGAAAGCGGAAGAATGGGGCGGGGTGATGGAAATCGGGAGAATGGGGCGGGGTGATGGAAAGCGGGAGAATGGGGCGGGGTGACGGAAAGCAGGAGAATGAGGCGGGTTGATGGAAAGCGGAAGAATGGGGCGGGGTGATGGAAATCGGGAGAATGGGGCGGGGTGATGGAAGGAGGAAGAATGGGGCGGGGTGATGGAAGGAGGGAGAATGGGGCGGGGTGATGGAAAGAGGGAGAATGGGGCGGGGTGATGGAAGGCGGCGGGGTGATGGAAAGAGTGTGAATGGGGCAGGTTGATGGAAAGCGGGAGAATGGGGCCGGGTGATGGAAGGAGGGAGAATGGGGCGGAGTGATGGGAGGGAGAATGGGGTGGGGTGATGGAAAGCGGGATGGGCCGGGGTGAAGAAAGCGGGAGAATGGGGCGAGATGATGGAAAGCGGGAGAATGGGGCGGGGTGATGGAAAACGGGAGAATGGGGCGGGGTGATGGAAAGCGGGAGAATGCGGCGGGGTGATGGAAAGCGGGAGAATGGGGCGGGGTGATGGAAAGCGGGAGATTGGGGCGGGATGATGGAAAGCGGGAGAATGGGGCGGGGTGATGGAAAGCGGGAAAATAGGGCGGCATGATGGAAAGCGGGAGAATGGGGCGGGGTGATGGAAGGAGGGAGAATGGGGCGGGGTGATGGAAGGAGGGAGAATGGGGCGGGGTGATGGAAAGCGGGAGAATGGGGCGGGGTGATGGAAAGCGGGAGAATGGGGCGGGGTGATGGAAAGCGGGAGAATGGGGCGGGGTGATGCAAAGCGGGAGAATGGGGCGGGGTGATGGAAAGCGGGAGAATGGGGCGGGAGAATGGCGCTTTCCATCACCCCGCCCCATTCTCCCTCTTTCCATCACCCCGCCCCATTCTCCCTCTTTCCATCACCCCGCCCCATTCTCCTGCTTTCCATCACCCCGCCCCATTCTCCCGCTTTCCATCACCCCGCCCCATTCTCCCACTTTCCATCACCCCGCCCCATTCTCCCGCTTTCCATCAACCTGCCCCATTCACACTCTTTCCATCACCCCGCCCCATTCTCCCTCTTTCCATCACCCCGCCCCATTCTTCCTCTTTCCTTCACCCCGCCCCATTCTCCCGCTTTCCATCACCCCGCCCCATTCTCCCGCTTTCCATCACTCCGCCCCATTCTCCCGCTTTCCATCACCCCACCCCATTCTCTGTCTTTCCATCACTCGCCCCATTCTCCCGCTTTCCATCACCCCGCCCCATTCTCCCGCTTTCCATCACCCCGCCCCATTCTCCCACTTTCCATCACACCACCCCATTCTCCCGTTTTCCATCACCCCGCCCCATTCTCCTGGTTTCTATCACCCCGCCCCATTCTCCTGCTTTCCATCACCCCGCCCCATTCTTCCGCTTTCCATCACCCCGCTCCATTCTCCCGCTTTCCATCACCCCGCTCCATTCTCCCGCTTTCCATCACCCCGCCCCATTCTCCCTCTTTCCATCACCCCGCCCCATTCTCCCTCTTTCCATCACCCCGCCCCATTCTCTTGCTCAAATACACCTACCAGAGCAATTACAGCTTTGTTTGTGCGCACCAAAATGTTCGGCGCCTGCGATGACGGCTGTGTCTACCGACAAATGGTAATGAAGCTCATGGATCCCTATAGGCGTAGGGAAAAGCATCGAATGACCTGAATGTTGTTGCATATTCGGGTGGCCCATGCTGAAATACACCTACCAGAGCAAGTTCAACTTTGTTTGTGCGCACCAAAAAGTTCAGCGCCTGCGATGACGGCTGTGTCTGCCGACAAATGGTAACGAAGCGCATGGATCCCTATAGGCGTAGGGAAAAGCATCAAATGACCTAAATGTTGTTGCATATTCGGGTGGCCCATGCTCAAATACACCTACCAGAACAATTACAGCTTGGTTCGTGCGCACCAAAAAGTTCGGCGCCTGCGATGACGGCTGTGTCTGCTGACAAATGGTAACGTAGTGCATGAATCCTCATAGGCGTTGGGAAAAGCATCGAACAACCTGAATGTTGTTGCATATTTGGGAGGCCAATGCTCAAATACACATAAAATAGCAATTCCAGCTTGGTTCGTGCGCACCAAAAAGTTTGGCGCATGCGATGAATGCTGTGTCTGCCGACAAATGGTAACAAAGTGCATGAATCCTCATAGGTGTAGGGAAAAGCATCGAACGACCTGAATGTTGTTGCATATCCTTGCGCGAATCCTTGCGCGTTTTGAGGCTGGAAGCGATCGTTCCGAGCGTCTTTCTTCTACCGAGTCACGTGGCTGCGCTTGTCTGGGCCTATTACCAAGCCAGCAAGGGCGTCGGAGGGTTGCGAGCATCATTCGTCATCGGCGCTCGCGAATGAAGAGCGCCCGCTGCACTTCCTCCACATGTGCGGATCCTTGCGCGTTTTGAGGCTGGAAGCGCTCGTTCCAAGCGTTTTTCTTCTACCGTGTCACGTGGCTGCGCTCGTCTGGGCCTATTACCAAGCCAACAAGGGCGTGGGAGGGTTGCTAGCATCATTGGTCATCGGCGCTCGCGAATGAAGAGCGCCCGCTGCACTTCCTCCACATGTGCGGATCCTTGCGCGTTTTGAGGCTGGAAGCGCTCGTTCTGAGCGTTTTTCTTCCACCGGGTCACGTGGCTGCGCTTTTCTGGGCCTATTACCGAGCCAGCAAGGGCGTGGGAGGTTTGCGAGCATCATTGGTCATCGGCGCTCGCGAATGAAGAGCGCCCGCTGCACTTCATCCACATGTGAAGATCCTTGCGCGTTTTGAGGCTGGAAGCGCTCGTTCCGAGCGTTTCTCTTCCACCAGGTCACGTGGCTGCGCTTGTCTGAGCCTACTGCCAAGCCAGCAAGGGTGTGGGAGGGCTAAGAGCATCATTGGTCATCGGCGCTCGCGAATGAAGAGCGTCCGCTGCACTTCCTCCATATGTGCGGATCCTTGCTCGTTTTGAGGCTGGAATCGCTCGTTCCGAGCGTTTTCTACCGGGTCACGTGGCTACGCTTCTTTGAGCCTATTGCCAAGCCAGCAAGGGCGTGGGAGGGTTGCGAGCATCATTGGTCGTCGGCGCTCGCAAATGAAGAGCGCCCGCTGCACTTCCTCCACATGTGCGGATCCTTGCGCGTTTTGAGGCTGGAAGCGCTTGTTCCGAGCGTTTTCCTTCCACCGGGTCACGTGGTTGCGCTTGTCTGGGCCTATTGCCAAGCCAGCAAGGGCGTGGGAGGGTTGCGAGCATCATTGGTCATCGGCGCTCGCGAATGAAGAGCACCCGCTGCACTTCCTCCACATGTGCGGATCCTTGCGCGTTTTGAGGCTGGAATCGCTCGTTCCGAGCGTTTTTCTTCCACCAGGTCACGTGGCTGCGCTCGTCTGATCCTATTGCCAAGCCAGCAAGGGCGTGGGAGGGTTTCGAGCATCATTGGTCATCGGCGCTAGCGAATGAAGAGCGCCCGCTGCACTTCCTGCACATGTGCGGATCCTTGCGCGCTTTGAAGCTAGAAGCGATCGTTCCGAGCGTTTTTCTTCTCCCAGGTCACGTGGCTGCGCTCGTCTGAGCCTATTGCCAAGCCAGCAAGGGCGTGGGAGGGTTGCGAGCATCATTGGTCATCGGCGCTCGCGAATGAAGAGCGCCCGCTGCACTTCCTCTACATGTGTGAATCCTTGCTCGTTTTGAGGCTGGAAGTGATTGTTCCGAGCGTCTTTCTTCTACCGAGTCACGTGGTTGCGCTTGTCTGGGCCTATGACCGAGCCAGCATGGGCGTGGGAGGGTTGCGAGCATCATTGGTCATCGGCGCTCGCGAATGAAGAGCGCCCGCTGCACTTCCTCTACATGTGTGAATCCTTGCTCGTTTTGAGGCTGGAAGTGATTGTTCCGAGCGTCTTTCTTCTACCGAGTCACGTGGTTGCGCTTGTCTGGGCCTATGACCGAGCCAGCATGGGCGTGGGAGGGTTGCGAGCATCATTGGTCATCGGCGCTCGCGAATGAAGAGCGCCCGCTGCACTTCCTCCACATGTGCGGATCCTTGCGCGTTTTGAGGCTAGAAGCGATCGTTCCGAGCGTTTTTCTTTCACCGGGTCACGTGGCTGCGCTCGTCTGAGCCTATTGCCAAGCCAGCAAGGGCGTGGGAGGGTTGCGAGCATCATTGGTCATCGGCGCTCGCGAATGAAGAGCGCCAGCTGCACTTCCTCCACATGTGCGAATCCTTGCGCGTTTTGAGGCTGGAATCGCTCGTTCCGAGCGTTTTTCTTCCACCAGGTCACGTGGCTGCGCTCTTCTGAGCCTATTGCCAAGCCAGCAAGGGCGTGGGAGGGTTGCAAGCATCATTGGTCATCGGCGTTCGCGAATGAATAGCGCCCGCTCCACTTCCTCCACATGTGCGAATCCTTGCGCGTTTTGAGGCTGGAATCGCTCGTTCCGAGCGTTCTTCTTTTACCGGGTCACGTAGCTGCGCTCGTCTGAGCCTGTTGCCAAGCCAGCAAGGGCTTGGGAGGGCTGCGAGCATCATTGGTCGTCGGCGCTCGCGAATGAAGAGCGTCCGCTGCACTTCCTCCACATGTGCGAATCCTTGCGCGTTTTGAGGCTGGAAGCGATCGTTCCGAGCGTCTTTCTTCTACCGAGTCATGTGGCTGCGCTTGTCTGGGCCTATTACCAAGCCAGCAAGGGCGTGGGAGGGTTGCGAGCATCATTCGTCATCAGCGCTCGCGAATGAAAAGCGCCCGCTGCACTTCCTCCACATGTGCGGATCCTTGCGCGTTTTGAGGCTGGAAGCGCTCGTTCCGAGCGTTTTTCTTCTACCGGGTCACGTGGCTGCGCTCGTCTGGGCCTATTACCAAGCCAGCAAGGGCGTGGGAGGGTTTCGAGCATCATTGGTCATCGGCGCTCGCGAATGAAGAGCGCTCGCAGCACTTCCTCCACATGTGCGGATCCTTGCGCGTTTTGAGGCTAGAAGCGATCGTTCCGAGCGTTTTTCTTCCACCGGGTCACGTGGCCGCGCTCGTCTGAGCCTATTGCCAAGCCAGCAAGGGCGTGGGAGGGTTGCGAGCATCATTGGTCATCGGCGCTCGCGAATGAAGAGCGCCCGCTGCACTTCCTCCACATGTGCGAATCCTTGCGCGTTTTGAGGCTAGAAGCGATCGTTCCGAGCGTTTTTCTTCTATCGGGTCACGTGGCTGCGCTGGTCTGGGCCTATTACCAAGCCAGCAAGGGCGTGGGAGGGTTGCGAGCATCATTGGTCATCGGCGCTCGCGAATGAAGAGCGCCCGCTGCACTTCCTCCACATGTGCGGATCCTTGCGCGTTTTGAGGCTGGAAGCGCTCGTTCCAAGCGTTTTTCTTCTACGAGGTCACGTGGCTGCGCTCGCCTGGGCCTATTACCAAGCCAGCAAGGGCGTGGGAGGGTTTCGAGCATCATTGGTCATCGGCGCTCGCGAATGAAGAGCGCCCGCTGCACTTCCTCCACATGTGTGGATGCTTGCGCGTTTTAAGGCTAGAAGCGATCGTTCCAAGCGTTTTTCTTCCACCGGGTCACGTGCTGCACTCGTCTGAGCCTATTGCCAAGCCAGCAAGGGCGTGGGAGGTTGCGAGCATCATTGGTCATCGGCGCTAGCGAATGAAGAGCGCCCGCTGCACTTCCTCCACATGTGCGAATCCTTGCGCGTTTTGAGGCTAGAAGCGATCGTTCCGAGCGTTTTTCTTCTATCGGGTCATGTGGTTGCGGTTGTCTGGGCCTATTACCAAGCCAGCAAGGGCGTGGGAGGGTTGCGAGCATCATTGGTCATCGGCGCTCGTGACTGAAGAGCGCCCGCTGCACTTCCTCCACATGTGCGGATCCTTGCGCGTTTTGTGGCTGGAAGCGCTCGTTCCGAGTGTTTTTCTTCTACCGGGTCACGTGGCTGCGCTCGTATGGGCCTATTACCAAGCCAGCAAGGGCGTGGGAGGGTTGCGAGCATCATTGGTCATCGGCGCTCGCGAATGAAGAGCGTCCGCTGCACTTCCTCCACATGTGCGGATCCTTGCGCGTTTTGAGGCTAGAAGCGATCGTTCCGAGCGTTTTTCTTCCACCGGGTCACGTGGCTGCGCTCGTCTGAGCCTATTGCCAAGCCAGCAAGGGCGTGGGAGGGTTGCGAGCATCATTGGTCATCGGCGTTCGCGAATGAATAGCGCCCGCTCCACTTCCTCCACATGTGCGAATCCTTGCGCGTTTTGAGGCTGGAATCGCTCGTTCCGAGCGTTTTTCTTTTACCGGGTCACGTAGCTGCGCTCGTCTGAGCCTGTTGCCAAGCCAGCAAGGGCTTGGGAGGGTTGCGAGCATCATTGGTCGTCGGCGCTCGCGAATGAAGAGCGTCCGCTGCACTTCCTCCACATGTGCGAATCCTTGCGCGTTTTGAGGCTGGAAGCGATCGTTCCGAGCGTCTTTCTTCTACCGAGTCACGTGGCTGCGCTTGTCTGGGCCTATTACCAAGCCAGCAAGGGCGTGGGAGGGTTGCGAGCATCATTCGTCATCAGCGCTCGCGAATGAAAAGCGCCCGCTGCACTTCCTCCACATGTGCGGATCCTTGCGCGTTTTGAGGCTGGAAGCGCTCGTTCCGAGCGTTTTTCTTCTACCGGGTCACGTGGCTGCGCTCGTCTGGGCCTATTACCAAGCCAGCAAGGGCGTGGGAGGGTTTCGAGCATCATTGGTCATCGGCGCTCGCGAATGAAGAGCGCTCGCAGCACTTCCTCCACATGTGCGGATCCTTGCGCGTTTTGAGGCTAGAAGCGATAGTTCCGAGCGTTTTTCTTCCACCGGGTCACGTGGCCGCGCTCGTCTGAGCCTATTGCCAAGCCAGCAAGGGCGTGGGAGGGTTGCGAGCATCATTGGTCATCGGCGCTCGCGAATGAAGAGCGCCCGCTGCACTTCCTCCACATGTGCGAATCCTTGCGCGTTTTGAGGCTAGAAGCGATCGTTCCGAGCGTTTTTCTTCTATCAGGTCACGTGGCTGCGCTACTCTGGGCCTATTACCAAGCCAGCAAGGGCGTGGGAGGGTTGCGAGCATCATTGGTCATCGGCGCTCGCGAATGAAGAGCGCCCGCTGCACTTCCTCCACATGTGCGGATCCTTGCGCGTTTTGAGGCTGGAAGCGCTCGTTCCGAGCGTTTTTCTTCTACGAGGTCACGTGGCTGCACTCGCCTGGGCCTATTACCAAGCCAGCAAGGGCGTGGGAGGGTTTCGAGCATCATTGGTCATCGGCGCTCGCGAATGAAGAGCGCCCGCTGCACTTCCTCCACATGTGCGGATCCTTGCGCGTTTTAAGGCTAGAAGCGATCGTTCCAAGCGTTTTTCTTCCACCGGGTCACGTGCTGCACTCGTCTGAGCCTATTGCCAAGCCAGCAAGGGCGTGGGAGGTTTCGAGCATCATTGGTCATCGGCGCTAGCGAATGAAGAGCGCCCGCTGCACTTCCTCCACATGTGCGAATCCTTGCGCGTTTTGAGGCTAGAAGCGATCGTTCCGAGCGTTTTTCTTCTATCGGGTCATGTGGTTGCGGTTGTCTGGGCCTATTACCAAGCCAGCAAGGGCGTGGGAGGGTTGCGAGCATCATTGGTCATCGGCGCTCGTGACTGAAGAGCGCCCGCTGCACTTCCTCCACATGTGCGGATCCTTGCGCGTTTTGTGGCTGGAAGCGCTCGTTCCGAGTGTTTTTCTTCTACCGGGTCACGTGGCTGCGCTCGTATGGGCCTATTACCAAGCCAGCAAGGGCGTGGGAGGGTTGCGAGCATCATTGGTCATCGGCGCTCGCGAATGAAGAGCGTCCGCTGCACTTCCTCCACATGTGCGGATCCTTGCGCGTTTTGAGGCTAGAAGCGATCGTTCCGAGCGTTTTTCTTCCACCGGGTCACGTGGCTGCGCTCGTCTGAGCCTATTGCCAAGCCAGCAAGGGCGTGGGACGGTTGCGAGCATCATTGGTCATCGGCGCTCGCGAATGAAGAGCGCCAGCTGCACTTCCTCCACATGTGTGGATCCTTGCGCGTTTTGAGGCTGGAATCGCTCGTTCCGAGCGTTTTTCTTCCACCAGGTCACGTGGCTGCGCTCTTCTGAGCCTATTGCCAAGCCAGCAAGGGCGTGGGAGGGTTGCAAGCATCATTGGTCATCGGCGTTCGCGAATGAATAGCGCCCGCTGCACTTCCTCCACATGTGCGAATCCTTGCGCGTTTTGAGGCTGGAATCGCTCGTTCCGAGCGTTTTTCTTTTACCGGGTCACGTAGCTGCGCTCGTCTGAGCCTGTTGCCAAGCCAGCAAGGGCTTGGGAGGGTTGCGAGCATCATTGGTCGTCGGCGCTCGCGAATGAAGAGCGTCCGCTGCACTTCCTCCACATGTGCGAATCCTTGCGCATTTTGAGGCTAGAAGCGATCGTTCCGAGCGTCTTTCTTCTACCGAGTCACGTGGCTGCGCTTGTCTCGGCCTATTACCAAGCCAGCAAGGGCGTGGGAGGGTTGCGAGCACCATTCGTCATCGGCGCTCGCGAATGAAAAGCGCCCGCTGCACTTCCTCCACATGTGCGGATCCTTGCGCGTTTTGAGGCTGAAAGCGCTCGTTCCGAGCGTTTTTCTTCTACCGGGTCACGTGGCTGCGCTCGTCTGGGCCTTTTACCAAGCCAGCAAGGTCGTGGGAAGGTTTCGAGCATCATTGGTCATCGGCGCTCGCGAATGAAGAGCGCTCGCAGCACTTCCTCCACATGTGCGGATCCTTGCGCGTTTTGAGGCTGGAAGCGCTCGTTCCGAGCGTTTTCCTTCCACCGGGTCAAGTGGCTGCGCTTGTCTGGGCCTATTACCAAGCCAGTAAGGGCATGGGAGGGTTGCGAGCATCATTGGTCATCGGCGCTCGCGAATGAAGAGCGCCCGCTACACTTCCTCCACATGTGCGGATCCTTGCGCGTTTTGAGGCTATAAGCGATGGTTCCGAGCGTTTTTCTTCCACCGGGTCACGTGGCTGCGCTTGTCTGAGCCTATTGCCAAGCCAGCAACGGCGTGGGAGGGTTGCGAGCATCATTGGTCATCGGCGCTCGCGACTGAAGAGCGCCCGCTGCACTTCCTCCACATGTGCGGATCCTTGCGCGTTTTGTGGCTGGAAGCGCTCGTTCCGAGTGTTTTTCTTCTACCGGGTCACGTGGCTGCGCTCGTATGGGCCTATTACCAAGCCAGCAAGGGCGTGGGAGGTTGCGAGCATCATTGGTCATCGGCGCTCGCGAATGAAGAGCGTCCGCAGCACTTCCTCCACATGTGCGGATCCTTGCGCGTTTTGAGGCTAGAAGCGATCGTTCCTAGTATTTTTCTTTTACCGGGTCACGTGGCTGCGCTCTTCTGAGCCTATTTCCAAGCCAGCAAGGGCGTGGGAGGGTTGCGAGCATCATTGGTCATCGGCGCTCGCGAATGAAGAGCGCCCGCTGCACTTCCTCCACATGTGCGAATCCTTGCGCATTTTGAGGCTAGAAGCGATCGTTCCGAGCGTTTTTCTTCTATCGGGTCACGTGGCTGCGCTGGTCTGGGCCTATTACCAAGCCAGCAAGGGCGTGGGAGGTTTGCGAGCATCATTGGTCATCGGCGCTCGCGAATGAAGAGCGCCCGCTGCACTTCCTCCACATGTGCGGATCCTTGCGCGTTTTGAGGCTGGAAGCGCTCGTTCCGAGCGTTTTCCTTCCACCGGGTCACGTGGCTGCGCTCGTCTGAGCCTGTTGTCAAGCCAGCAAGAGCGTGGGAGGGTTGCGAGCATCATTGGTCATCGGCGCTCGCGAATGAAGAGCGCCCGCTGCACTTCCTCCACATGTGCGGATCCTTGCGCGTTTTGAGGATAGAAGCGATCGTTCCGAGCGTTTTTCTTCCACCGGGTCACGTGGCTGCGCTCGTCTGAGCCTATTGCCAAGCCAGCAAGGGCGTGGGAGGGTTGCGAGCATCATTGGTCATCGGCGCTCGCGAATGAAGAGCGCCCGCTGCACTTCCTCCACATGTGCGAATCCTTGCGCATTTTGAGGCTAGAAGCGATCGTTCCGAGCGTTTTTCTTCTATCGGGTCACGTGGCTGCACTTGTCTGGGCCTATTACCAAGCCAGCAAGGGCGTGGGAGATTTGCGAGCATCATTGGTCATTGGCGCTCGCGAATGAAAAGCGCCCGATGCACTTCCTCCACATGTGCTGATCCTTGCGCATTTTGAGGCTGGAAGCGCTCGTTCCGAGCGTTTTCCTTCCACCGGGTCACGTGGCTGCGCTTGTCTGGGCCTATTACCAAGCCAGCAAGGGCATGGGAGGGTTGCGAGCATCATTGGTCATCGGCGCTCGCGAATGAAGAGCGCCCGCTGCACTTCCTCCACATGTGCGGATCCTTGCGCGTTTTGAGGCTAGAAGCGATCGTTCCGAGCGTTTTTCTTCCACCGGGTCACGTGGCTGCGCTCGTCTGAGCCTATTGCCAAGCCAGCAAGGGCGTGGGAGGATTGCGAGCATCATTGGTCATCGACGCTCGCGAACGAAGAGCGCCCGCTGCACTTCCTCCACATGTGCGGATCCTTGCGTGTTTTGAGGCTAGAAGCGATCGTTCCGAGCGTTTTTCTTCCACCGGGTAACGTGGCTGCGCTCGTCTGAGCCTATTGCCAAGCCAGCAAGGGCGTGGGAGGGTTGCGAGCATCATTGGTCATCGGCGCTCGCGAATGAAGAGCGCCCGCTGCACTTCCTCCACATGTGCGGATCCTTGCGCGTTTTGAGGCTAGAAGCGATGGTTCCGAGCGTTTTTCTTCTACCGGGTCATGTGGCTGCGCTTGTCTGAGCCTATAACCAAGCCAGCAAGGGCGTGGGAGGTTTGCGAGCATCATTGGTCATCGGCGCTCGCGAATGAAGAGCGCCCGCTGCACTTCCTCCACATGTGCGGATCCTTGCGCGTTTTGAGGCTGGAAGCGCTCGTTCCGAGCGTTTTCCTTCCACCGGGTCAAGTGGTTGCGCTTGTCTGGGCCTATTACCAAGCCAGTAAGGGCATGGGAGGGTTGCGAGCATCATTGGTCATCGGCGCTGGCGAATGAAGAGCGCCCGCTACACTTCCTCCACATGTGCGGATCCTTGCGCGTTTTGAAGCTAGAAGCGATGGTTCCGAGCGTTTTTCTTCTACCGGGTCATGTGGCTGCGCTTTTCTGGGCCTATAACCAAGCCAGCAAGGGCGTGGGAGGTTTGCGAGCATCATTGGTCATCGGTGCTCGCGAATGAAGAGCGCCCGCTGCACTTCCTCCACATGTGCGGATCCTTGCGCGTTTTGAGGCTGGAAGCGCTCGTTCCGAGCGTTTTCCTTCCACCGGGTCAAGTGGTTGCGCTTGTCTGGGCCTATTACCAAGCCAGTAAGGGCATGGGAGGGTTGCGAGCATCATTGGTCATCGGCGCTCGCGAATGAAGAGCGCCCGCTACACTTCCTCCACATGTGCGGATCCTTGCGCGTTTTGAGGCTAGAAGCGATGGTTCCGAGCGTTTTTCTTCCACCGGGTCACGTGGCTGCGCTTGTCTGAGCCTATTGCCAAGCAAGCAACGGCGTGGGAGGGTTGCGAGCATCATTGGTCATCGGCGCTCGCGAATGAAGAGCGCCCGCTGCACTTCCTCCACATGTGCGGATCCTTGTGCGTTTTGAGGCTGGAATCGCTCGTTCCGAGCGTTTTTCTTTCACCAGGTCACGTGGCTGACTCGTCTGAGCCTATTGCCAAGCCAGCAAGGGCGTGGGAGGGTTGCAAGCATCATTGGTCATCGGCGCTCGCGAATGAAGAGCGCCCGCTGCACTTCCTCCACATGTGCGAATCCTTGCGCGTTTTGAGGCTGGAATCGATCGTTCCGAGCGTCTTTCTTCTACCGAGTCAAATGCCGGGCTTCTCAGGGCCTATTACCAAGCCAGCAAGGGCGTGGGTTGGGAGCATCATTGGTCATCGGCGCTCGCGAATGAAGAGCGCCCGCTGCACTTCCTCCACATGTGCGGATCCTTGCGCGTTTTGAGGCTGGAACCGATCGTTCCGAGCGTTTTTCTTCTACCGGATCACATGGCTGCGCTCGTCTGAGCCTATTGCCAAGCCAGCAAGGGCGTGGGAAGGTTGCGAGTATCATTGGTCATCGGCGCTCGCGAATGAAGAGCATCCGCTGCACTTCCTCCACATGTGCGGATTCTTGCTCGTTTTGAGGCTAGAAGCGATCGTTCCGAGCGTTTTTCTTCTACCGAGTCACATGGCTGCGCTCGTCTGAGCCTATTGCCAAGCCAGCAAGGGCGTGGGAAGGTTGCGAGCATCATTGGTCATCGGCGCTCGCGAATGAAGAGCGCCCACTGCACTTCCTCCACATGTGCGGATCCTTGCGCGTTTTGAGCCTGGAAGCGTTCCGAGCGTTTTTCTTCTACCGCGTCACGTGGCTGCGCTCGTCTGGGCCAATTACCAAGCCAGCAAGGGCGTGGGTTGGGAGCATCATTGGTCATCGGCGCTCGCGAATGAAGAGCGCCCACTGCACTTCCTCCACATGTGCGGATCCTTGCGCGTTTTGAGGCTAGAAGCGATCGTTCCGAGCGTTTTTCTTCCACCGGGTCACGTGGCTGCGCTCGTCTGAGCCTATTGCCAAGCCAGCAAGGGCGTGGGAGGGTTGCGAGCATCATTGGTCATCGGCGCTCGCGAATGAAGAGCGCCCGCTGCACTTCCTCCACATGTGCGGATCCTTGCGCGTTTTGAGGCTGGAAGCGCTCGTTCCGAGCGTTTTCCTTCCACCGGGTCATGTGGTTGCGCTTGTCTGGGCCTATTACCAAGCCAGTAAGGGCATGGGAGGGTTGCGAGCATCATTGGTCATCGGCGCTCGCGAATGAAGAGCGCCCGCTACACTTCCTCCACATGTGCGGATCCTTGCGCGTTTTGAGGCTAGAAGCGATGGTTCCGAGCGTTTTTCTTCTACCGGGTCATGTGGCTGCGCTTTTCTGGGCCTATAACCAAGCCAGCAAGGGCGTGGGAGGTTTGCGAGCATCATTGGTCATCGGTGCTCGCGAATGAAGAGCGCCCGCTGCACTTCCTCCACATGTGCGGATCCTTGCGCGTTTTGAGGCTGGAAGCGCTCGTTCCGAGCGTTTTCCTTCCACCGGGTCAAGTGGTTGCGCTTGTCTGGGCCTATTACCAAGCCAGTAAGGGCATGGGAGGGTTGCGAGCATCATTGGTCATCGGCGCTCGCGAATGAAGAGCGCCCGCTACACTTCCTCCACATGTGCGGATCCTTGCGCGTTTTGAGGCTAGAAGCGATGGTTCCGAGCGTTTTTCTTCCACCGGGTCACGTGGCTGCGCTTGTCTGAGCCTATTGCCAAGCCAGCAACGTCGTGGGAGGGTTGCGAGCATCATTGGTCATCGGCGCTCGCGAATGAAGAGCGCCCGCTGCACTTCCTCCACATGTGCGGATCCTTGTGCGTTTTGAGGCTGGAATCGCTCGTTCCGAGCGTTTTTCTTTCACCAGGTCACGTGGCTGACTCGTCTGAGCCTATTGCCAAGCCAGCAAGGGCGTGGGAGGGTTGCAAGCATCATTGGTCATCGGCGCTCGCGAATGAAGAGTGCCCGCTGCACTTCCTCCACATGTGCGAATCCTTGCGCGTTTTGAGGCTGGAATCGCTCGTTCCGAGTGTTTTTCTTCTACCGGGTCACGTGGCTGCGCTCGTCTGAGCCTATTGCCAAGCCAGCAAGGGCGTGGGAGGGTTGCGAGCATCATTGGTCATCGGCGCTCGCGAATGAATAGCGCCCGCTGCACTTCCTCCACATGTGCGAATCCTTGCGCGTTTTGAGGCTGGAATCGATCGTTCCGAGCGTCTTTCTTCTACCGAGTCAAATGCCGGGCTTCTCTGGGCCTATTACCAAGCCAGCAAGGGCGTGGGTTGGGAGCATCATTGGTCATCGGCGCTCGCGAATGAAGAGCGCCCACTGCACTTCCTCCACATGTGCGGATCCTTGCGCGTTTTGAGGCTGGAACCGATCGTTCCGAGCGTTTTTCTTCTACCGAGTCACATGGCTGCGCTCGTCTGAGCCTATTGCCAAGCCAGCAAGGGCGTGGGAAGGTTGCGAGCATCATTGGTCATCGGCGCTCGCGAATGAAGAGCATCCGCTATACTTCCTCCACATGTGCGGATTCTTGCTCGTTTTGAGGCTAGAAGCGATCGTTCCGAGCGTTTTTCTTCTACCGAGTCACATGGCTGCGCTCGTCTGAGCCTATTGCCAAGCCAGCAAGGGTGTGGGAAGGTTGCGAGCATCATTGGTCATCGGCGCTCGCGAATGAAGAGCGCCCACTGCACTTCCTCCACATGTGCGGATCCTTGCGCGTTTTGAGGCTGGAAGCTTTCCGAGCGTTTTTCTTCTACCGCGTCACGTGGCTGCGCTCGTCTGGGCCAATTACCAAGCCAGCAAGGGCGTGGGAGGGTTGCGAGCATCATTGGTCATCGGCGCTCGCGAATGAAGAGCGCCCGCTGCACTTCCTCCACATGTGCGGAGCCTTGCGCGTTTTGAGGCTGGAAGCGCTCGTTCCGAGCGTTTTCCTTCCACCGGGTCAAGTGGTTGCGCTTGTCTGGGCCTATTACCAAGCCAGCAAGGGCATGGGAGGGTTGCGAGCATCATTGGTCATCGGCGCTCGAGAATGAAGAGCGCCCGCTACACTTCCTCCACATGTGCGGATCCTTGCGCGTTTTGAGGCTAGAAGCAATGGTTCCGAGCGTTTTTCTTCCACCGGGTCACGTGGCTGCGCTTGTCTGAGCCTATTGCCAAGCCAGCAACGACGTGGGAGGGTTGCGAGTATCATTGGTCATCGGCGCTCGCGAATGAAGAGCGCCCGCTGCACTTCCTCCACATGTGCGGATCCTTGTGCGTTTTGAGGCTGGAATCGCTCGTTCCGAGCGTTTTTCTTTCACCAGGTCACGTGGCTGACTCGTCTGAGCCTATTGCCAAGCCAGCAAGAGCGTGGGAGGGTTGCAAGCATCATTGGTCATCGGCGCTCGCGAATGAAGAGCGCCCGCTGCACTTCCTCCACATGTGCGAATCCTTGCGCGTTTTGAGGCTGGAATCGCTCGTTCCGAGCGTTTTTCTTCTACCGGGTCACGTGGCTGCGCTCGTCTGAGCCTATTGCCAAGCCAGCAAGGGCGTGGGAGGGTAGCGAGCATCATTGGTCATCGGCGCTCGCGAATGAAGAGCGCCCGCTGCACTTCCTCCACACGTGCGAATCCTTGCGCGTTTTGAGGCTGGAATCGATCGTTCCGAGCGTCTTTCTTCTACCGAGTCAAATGCCGGGCTTCTCTGGGCCTACTACCAAGCCAGCAAGGGCGTGGGTTGGGAGCATCATTGGTGATCGGCGCTCGCGAATGAAGAGCGCCCGCTGCACTTCCTCCACATGTGCGTATCCTTGCGCGTTTTGAGGCTGGAACCGATCGTTCCGAGCGTTTTTCTTCTACCGAGTCACATGGCTGCGCTCGTCTGAGCCTATTGCCAAGCCAGCAAGGGCGTGGGAAGGTTGCGAGCATCATTGGTCATCGGCGCTCGCGAATGAAGAGCATCCGCTGCACTTCCTCCACATGTGCGGATTCTTGCTCGTTTTGAGGCTAGAAGCGATCGTTCCGAGCGTTTTTCTTCTACCGAGTCACATGGCTGCGCTCATCTGAGCCTATTGCCAAGCCAGCAAGGGCGTGGGAAGGTTGCGAGCATCATTGGTCATCGGCGCTCGCGAATGAAGAGCGCCCACTGCACTTACTCCACATGTGCGGATCCTTGCGCGTTTTGAGGCTGGAAGCGTTCCGAGCGTTTTTCTTCTACCGCGTCACGTGGCTGCCCTCGTCTGGGCCAATTACCAAGCCAGCAAGGGCGTGGGAGGGTTGCGAGCATCATTGGTCATCGGCGCTCGCGAATGAAGAGCGCCCGCTGCACTTCCTCCACATGTGCGGATCCTTACGCGTTTTGAGGCTAGAAGCGATCGTTCCGAGCGTTTTTCTTCCACCGGGTCACGTGGCTGCGCTCGTCTGGGCCTATTGCCAAGCCAGCAAGGGCGTGGGAGGGTTGCGAGCATCATTGGTCATCGGCGCTCGCGAATGAAGAGCGCCCGCTGCACTTCCTCCACATGTGCGAATCCTTGCGCGTTTTGAGGCTAGAAGCGATCGTTCCGAGCGTTTTTCTTCTATCGGGTCACGTGGCTGCGCTTGTCTGGGCCTATTACCAAGCCAGCATGGGCGTGGGAGGGTTGCGAGCATCATTGGTCATCGGCGCTCGCGAATGAAGAGCGTCCGCTGCACTTCCTCCACATGTGCGGATTCTTGCGCGTTTTGAGGCTAGAAGCAATCGTTCCGAGCGTTTTTCTTCTACCGAGTCACATGGCTGCGCTTGTCTGAGCCTATTGCCAAGCCAGCAAGGGCGTGGGAGGGTTAAGAGCATCATTGGTCATTGGCGCTCGCGAATGAAGAGCGCCCGCTGCACTTCCTCCACATGTGCGGATCCTTGCTCGTTTTGAGGCTGGAAGCGCTCGTTCCGAGCGTTTTTCTTCCACCGGGTCATATGGCTGCGCTTGTCTGGGCCTATTGCCAAGCCAGCGTGGGAGGTTTGCGAGCATCATTGGTCATCGGCGCTCGCGAATGAAGAGCGCCCGCTGCACTTCCTCTACATTTGCGGATCCTTGCACGTTTTGAGGCTGGAAGCGCTCTTTCCGAGCATTTTTCTTCCACCGAGTCACGTGGTTGCGCTTGTCTAAGCCTATTACCAAGCCAGCAAGGGCGTGGGAGGTTTGCGAGCATCATTGGTCATCGGCGCTCGCGAATGAAGAGCGCCCGCTGCACTTCCTCCACATGTGCAGATCCTTGCGTGTTTTGAGGCTGGAAGCGCTCGTTTCGAGCGTTTTCCTTCAACCGGGTCACGTGGCTGCGCTTGTCTGGGCCTATTACCAAGCCAGCAAGGGCATGGGAGGATTGCGAGCATCATGTCGAAATCAACGAAACAGGAGTGATTGACTAGCAGCAGAATGTGAGTACAAGTATGACAAACCTAGTTCTGTACCCCCTAGAGGCTAACCCACAATAGCCTACACAAATATAACACATATAAAGTTTGACACACCCCCATAGGCTAAGTGGGGGAGAACAAGGGGTCACAGGACCAGTCAAAGCAAAGCAAAGCTAAGGGTGGATCTCAAGGATACCACACAAATTCCGAGCACAAGCAAGTGGTCACAAGACCAGTTCACATGCAGTTTGATAATAGAACAAGAGGTACACTGATCACAACCTAGCAAGTGAAAGCATGCAGGTATATATATAGAGATCACAGTACAAGCAGAGTCAAGAAGTGAGCAAGTGAGGGAGAGTAGGCACAAGGCCTAGAACAGTACAGAAACGCTGATGGTCACAAGGCTGAAGTGCCTTGGTGAACACATCAGCAGTGTTGGCCCGAGTGGCCACGTAACGCAGACGAAGCTGACCACGCTGCTGCAGCTCTCGAGCAAGGAAGTAGCACAGAGCGATGTGCTTCGTTCTGTGCTCCAGTCTGTGCTCCTCACACAAGGCAATGGCTGCCTTGTTGTCGACGTAAAGCACTGGAGGAGAACTAGGCCGCTCTCCGAGGTCGGTCAGCAGGTAGGTGAGCCAGCGTAGCTCCTGGGCAGCCATGGCTGTGGCGTAGATCTCAGCCTCACAACTGGAGCTGAGAACAGAGGAAGAGCGTGTAGAACGCCAGGAAACAGAGCCAGAGCCAAGGCTGAAGGTGTAACCCTGAGACGACCGCTGCGTAGCCTGGTCGTCAGCCCAAGAAGCGTCTGAGTGTCCAGTGAGGACAACGTCGCGCCGTCCTCCAAGCACAAGCCCCATGCCCGACGTACTGCACAAGTAGCGCAACACCCTCTTGGCGGCATCCATGTGCTCCTTCCGGTGACGGCCAGGAGCGACACAGCGTGCTAGGATGCTAAGAGGGTAGGCTAGGTCAGGTCGAGTGCAGGTCATCAGGTACATGAGGCAGCCCACAAGCTCTGGATACGGGCCACTCGGCTCTACGGACTCATCCGAAGGCAGAGCTGAGAGCGAGTGACCGGTAGGCAGAGGAGTGGGCTGAGGCGAGGAGTACGTGAAGCTGAAGCGCTGAAGGACCTGCTGCACCATGTGTGACTGAGTCAAGGTGATGGTGCGCTGTGCTCTGTCCCGGGTGATCCGCAAGCCAAGATAGCTTGTCAGCTCACCCAGGTCTGTGCACGTGTGTCTCTTCTGCAGCTCCGACTTCACGTGGGCGAGTGCCTCAGTGTCAGCAGTAGCAAAGACCAAGTCGTCTACGTACACGAAAACGTAGAACGGCGGCAGAGTGGTGTCGGTGCGTAGAAACAGCGACGGGTCAGCAGTAGAAGGAGCAAACCCAAGAGCAGCAAGAGTAGTCCTCAGTGTGTCGTGCCACTCACGGGGCGCCTGGCGGAGACCGTAGACCGGCCGCCGGAGGCTCCACTGGGTACCAAGAGGGAACGACCCAGTGAAGCCAGGTGGGCGGCGCAGCCAGATCTCCTCGTGCAGGGTGCCCTGTAGGAACGCAGTGCTGAAGTCAAGGCAGTGGAGCTCGTAGTCACGCTGAGCGGCGACGTGCAGCAGAACCCGAAGAGTGGTCATCTTCGGGGTCGGGGAGAAGGTCTGGAAGAAGTCAACTCCCTCTCGCTGACTGAAGCCTCGTGCAACGTAACGCGCCTTGAAGGCAGGCGGAGAACCCGGCGGCCGCTTCACCCTGAAAATCCACATGCCACTGACGATGTTCGCCCCAGGTGGGGGAACCTCGTCGACGTAGGTGCCTGTGGACTTCCAGGAAGCCATCTCTGCGTCCATGGCTGTCTGCCACTGAGAGGAGTACTCACCCTCCATCGCCTCTGCGTAGGAGCGTGGGGTCGGGATGTCTGGTGCATCCGGGTCTCCCTCAGGGGCAATCAGCATGGACACGAGATGAGGTAAAGCAGCAGCAAAGCACTCAAACTCCTCTTGTCTGTCCTCAAGGACGTCCGTGCCAAGAGCACACTCACCCCCGACGGACGGAGGACAGACAGACTCAGACTCAGCGACAAGGCTAGCGGCGTAGTCTAGACGACAGGCGGCAGCAAAGTCAACAAGCTCAGCGACTAGAGCAGACGCAGCAGAGGACTCAAAGGTAGGGTCAGTGACAACAGTGGCAAGGAGACGCGCGACAGTAGGACTGGCAGCACGAGTAAGGTCTGACGGCGGGTCGGCAACGTCAGGAAGAGAGGACTCAGGAGGAGACGGCAGAGGGACGCGCTGTGGAGCAGTGGACGGACGCAGGGTCATGTAGTGAGTGCCTAGGACAGGAGGAGGACGCTCACGTGGAGCACGACGACCAGTGCGTGCAGTGCGGACAGGCGACTCTGGACGAGACTCAGAAGACGCAGGACTAGACTTAGGCGACGCAGGACGAGACTCAGGCTCACGACGCTCCGTAAAACTACCTGTCGGCGCAGTGTAAGGAGAAGGACCAGGCAGTGGAGAGGCAGGCTGTAACTGTGACTGCGACGGGACAGGTGGTGGACTCAGTAGGGGAGGAGGAGTAGGACCAGGAGAGGGCTGGAGACCAAGAACCTGCTGAAGGAGCGGAACGTAGTACGGCCGCAGTCGCTCAGCACCTCCAGCGCCAACCCCCTCAGCAGCTCCAGTCCCAGCAGCTCCAGTACCTCCTGTACGAGCACCTCCAAGACCGGCGGCTCCAGCAGCTCCAGCACCAGCAGCACCACCAGCAGTACCAGCAGCTCCAGCACCAGCAACACCTCCAGCAGCTCCAGCAGTACCAGCCGCACCAGTACCAGCAGCACCTCCAGCAGCGCCAGCAGCACCGCCAGCAGCAGCAGCACCTCCTGCAGCTCCAGTAGCACCAGTACCAGCAACACCTCCAGCAGCTCCAGCAGCACCAGCAGCAGCAGCAGCACCTCCTGCAGCTCCAGCAGCACCAGCACCAGCAACACCTCCAGCAGCTCCAGCAGCACCAGTACCAGCACCGGGGTCCGCGACGCGAGGAGCGCCACTCCGGAGACTGCAGTGCCGAGCGTACCACTCGCGGAGCTGCAGGGGAGAGGGCAGCGCCCGCCTAGGAGGGGAAGCACTAGCACCAGCTCCAGCAGCGCTCCGAGCGCCAGAAGCACCTCTCCTGAGGCTGCAGTACTGTAAGTACCACTCACGCAGCTGCTCGGAGGAGAGAGCTCCTCCAGGTGTAGCACTCCCTTGCTCAGCACACCCAGACTCAGCACCCCCAGACTCAGCACCCCCAGTCTCAGCACCCCCAGACTCCGCAACCACAGGCTCAGCACCCCCAGGCTCCGCACCCCCAGGCTCCGCACCCCCAGGCTCCGCACGCTCAGGCTCAGCACCCCTAGCAGGACGAGAGTCGACAGCTACCTCGACAGGCTCAACTGGGTCCACCTGGGACACACCTGAGGGAGCGGCACCCTGAGGGGGGAGGGGGTCTACCACAGCAGCACCTGGCGCGAGGAAGAGAGGCGGGGGAGGGAGCGGGGCAGTGCGGTAGGGGAAGAGGCGGTAGTAGGGCACCGACTCGTCAAAAGTGACGTCCTGAGAGGGCAGGACACGGTGCGAGGTGGCGTGGTAAAACTGCCAACCAGACGCGTCCGGGACAAAGCCAAGGAAGACACAAGGAACAGCGCGGGAGGAGAGCTTGTCCGCAGACGTATCGCGGACAAAAGCTCGAGATCCCCAGACCCGAAAACGCGACGCATCGCCAACCTCCCCCGTCCACAGCAGTGTGGGCGAGGTCTCCGGCAAGGAGACACGGGGCCAGAGGTTGAGCTGATGCGCAGCGTAGCGGACTGCAAACGGCCACAGAAAGTGGGGGGCAGCCGCATGGATCAAGGAGGTACGAGCGACCTCCATGACCAAGCCAATGCGGTGCTCAGCAACCCCATTCTGCTGTGGAGAGGCCGGAAGCGTGAACGACTGCTCAATGCCGTGCTCCGCACAGTAGGCTGCCAAGAGGTCGGAGGAGAACTCACCACCTCTGTCAGAGTGCAGACGCAAGACAGGAAAGTCCGAGTGGAACCGCTCGCTGAGCTGGAGACGAGAAGCGCGGATCCAAGGGATCAAAACAGCAGGGACCTCACCCTTGGTGCGCAAGGGGAAGACCGTGGTGTAGCGCGAGAAGTCGTCAACAACGATCAGAAAGTACCGCTCCTGACCCTGTCCACGGACGCGGGCTGGGCCCCACACGTCCATGTGGAGCGTCTGCAAGGGAGCAGTCGTCGGGGGAAACGAGGAGGAGTGAGGAGCGGCGCGCTGCCGCCCCTCGACACAAGGAAGACAGGGAGGAGCAGGCGAGGGCGGTAGGGGAGGGAGTACCCGGGGGAGACCAGAGACAAGGTACCGTTTGTGCATGGCACGAAGGCGCTGCACGGACGGGTGACCAAGGCGGTGGTGCCAGAGGACAGTCTCGTGCGCCAGAGAGCGACACGAGCAGGGGGCGGACAACTGACCTGACGCAGACGCAGACGCAGCTACCTGAGGGGACTCAGTGGTCAGTGTGTACAGGTCCGACCCCGGCTGCCTAGTGAAGGTAGCCAGGTGACGGCCCGTCCGAGCACACGTGCAGTGTGTCACGCGCTCGTAGGCAGGGGTGAACTGGTGGACACCCCCGTCCTGGAGCGCACAACCCGCCACCAAGTTCGTAGAGAACGAGGGGAGGTGGAGACCTGACAGAGTGCCCGACGGAACCGCAGGACAAGGAAGGACAGTGGAGGAGGTCGCAATGACCGGACCCCCAGAGGGGTCAGCAAGGGAGACAGCAACTGGCCGAGCAAGCTGCTCAAGGGCAGTGCGGTCACGAAAGAAACAGCGAGAAGCGCCTGAGTCTAGAGTGAAGGTGTGCAGTGCCTCAGTGGACTCAGTACCAGGGGGCGCAGACTCACGAGTACCTGGAGCAGCAGCCTCACCAGCACCTGGGGCAGCAGACACGGAAGCACCTAGCGCAGCAGCCTCACCAGCACCTGGGGCAGCAGACACGCAAGCACCTAGAGCGGCAGCCTCACTGGTGCGAATGCCCGGGTCGGGCGGAACACGCAGGTACTGATCACCCTCTCCACTAGTAGACAACACATACATGGCGGTGAGAATAGCATCAAAGTCAAGAGCAAAGACATCAATGTTCTTCTTCATCAGATCCCACCAGCGTGGCAGCTCAGTGGCAGTAGGGAACTGAGTGCGCCAAGCGTCGTCGAGGCGAGAGAAGCAGCGCTGCGTGGTGTGCACCCTCCCACACGTCTGGCCAGTGCGCTCACCAGTGCGGATGACGTACGTGCAGCTAAGGCCACCCCCCCCCCCCGTGCTGAGACTACCACTCACGAAGCTCCTGGGGAGAGAGAGTCTGCTGTCCGCCAGCGCCACCACGACCACCACCTCCGCCGCCACCACTTCGACCACCACCGCCCCTGCCGCCGCCTCGTCCACCGCCGCCCCCACCACCGCCCCCACCCCGGCCACCTCCTCCGCTGCTGCCGCCACCACCCCCACCGCTGCCACTAGCCCCTCCTGCCCCGCCACCACCCCCACCGCCTCCACCGCCCCCACCACCACCTCCCCCGCCGTCTCCTCCACCTCCCTTGCCCCCTTTGCCCTTGCCGCTGCGGCGCCAGCTCGGAGCGGACGCAGTCCCGACCTGCTCAGTACCAACTAGGTCGACAGCAGCAGCAGAGGCGACAGAGGGGAGCAGGGGGGAAGGGGAACACCCCTCGAAGAACGGGGTGCGGGGGTCGCCACGAGAGGCAGCTACAGCGACTATGCTAGTCTCGGCTGCAAGCAGTTCCTTCTCGAGCAGGTCAACGGTGAGCTCAGTGGGGCAGCGAGCGAGGAAGTGGTCCCTGACCGCACGAAGAGAGTCAGGGAGACGGGTGACAAGGTGGTAGAGAGTGAGCCAGAGCGGGGGGGGGTGGGTGACAAGAAACTCAGCGGGCATAGCGGCACGGAAGCGAGCCTCACTAGTGCGGAGGTGCGTGGTGAGGTCAGCTACTGTGGCGAAAGCGGACAGGTCTGGGAACAGGTAGGGGAGCGAGAGACGGCCTAGCGCAGCAGAGGCAGGTGAGGAGTAGCGTGCAACTACAGCAGTGTACAGTGCCTGCGCAGTTTTGTGCTGGCCAAAGTGCTCGCGCTCGTCTACCGGCAGGGAGTTGCGAATAGCAAAGCGAGAGTGGGCGTCACGAGTCTGCCACTGGGAGCGGGCAGCACTGTCAGCAGTAACAGCAGGGGCAGCAGCGAGGCCTAGTGCGTGATCGTACAGCGAGATGTTCTCCTTGGCAGTGAGCTGGAGGAACAGGTGCAAGTCATCTAGCCAGGTGTCAAACTTCAGTGGGCGGCCCTCAGCATCAAAAGCGAGTATAGTAGGGCTAGCCATAGTTGCAGTAAGAGCAGTAGTAACAGCAGTAACAGTAGCAGTAGTAGCAGCAGGCGAAACCCTAAAAACAGTAGGCAGCGCGACTCAGGTAGGGCGGCTCGGTCCAGAGAGGGCTGCTCAGTACGGGGAGGGCGGCGCGGCTCGGTTCGGGCGGCGCGGCTCGGCTCGGGCTGGGCGGCTCGGTTCGGGCGGCTCGGTTCGGGCGGCTCGGTTCTGGCGGGGCCGTGGCGGTCGCGCGTGGGGCGGCTCGGTTCTGGCGGGGCCGACGGGGCCTCTAAGGGGGGGGCGGACGCGGGGCCGACGGGGCCTCTAAGGGGCGAACGCGGGGCCGATAAGGCCTCTAAGGGGCCGACGGGGCCTCTAAGGGGGGCGGACGCGGGGCCGACGGGGCCTCTAAGGGGCGAACGTGGGGCCGACGGGGCCGCTAAGGGGCGGCGCGCGGGGTCGACGGGGCCGTAGGGGGCCGATAAGGGGCCGTGCGCGGGGTCGACGGGGCCGTAGGGGGGCCGCTAAGGGGCGGCGCGCGGGGTCGACGGGGCCGTAAGGGGCCGCTAGGGGGCGGCGCGCGGGGTCGACGGGGCCGTAAGGGGCCGCTAAGGGGTGGCGCGCGGGGTCGACGGGGCCTTGAGGGGCCGCTAAGGGGTCGACGGGGCCGTAAGGGGCCGCTAAGGAGGGGCGCACGAGGGCGCTGGGGGGGAGGCGCTCGAGGGCGCTCTGACAGTAGGGCGCACGAGGGCACTAGTAGGCAGTCAGTGTGGTGGGCCCTTAAAAATTTCGGTCCTAGCGGAGGACCTGCTCTGAAACCATGTCGAAATCAACGAAACAGGAATGATTGACTAGCAGCAGAATGTGAGTACAAGTATGACAAACCTAGTTCTGTACCCCCTAGAGGCTAACCCACAATAGCCTACACAAATATAACACATATAAAGTTTGACACATCATTGGTCATCGGCGCTCGCGAACGAAGAGCGTCCGCTGCACTTCCTCCACATGTGCGGATTCTTGCGCGTTTTGAGGCTAGAAGCGATCGTTCCGAGCGTTTCTCTTCTACCGAGTCACATGGCTGCGCTTGTCTGAGCCTATTGCCAAGCCAGCAAGGGCGTGGGAGGGTTAAGAGCATCATTGGTCATCGGCGTTCGCGAATGAAGAGCGCCCGCTGCACTTCCTCCACATGTGCGTATCCTTGCTCGTTTTGAGGCTGGAAGCGCTCGTTCCGAGCGTTTTTCTTCTACCGGGTCACGTGGTTGTGCTTGTCTGGGCCTATTACCAAGCCAGTAAGGGCATGTGAGGGTTGCGAGCATCATTGGTCATCGGCGCTCGCGAATGAAGAGCGCCCGCTGCACTTTCTGCACATGTGCGGATCCTTGCGCGCTTGAGGCTAGAAGCGATCGTTCCGAGCCCTTTTCTTCCACAGGGTCACGTGGCTGCGTTCGTCTGAGCCTATTGCCAAGCCAGCAAGGGCGTGGGAGACTCAAGAGCATCATTGGTCATCGGCGCTGGCGAATGAAGAGCGCCCGCTGCACTTCCTCCACATTTGAGGATCCTTGCGCGTTTTGAGGCTGGAAGCGCTCGTTCCGAGCGTTTTTCTTCTACCGAGTCACATGGCTGCGCTCGTCTGAGCCTATTGCCAAGCCAGCAAGGGCGTGGGAGGGTTGCGAGCATCATTGGTCATCGGCGCTCGCGAATGAAGAGCGCCCGCTGCACTTCCTCCACATGTGCGGATCCTTGCGCGTTTTGAGGCTGGAAGCGTTCCGAGCGTTTTTCTTCTACCGCGTCACGTGGCTGCGCTCGTCTGGGCTAAATACCAAGCCAGGGAAGGGCGTGGGAGGGTGGCGAACATCATTGGTCATCGGCGCTCGCGAATGAAGAGCGCCCGCTGCACTTCCTCCACATGTGCGGATCCTTGCGCGTTTTGAGGCTAGAAGCGATCGTTCTGAGCGTTTTTCTTCCACCGGGTCACGTGGCAAGCCAGCAAGGGCGTGGGAGGGTTGCGAGCATCATTGGTCATCGGCGCTCGCGAATGAAGAGCGTCCGATGCACTTCCTCCACATGTGCGAATCCTTGCGCGTTTTCAGGCTAGAAGCGATCGTTCCGAGCGTTTTTCTTCTATCGGGTCACGTGGCTGCACTTGTCTGGGCCTATTACCAAGCCAGCAAGGGCGTGGGAGGGTTGCGAGCATCATTGGTCATCGGCGCTCACGAATGAAGAGCGTCCGCTGCACTTCCTCCACGTGCGGATTCTTGTGCGTTTTGAGGCTAGAAGCGATCGTTCCTAGCGTTTTTCTTCTACCGAGTCACATGGCTGCACTTGTCTGAGCCTATTGCCAAGCCAGCAAGGGCGTGGGAGGGTTAAGAGCATCATTGGTCATCGGCGCTGGCGAATGAAGAGCGCGCGCTGCACTTCCTCCACATTTGCGGATCCTTGCGCGTTTTGAGGCTGGAAGCGCTCGTTCCGAGCGTTTTTCTTCCACTGGTTCACGTGGCTGTGCTTGTCTGGGCCTATTACCAAGCCAGCAAGGGCATGGGAGGGTTGCGAGCATCATTGGTCATCGACGCTCGCGAATGAAGAGCGCCCGCTGCACTTCCTCCACGTGTGAAGATCCTTGCGCGTTTTGAAGCTTGAAGCGATCGTTCCGAGCGTTTTTCTTCTACCGAGTCACGTGGCTGCGCTTTTCTCAGCCTATTGCTAAGCCAGCAAGGGCATGAGAGGGTTAAGAGCATCATTGGTCATCGGCGCTCGCGAATGAAGAGCGCCCGCTGCACTTCCTCCACATGTGCATCCTTGCTCGTTTTGAGGCTGGAAGTGCTCGTTCCGAGCCTATTTCTCCTACCGGGTCACGTGGCTGCGCTTGTCTGGGCCTATTACCAAGCCAGCAAGGGTGTGGGAGGGTTGCGAGCATCATTGGTCATCGGCGCTCGCGAATGAAGAGCGCCCGCTGCACTTCCTGCACATGTGCTGATCCTTGCGCGCTTTGAGGCTAGAAGCGATCGTTCCAAGCGTTATTCTTCCACCGGGTCACGTGGCTGCGCTTGTCTGAGCATACTGCCAAGCCAGCAAGGGCGTGGGAAGGTTAGGAGCATCATTGGTCATCGGCGCTCGAGAATGAACAGCGCCCGCTGCACTTCCTCCACATGTGCGGATCCTTGCTCGTTTTTGTTGTGTGATGCAATCATATGCATTCACGTCTGTCTACCTCCCATCACATGTTCGTGCGTTGCATGCGTGGTGTGAGTGTGTGCAAGAATTTGTGTTTGATGTGGTTTGGATTTTCTGAGTGTGTGTGAATGATATTTAACTTGAGCAGATATCTGAAATGACTCTTTTGCTCAAGAGCTTTCTGACGAACCAAGAATCGTTGCGATCGGAGCAAGAACGAGAAAGTTAAAATCGTTCGAAGTTTTGATTATGGTGCGGCGACTATGGGAATTTGCGAGTTGACTCAAGATGGGGTACAGACTTTTGGGGGTTGGGAAATTCGTACCTATCACTGTAGATGCTGCCAAGTGGTTGGGAGAAGCCAAACCAGGTTGGCAAGTGTGGCCAACTTGGGTGAGGTGGATTGTGGAGGTTGGGAAAGTGACAAAAGTGAAAGTGGAGTTGCCTATGGAGAGGGGAATTGTGTGGCATGGGGTTTCCTTGGTTGGGGACTCTCTTGAGACCTTCCCTCTCGTCCTCCTCATCCCCTCCCACCTGGTTTATTGCTACTCCAACTCTCTTGTGTGGTGAATTGTGTGAACTTGTGAGACTATTGTGATTGAGTTAAGATTCTATGGCACCGTACCCCCCCTGTGCGCCGAAATTGATGAGTCGAGAAATACTTCACCTTCTGATACGATTCAAATTGGGAATTGTAGCTACACTCTAGAGCTATAACATAACCAAACTGGTGTGTTTTTCGTCGACGGCGTTTCTTGTGAGCGCGACGATTCTGTCAAGAAATTGAGACCAACGATTTTGAGAAGTGAACTACGGGCAAAACCCTACAGTGCCCATGACGCCGAGTCCGGACAACCCAACACCACGTGCACAGCAATTCGCCGAAATTCTGCAAGCTGCCCGCACTAGAGCCGCAGAAGCAATTAAAAAAGCAAACGTCATCGCTAAGCGCAACGCTGACCGCCACCGCCGCCCAGTCACGTACCAGCCAGGGGATTACGTACTACTCGACACGCAAAATCCGCGACTGCCCGACGTACCAAAACTTCGACCGCGCTACTGTGGCCCATTCCAAATCAGCCACATGATCACGCCAGTAACCGCACACCTACTGTTACCGACCGACTGGTACATCAGCCCTTCGTTCCACGTCACCTTGCTTCGCCCCTACATCCCAACCACAAGCCAACTGCCTCGCCACCGCCCGCCATCCATGACTCGCCCTGCATCAGAGCCGATCATCGCGCCCGAAAAAATCCTGAGCCATCGGATTCGACACCCCACGGGAATCAAGAGGATCGAATTCCTCGTTCGCTAGAAGGATCGCACGCCAACTGAGGACAGCTGGGTGCCCCTGGCCAACATCGAAAACCACCCTGCCCTGCAAGTGTACCTGAGGAGCCGGGGCTTCCGCGATATACACGCACTCGCGTAGCGGAGGGGGCTTCTTGAGGGGGGGGGGGGTAGTGTAAGGAATTTTCTCGATATTCCTTAGCGCACCCTGCAACATCGCGTACAGCAGCAGCCGTTGTTCGCCCGTTACTGCTAACGGGCAGGGCTCTCGTTATCAGACCAAATTGGTCTGATTTTCTGATTTTCAGACCTTGATTTTGGGGTTCATCTGATTTTCAAGACGAGGATTTTTACTTCGTCTGGTCTGTAAGATTACGAATTTTAGTTCATCTGATTTTTCAGAGCAAGCCTTATACTTAGTATGAAATTTCAGATAGCGGGTTGCAATTCGTCTGATACCGAACATGATTATATATGAGTACAAGGAATACGAAGAGATGCAGTTATAACTACTTTACTGTTGCTGTTGCGGTTCGATACAGTGACGACTCGGGCAACTGCTCTGTAGCGAGTCAGTTGTGTGTCCTTGCTGTCGCGTTGTACTTGTCAGGTCAAAGGTCGCTGACCTTTGACTTTCGCGTAACCTCCAGCAACTTCTCAACCTCCGAGGGTTGACTCACAAGTGCCTCGATATGTTTTACTTCGCTTCTGATGCGGTGTTTCGACACGACAGAGGCGCTTACGGTTTGTTGTTTCCAACACTCCCCTTCGCTTCTGGAGTGTCGTTGCTGATGACGTGGCTCTGTCCAGTCAGCAGCATGCAGTACTCGAATTTCTGCTTTCCGAGTTTCTTGGTCAAGTAGTCAGCTGCCATCTCGGATGTGGGGCAGTATGACAGCTCGAGTCTCCCCTTCTCGATTTCGTCCTTCACGAAGAAGTAGCGTAGGGCAATGTGTTTCGTCCTGTTTGCGAAGCCGTTCTTGTTGGCGATGCGAATTGCCGACTGGTTGTCGCAGAACAGGGTGAAGTTGGGTAACTCAGCTAACTTCGCTTCTTCCAGCAGCTCGCGAAGGTAAAGTCCTTCCTTGGTGGCTGAGCAGAGTGCAATATATTCTGCTTCAGCTGACGAGAGGGCGATTAATTCCTGCTTGCTCGACTGCCAAGAGATAGGTCCGATAGGTTCGAGGCGGTAGACGTAGCCGGTGCGGGAGCGCCTATTGTCGGAGTCGCCAGCGTGATCGGCGTCGACGTAGCCGATTAACTTGGTCGGTGTGGTTGCGTTCTTGTGATAAGTTAGGCCGATCGTTGGGGTGCTGACGAAGTAGTGAAGAGCGCGGTCGAGCTCCGCCAGGTGTTCTGCTTCAGGCTTCTTGAGGTAGGTGGCGAGCTGGCTTGCGGAGTATGAGAGGTCGGGGCGGCAGGTGACAGCTGCAAAGAGAAGGCATCCCAGCTTCTTCTGGTAGTCTCGTATGCCGGCGGGCTTGAGTAGAGCGGAGTTTCCTTTGTCGTTTCCTGCCGTGTAGCGGTATGGCGTGGAGATGGCTGTCGGTGTGAGTGCAAAGCGTTTGGCGATGGTGTCGGCGTATTTCTCGGCGCTAAGGTAGATCGCGTCTTCCTCTTCCCGGATGTTGAGCCCGAGGTACTGTGTGACGGTAGATGAGACCGTGAGCGTGAGATCTTGCTGCAGCTCCCCTTCGAACCAGGTAGTGATGCCGTCAGTTGAGCCGATGTAAAGGAGATCGTCTACGTAGACGATTAGCAGGATGTAGTCTGCGCCTTTCGTGAGTCGGTACATCCCCTGATCGTGGGGTAATTGCTTGAAGCCGATGCGGATGAGGCGGGCGTGCAGATACTGCTGCCATAGCCGCGGAGCTTGCTTAATCCCGTAGAGCGACTTCAGCAGTTGACAGACCTGGTTCGGCTCCCCGTTGGTACCGTGCGGTAGTTCCACGAAAATTTCTGCGTCAACGGGTGCGTAGAGAAACGCGTTCGCGACGTCGATTTGCCGCAGCTTCTTCTTCATGGCGGCGATTGCGAGGAGAATGCGTAGTGAGGTGTGGCGGCTGACCGGAGCGAAGGTTTCGGTGAAGTCGCGTCCGTGCTCTTGGTCGAAACCGCGTACGACCCAGCGCGCCTTAAATTTGTCGATGGTGCCGTCAGCTTTTGTCTTCACACGGAAGACCCACTTTCCGGTGAGCACAGTCTTGTTTCGTGCTACGCCGATAGGGACGACCTTCCAGGTGTTGCGTTCCTCTAATGCCTTCAGCTCCTTGTCCATGGCTTCGCGCCATTTTTCCCTATGCTCCCCCCCCAGAGCCTGCTGAACCGTCGCAGGCTCCTTATGAATGGCGGCGCCGTGGACTGCGGTGACGAGTCCAAGTATCTGGAGTCCACTCTGTGTGTAGCGGGGGAGAGTGGTGTCCTCGGGATAAACTGCTTCGTCTCCCGCTTCTGGATCAGGTGCGAAATTTGGTCCTATGCGTTCTGCTTCGTCGGTGTTGACTTGTGCAGGTGTAACGTAACCGTTGTCAGCGAAGTGGTAGTAAGTTTCGGCGTTGATGCTTTCGCGTGGATTTTCGTCATCCATTGGGACATCGACGGAGCAATACGGGAGGGGTCCGGCTCCTTCCGAGGCTCCTTCCACGTTCTGCTCGTCCCAGTCAGCTTCGTCTTCTGCCGAGGCGAAGGCACGGGTGCCATTGAATCCGCCCGAGGGATCGGGTCTGTTTGCTGCCACGTACGCAAGGTGAACGTCGAGGGTGAGATTCTCGTAGAAGTTGACATCACGTGCTGCGACTGTTTCCTTGCTGTTGATGTCGAAGATTTTCCATGCATTGTAGTGTTTTTCGATGCCCAGGTGTAGTCCCCACTGTGCTCGCTGGGAGAATCGATCGGCGCGTGCAGATGGGGGCCGGTACTGTACCATGCAGCCGAAGACTCTCAACATTTTTGTGTTGCCCAATTTTCCTGTCCACAGCAGGTGCGGTGATGCGTTGTTCGGGAGCGATGATGACGAAAGCAAGTTGTGCAGCATGACGGTGTGGTCCATTGCTTCGGGCCATTGGTGGTTGGGCAGGTGCATGCCACGTAGCAGCTTGCGCATGGTGGTTTGGAGTGTCCTGTTCATCCTTTCTGCTACGCCTTGTTGTTGATGAGCGTAGGGAAGGGAAATGAGCCGCTTGATCCCCCTTTCTGCCAAGTAGTCCTTGAACCTCTGTGAGGTGTATTCTCCTCCCCCGTCTGACTGGAAACTCTTTAGTTTTACGCCCGATTCCCTTTCTGCTGCAGGAAGCCACGCGACAAACGCTTCGAACGCCATGTCTTTGCTTGGAAGATTCAGGTGCCAAACGTAACGTGTCGCGGCGTCGATGAACGTGATGGTGTAGTTGTACGCGTTCTGCCCCGGCTCGCGATTGTACAGGATGTCGCTGTACACCTTCTCGAGTGGTGCGTAGGCTGGTGCGCTTGGATTGTGGTGAGACACAAACGGTTGATGTGATAAATCTGCTTTGAGACAGGTGAAGCATGTTCCTCGAGCTCGCTGAAGTTCTCTGCCGTCGATCAGTAGAAGTGAGTCTTTGTCGAGCACTCCTGCTCTTATTGTGTTGTTTAACACCGTGTGGCTTGGATGTCCCATCCTTGCGTGCCAGGTTCCTTCGGTGGCGCGGTGTCCGGGCGAGCGTCGGTACATGTCGGAGTTGGAGTAGAAGCCGGCGGTGACGTTCGCGCTTCGGTGGACTTCTCGTCGTGTCGGGTTGAGCTGTTGCGCGGGTGTTGGTGGTGTGTCGTCGAGGAGTGGTGCCGTTGAAGGACCAGCGACTAGTGTTGAAGTTCCTGCTGTTGCCGTTGATGTTCCTGCTGCTGCCGTCGTTGACTCTGCTGCTGCCGATGTTGTCTCTGCTGCTGCCGATGTTGTCTCTGCTGCTGCCGATGTTGTCTCTGCTGCATGTTGAATTGTCGCTAACGCTCTTGTCCTTTCTGTCTCAGGGATGGTGTGTGAGTACCAGAAACCGCCAGGACTGAAGTCTGGATCAAGGTCTGGAGGGTGTGTCCAGTCGGTGAAGTTAACGATGGCGTCGCTGTCGGCGGTGCCAAGATCAGGAACGAAGTCAAGAACGAAGACGTTGTTCTTGAGGATCGCCTTGCCGATGTAAAGTCCTCCTCTCCCGTGATACAACTTGAATTCTTGGGTGGTGCTGTCTGCTTCGAGGTGAATCCCCTTCGCCATTAGCTGACTGACGCTTAGTAAGTTGTAGCCGGGGCCTTCTGTAATTAGGACCTTGGACATCTGTAGGACGACATTTGTTTCTCGTGACTGTAGTTGAACAACTCCTTGTTGTCGTGTGCGCATGTTCTGATTGTTGGCGACGGTGATGACTACTTCGCGTTGAAGTTGGTATTCTCGTTGAACGAAGCGTCCTGAAGAACACATGTGCTGTCCGCAGCAACTATCCAAGAACCACGTGTCCTTCCCGGATGGTTCGCTCTGGGCGATAGCTGCGTATGTCGGATTCGGCTCCAGTGTCTCACGGCGTGGAGTTCTTTCATCAAGTTGTTCTTCTGGTGAGTAGTATGGTGGTGATCCCGTGATGCAAGAGTCGCTCAGCCTTGCCATGCAGCTGACGATGTTTCTTGCTCCTTGTGCAGGTTGTCCCGTTGAAGTCGTTGAGGCTTGAATCTGGGTCGAAGGATTTGCTTGTGTCGAAACGACTTGATTGCTTGAAGGTCGAAGCTGTCGCTGTGGCGTTGTTGATTGTTGTCGATTCAGGCAGTGCGTGCGCGGATGTCCTGAAGTTTTGCAGATGTGGCAAAACGGAGGTACGGGCTTCGGTTGTTGCTGCCGGTTGTTGTTGTTGTTGTAACGTCGCTGAGTGTGGAACGCGAATTCCGGTGCTGATCTCTTCCTTTTATGTCGTTCTTCTTGCAGGTTCGAAGACATGTCTTGCTGTTCGGCGTGGATTTCGGCGCAGAGCGCTGCTTCGGAGATTCTTCCGTGGGCTCGAAGTATGGCCTTTGTGGCGCGCCATTGAGGACCGAGGCCGCCGATGATAACTGTCACGAAGGCGTCTTCAGAAATCGATCCTCCGCATCGAAGAAGCTTGTCGCGCAACTCGCGACATCGGCTGATATACGCCAATCATTTCTCGCCTGGTTTCATTTCGACCGTTGTCAGTTGCGCCATTAACCGACTTTGGTTTACGCTGTCTGTTGCTTGATACAGGCTCTTCAAGTGGTTATATGCGAGCTCCGCGGAGTTACCGTAACCCCGGTAAGATCGTATGTTCTGCTGTTGAGTCGGGGTGATGTTCCTCAGTAGAATCGTGTATGCCATCATTGACTGATAGGTGTACTGCTGCTTCTCGTACTGTGTGCCGTTTGTTGGGTATGGCAGGGACCCGTCGAAGAAGCCAAGTATCTGCGCGCCTTCCATCATCGGCTCGAATTCAAACGACCAGGTAAAAAAGTCCTTTCCATCGAAGGGTCTTGACGTCTGCATCTTCAGAACGTGTGCGAACTGCGACTGAACTTGTAATGCGTCCAGTGACTTTTCTTGTCCAGGTGAGGGCTGCGGGTGAGGCATGAAGCTGATGGACCCGCGCTCGTACGGAGCAAAGGTAGGCTGCTGCTGTTGATTTCCTCGTGCATATGATGAGCCGTCTAGACCCATGGGTGTTGCTCCGTTGTTGTTGCTGTTGTGTGACTGCGCAGGTGCCGATTGCTGGTGTTGCTCGTAGAAGGACACGAAGGAGAAGAACTTCTCCATCATGCTCTGGTCGAAGTCTGCGGGCTGATTCGCGGGAGTCTCGGTAGATGTTGCTCTAGGTCTTGTTGCCGTGCCCTCCTCTGTCTGTAGGCCAGAGGCAGGAGGTGGAGTAGGAGTAGTGCCCTGGAGCCGTTGGAGTTGCTCCTTTCCTTTTGTGTAGCCATGCTTGTTGATGTTGTCGGTATAGGAGTTGAATTCCCCCTGATAGCTCTCATACCATGTTGGGCTGAGAAATAGCCCTTTAGGATCTTTACAGGGGTGAACTCTGGGTAGAGTTGGTGTAATAGCGGAAGCGTTAATTAAAGAGTTGTGAACCACCTTGCGCTAGTATGTGAGGGCAAAGTAAGTTGATTAAAACAAGGAGATACATGATTATATATGAGTACAAGGAATACGAAGAGATGCAGTTATAACTACTTTACTGTTGCTGTTGCGGTTCGATACCATGACGACTCGGGCAACTGCTCTGTAGCGAGTCAGTTGTGTGTCCTTGCTGTCGCGCTGTACTTGTCAGGTCAAAGGTCGCTGACCTTTGACTTTCGCGTAACCTCCAGCAACTTCTCAACCTCCGAGGGTTGACTCGCAAGTGCCTCGATATGATTTACTTCGCTTCTGATGCGGTGTTTCGACACGACAGAGGCGCTTACGGTTTGTTGTTTCCAACAATCGCAACCATCACCGAGCCATCCCATCCCGAACCCCCCGCCTAGCTAGGTTTTCCCCTATTTAGGCCTCGCTACTTCATTGTTTCGTCATTCAGTGATTCAGTAATTCTGTCATTTCCATTCTCGTTATTCGATATTCTGCGCACTCTGCAAGTTCATTCATAACAACTTTCATCTGAGCTGTACCCTCTTGTAACTAAAAAAAAATCTGGCCGTTTTAATAATCGTGACGCGTAGTTACTTCTATAGCCATGGCTCCTAAGGCTATAGCTATTCTGACAAGACGGGTCCATGTGGATTCTGCCTCGTTCGTACACAGATTATCTGTGCGAATATGCCAGAGTCTACTATCCGTGCGAATCGACTAAACCCCGGGTCAGTATACGAGCTAAGGTAAGGTTTGCAGTTAGCCTTAGCAGCAGATTCCGCACCTAATTTCGGGCACATTTGATTGCTGGGGAGGCGAATTCAGTCTCAACTGTATGGGTCGTGACACGTTTCCAAATGCACGCGAGTGGAGCTACCACGTTGTCAAATGCAGTCACATCACTGGTGCACGTGTAAGTGGAGCAGTGTGTGATCGACAAGAACGTATCTTTTCATATTAATGCTGTACATTCACTTTCACAACAAGACGACGGAATTTACATCTTGTCAAGGCCATCAGCACGAGACTTGAAGCCGATCTGGCCCCACCAGAGGCAGGCGAAGAGACCGAAGTGCCACAAGATCATCCACAACCTGAAATTGGGAACAACTGACAAATTAGTCGCCGCAAAATAGATAGATAAAGACGACAGGGGGGGTCAAAGATACGACGCGCTTACCAAATGGGGGAGTCAATGCTGGGGCCAGTGGGCCAGTGAGCCAGCTCGGGGCCAATGCTCTCAAAGAAGAGGCCGGTGAGGGACTTGCCGTTGATGGCGGGGATGCTGGAAGGCGCGAGCCACCCGACGAAGCCGAAGCCGATCACCGACAGGTCGGTGCGGAGCCAGTCACGCACGAAGCTGTCACAAGCAGGAAGGCACGAAGAGCAATTTGAATGTCAAGAATGATGTGAGGTGGAACATTGTTAGGAATCAAACAACCGTTGCGGACCGATTCACATACCAGGTGACGCGAGCCTCCGCGCGAGGAGCCTGCACCACGGCGCGCTGCCCAACAAATGCTGCAACATGAGACGAACCGTCAGTAATGCTCCAGGTTCTCAATCAAGGAACATTTCGCAACTAATCGTAAATACCTACCTGACTTGAGCTGGACGCGGGCGGTCTTGCGGGCAGCGAGGGAGGAGCCCGCGAGGCCAGCGGCGGGGGCAGCAAGGGAGCAAGCAGCGACGCAAGCCATGGTGACTGGTTGTGAGGGAGCAAAGTTTCAGTGCGGTGGCTGCAGTGCTAAACTCGAGTGGAGCATCTGAGCTAGTCTTTGTTGGTTGCAATGCAAGTTCTGAGTGCTTTGCAACAGCTTGAGTGGGAGCCTTGCCACGTGGAGGCGTGAATCGCAATGGATCGAAATGTGCTCATTCTATTGGCTTGTGACGTGGGTTTAGGATAAGGGCGATACCAAGCGAAGTCGTCGACTTCAGTCAGGTAACAAATTTGTCAGTAGTGGCGGCACCAGCCAGGGGAAATATAGCTTCTGATTACACTTACCACTAGACTTCTGCAATCCTAGATGACTGAAAGAAGAAGTATTTCTGTGCAATCATATATATTTTCAGTATTGGAAACAAACGTGTTGAACAGAATACAACCACGATATGAAGTATCAATATAGAAATATTACGGAATGGCGGTGGTGGTGTATGCACTTTCCCCCCCAAATTTCACTTGGTGTGATTTTCCTGACGAACAATTAGCAGCACATTACGTAATTTCCTGACAAATCTTACTAGCTGCAGACTACACTTCTAGCGCTTTATCATTATCGAAGATTCTGACGTGGCCCCTCGGCATGACACGCACATCTTATGTCAACACTGTCCACCATGTCCGCTGGCGTGGCGAGTCGGCCATTGCTGCAGTTCACCACTCACGTGGTCCCCATTCCGACTATGCCGCCCCTTGCGTAGCGAAGGCTGCGCACACCTCAAATCCTCGCACGCACTGCCCCGCCACATCGCCTAAATGGCCCTCACCGGCCTTGCCGCTGCCGCTCGGGTCCTTCGTCGGTGCTCTTGGAGTCGCCATGCGCGTGCACGCTTTGCGCTTCCCCCGGGAGTAGTCCTCCCGAGCAGCAAGTGGCCTCTCGCCGCCACTCGCTGCGAGGGTGCCGAGAGTTGCGCTCAGACCGACGGATCCGTCGCATCCCCTTTGCTTCTCCGCGCGCTCCATTCGCTGGTTGAGTCTACTCAGCCCTCCGCCCCTCATCCCTCCGGCTCCGCCCCTCATGTCTCGCGTTCCTTCTCACCTGTCGCGCCGTCGCAGCTCGCCGCGGGGCTGTGCACGAGCGCTGCCAGCAGCGTTCCCCTGCCCGTGCAGCACGGCACGTCCACGATGCGCGCCGCCGTGATGCGCGAGGTGGGCGCGCCGCTGCGCGTGGAGCTGCTGCACATCCCGCGGCCCCAGGCGGGCGAGGTGCTCATCAAGACACGCGGTGAGCCCCTCCGCACTGCGCCACACGCTCATGTTGGGGGAGGGGTTGTAAGGGGTGAAGGCGAGGTGACATGGCGGCGTTCAAGCTTCAACCGCCCATTGCGCATTCCCATTCACTGCCTCTTTCCCAACCCACTCTCTCACAGTCTGCCCCCTCTTGCATCTCGCTTTACCCCACCTGGTCGCCCGTAGCGTGCGGAGTGTGCCACACGGACCTGCATGTGATGCGCGGCCACGTGGCGTTCCCCGCGCCCTGCGTGCTGGGCCACGAGGTCAGCGGGGAGGTCGTGGACCACGGCGCCGGCACTGATGCCGCCACCATCGCCAGGTGCGCTGGGTGGCATGGCCTGCTGCTAGCAGGCCGCAGTGCAGTGAGCACGCACAGCTGTTGCCTGTGTGTGCCTTGCGGGCTTGCCTCACCCGCCTGCCATCAATGCAGCCAGCACCAATGCCGCTACTACCCTGGGGTGACGCCTGCTGTGCTCGGCCTTTACAGTGCCACTCACCTGCTGCCTCTTCTCATTCCTGCCCCCTGCCTGTCATGATCACGATGCATACGCGGGGGGAGCAGGCTGCCGGTGGGGTCACGAGTGGTGGCGGCGTTCATCATGCCGTGCGGCTCCTGCTTCTTCTGCACCCATGTCAGTCGCCCATGCCACGCCTCGCCACGCCATGCCATTCCTGCTGCATGCATGCGCCCCATCCATGCCACACTCCACCCTGCCCTCACGGCCTTCCTTCCCACGCCTCCCATCCCGAGCGCGCATGGCAGGGGCAGGAGGACATATGCTCCACATTCTTTGCATTCAACCGCCTGCACGGCACGCTCTACGACGGCCACACGCGCCTCTTCTCTGCCGACCCCTCCGGTGAGCGCCTGCCTGCCTGCCAGCGATGCTCCACTTGCACCACGTTGAGGCTGAAGCAGGCCATGCTCATGGCCCTGCAGCACTGTGCTCAGAGAAACACCGCCATGTGCGCACATTGTCACCCCTCTTCCATGCCATGCTGCAACACACCTGCTCACTCCCAACCAACCCAGCCCACCCACCCAACCCCCCTCCCACCTCCTCCCCACAACCCCCCTTACCCCCGTCGCACCCCCCTTTCTCCCCCCTCTCCCCAGCGGCCCCCCTGGCGATGTACAGCATGGGCGGGCTGGCGGACTACTGTGTGGCGCCTGCCACCGCCGTGGCGCCGCTGCCCCCCGCGCTGCCGCTGCCCGAGGCGGCCGTCATGGGCTGTGCGCTCTTCACCGCCTTCGGAGCGCTGCGCCACGCGGGGGACGTGCGGGCCGGCGAGACCGTGGCGGTGGTGGGGGCGGGCGGCGTGGGCGGCAGCTGTGTGCAGGTGGCGCGCGCCATGGGGGCGGCGAGCATCATAGCGGTGGACGTGGCGGAGGACAAGCTGCAGCGCTGCCGTGCTCTGGGCGCCACCCACACCGTCAACGCTGCCAAGGAGGACGTGGTGGACGCCATCAGGGTGGGTGCACCATGGGGGTGCTGCACGGGTGGGGTGGGGTGTGTAGTAGGGCGAGTGTGATCCCCCTCAGCCCCTGTCGTTCACTCACTTGTGGTCGCCTTGCCCCATGTATGCCCCATGTGAGCGCCCCATCTCCCCACCTCCCCCCACAGGCCATAACGGGGGGCAGGGGGGTGGACGTGGCGGTGGAGGCGTTGGGGCGGGCGGAGACGTTTGGGCAGACGGTGCACGCAGTGAGGGACGGGGGCAGGGCGGTGATGGTGGGCATTGCTGCTGCCGGCACCACTGCTGCTGTCGACATCACCCGACTCGTGCGCCGCAATGTCTGTCCTCCACCCTGCACATGCTGCTCCCACACATGCTTCTCTGCTGCTGCACCTCCGTCTTCTCTCTTAGATTCCTGCCTGGGGCCTTCCAACCTGCATGATTCCCTCCACCCCCCTCTTCCCCTCCCTGCAGATCAAGATCATAGGGTCGTACGGGGCCAAGGCGCGGTCGGATCTGCCAGCGGTGGTGGCGCTGGCAGCAGCGGGGAGGGTGGACGTGGTGTCCAGTGTCACGGAGCGCTACCGCCTTGAGGATGCGGATAGTGCATACTGCAAGCTGGAAAAGGGCAATGTGCTAGGCCGGGCTATTGTAGACATGACTCTCTGATGCATTGCACTCAGCATGCAGCCTAATCTGAACGAGTGTCCGGAGTTGCTTCCGATTGATGTGTAGCTATCTGCTCAGCTCAACGTGCGATAAAAATTTTTGAGTTCTTGAGGAGAAAGCCATCTGCCTTGGAGAATACCATGCTTTTGCACTTTCCAATAAAAATCACAAACTGAAAAACTGAGCTGATACTATGCTGCAGAAACGATGGGAGGCAACTGGCCTTCTTTACATCTGTGCGGGGCATGCAGCATGCTCACACAGCGCCAGCACCACGTGCCCTTTGGGCTGTGGCGCCTGTGGCACTTCGCCCTCCACCACCTCACAGCACTCATCAACATTATATGCACAACCACACAAAACACTGACCATCCACGTTGTCAAACGCACAAGCAGGAGGAAGAGATACCGCAGACACACAAGCAGATGCACCCAGCACGAGTGACACGCAGCGTCCATCACCTCCCCTTCGCCCCGGGCTCATGACTCGTCCCAGTGCTCTTCTCTCTGCCCTGCCTCGCACCAGAGGGCGCTGCAGGGCGTCAGAACATCCCGGGCTCCACACGGGCCACAGGGGTCCTAAGGGGAGGGTGAACACGCGCATCCAGACACACCGCTGCCGCCGCCGCTGCTGCCGCTGCTACCGCTGCAGTGTGTCCATGTGTCGGGGTTGGTACCTGCAGGGAGGCTCGTGGGAGCACCTGCACCTGTTCTTTACAGGGAATGCGGCGTGGCGCCCGCCGACCTGCTGCCATACAGCCCGCGCGCGCCAAAGCCAGCGGAGAGGCGCGGGCTGGTGCTGCTGTTGCTGCTGGTGCTGCGCGCCCAGCTGGGCAGCTGCCATCCCACGTGCAGGCGCTTCAGCGTGTACTCGTCGTCAGGGCAGTGCGGGCGCGACACGCGGATGGACCTGAGCGCGGGGCGGCAGCAGCGCGTGAGGCGCACGATGTCGTCGCGCATCAGCTGCTTGCACCCCGCCACGCTCGCCTCCTTCACCGCGCGCGCCTCCGCCAGCGCCGCTGCGAGCCCCGCGGCGGTCAGCTTCAGGCAGGCGGGCAGGGAGAGGGAGGTGAGCGCGGGGCATGCGCGGACCAGCGCGAGCAGCCCTTCGTCGCTCACGCCGCACGACGGCAGCGCCACGGTCTCCAGCGCCGCGCACGTGACGCCGTCAAACGCGGTGGCCTTGACGTCCGCGCAAGCCTTCACGGAGAGCGCGCGCAGCCGCGCACACCCCGCCAGCAGCCGCTGGATGCCCTCGTCGCTGACGTGGCAGTTGCTGAGGTGTATCTCCGTGAGAGCGGGGCAGTTGGCGGCCACCGAGTGTAGCACGGCGTCCGTGACGAGCTCGCCGTTGAGCCGCAGCAGCGCCAGGTGCGGCAGACCGCCTCTGAACGTGTGCACACCCGCCGCGCCCACCGCCGTGCCCGTGAGCACCAACTCGCGCAGCTTCTTGCAGCCGGCGATGACGGGCGCGAGCCCCTCGTCGGCGACGGCGTCGCACGCGTGCATGTCCAGCACCTCCAGCGACGGGCACCCGCGCGCCAGCCCCGACACGGCGCCGCTGTCCACCTGGCGGCTGCCGCGCAGACTCAGCACGCGCAGTTTGCGGCACCCCGCGGCGAGCGACGAGAAGGCCTCGCGCGAGAGCTGGTGCGTGTCCCCCGCGCCGTAGTCGAGGTACAGCTCCTCCAGCCGGCGGCTGTGACGGCCCAGCGCCGCCAGACCGTCATCGCTGACGTCCACGACGCCCAGATGCAGCAGGCGCAGCTGCGGACACCCCGCCGCCACCTGCGCGACGCCGGCGCCGGTGACGCGCTTGCAGTGCTTGACGTCGAGGTGCTCCAGCGCCTGCAGCCCCGCGCCGACGGCGGCGAGCGCGGCGTCCGTGACGTCCGTGAAGGAAAGGTCGAGCTCCTCCAGGCGCCGGCAGCTCTGCGCAATGTGCGCCACCACGGCATCCGTGAGATGCGGAACCGAGCGCAGGCGCAGCTTGAGCAGGCGAGGCAGGTGCGAGCCCAGCGCCATGAGCGAGTGGTCAGGACCCTTGAAGGCAGGCAGGGAGAGAATGGAGAGGTTGGGACAGCCGCGAGCGAGAGCGACGAGTCCCGCGCCATCAGCGGCCTTGCAGGTCTCGGGCACGTGCAGCTCGAGCAGCCGCGGACACAGACGGCCGATGCTGGCCAGGGAGTCCTCGGAGCAGTCGAAGAGGAAATTCAGGTTCAGCACCGCGAGCGACGGGAACCTCACCAGGAGCTTCGGGAGTTTGGATGCCTGCGGAATTGAGAATGGCAATGGGAGTCAGCGTACAGACACGTGCATAGCGGGAGGAAGAGGCGACGACAATGCGGGAGGCAAGAATTACCTTGAGGCCACTCAAAGAGAGGGTCGAGCAAGCCAGGCCGGAGGATGCCAGCCATTGCTGGCTAACGAGCGACGCTGCTCTCAAATGTGCTCTCCTTCCCGTATCTTGCTTCTCCAAATTCTGTAACGCGCAAACAGGAACGACGTTAGAAGGTTGCAATTAGAAACGACGGCAACAGATAGAACTACCTAGAACGACAAGCATACCTTCAAAATTTCAACGAGAAGCTCGCCAGGCAAGTCGTCAAGGCGACATGAACTGGACGGAGGGGACGCCACTGATGGCGAGGAAAAGTCGTCGACCTCAAAAATCATGATGATTAGTAGGAGAAGAAAAGCTGGTGGAGCGAAGCGTCGACCAGAAGGTCACTAGATTCTACAGGAAAAAAAGGGCCAACCCGTAAATCCTTCACACACTCATCTTGTCAGGCTGGCTTTAGGAGACAAATTAGGAGAAAGTAATCTCAGGGAACGTTGGAGGCAGAATGTGCGAATGTGTAAGCCGAGAGGGCGAGCGACCAAATACGCGTGGAGGGGACCGACGAATGCTGCAGCTGCGCTCTGCTGCGCTGGCCCGCCGGTCAGGGGGGGACGAACAGCACAAACCAGCTCCCCCAGTGGTTTGGGGGGACTACGTGTACGCTTTCCGTGTGCAGTCAGGTTCGGTGCCGGTTCGGGCAAAGCAGATGGGGGCAGCCTGGCGAAATCCAACGATCACGTGCGACGAGTTGCCTCTTATGGTAGGATTCAAACTCACGTGGTAACCTCCCTGCTGGTTGGCTGAAATATCAGCATTCTCCCGAACCTTCTTGCCACGAAGGCAGGTGAGTCCAGATTCGGCCCCTTCTCTTCGCGGGCAGACAGTACTGTAAGCAACGAAATATTCAGTTGCCTTATCCCGTTTCCAAGTGCGATGGGCAATCCAGCGTGGATGATGTTACTGACATGTCATGAAGTGCCTTGTCTCGTGTCATCCTAATGTGTTGCTAGTTTTCTATTGGCTGAAATACGTGACACTTTTTCTAGAGTACGAAGATTGTGGGCGCATCACCTGAAACGACTGCTCGATTTGTTCATGAACTAACATTCCCCTGACCGAGCAAATCTCAAGAGACTATACTCAATGTCTGCTGTTTCATAGGAGTAATAGACCTGCTTATACTCCAAGCTACCTACAGTTCTCGTCTCATACATTTAACGCATCTGCGTGTACGAATGCTTACAGTGCATCCACATCTCTATGTGTCGCGACCGACAATGATCTAGTTCTCAGCAGTTCTTACCCGTATGCATCGTGCTGTTAGGAGCTTTCGCAGTGGCGATGCTCCGATCGGCGGTCATTACGCGCTCCCAGCAGATCAAGCAAGCTGTCGGGCGCCAGTTTGCGTCCGCCGCGGCAGCAGCTGCTGAAAGCGCGGGGAAGAGCAAGGTGAAGGCGAAGTCGACGGGAGGAAGCAGCGGCGGGAAGAAGAAAGCTTTGGAAGACCAAGGGAAGGCGGCCTCCATTGTGGAGGCGGCGCTTCGTCATGCTCAAGTAGAGCTGGTAAGACCTGTAATGACGTCATCACCTTGCGGCTGTATGAAATGGGCGAGGGAACCATGAAAGTTGCCTTTATTGGTTGTTGAAGCGCTGTTGTCCTTGGAGCACTGACGCATCCTTCGTCCGATGCTCAAAGGTTCATGTTCTCCGTGTATTGCTGTAACCGCTGCGTCACGGGCTTGAACGATTCAATTATGCAGAGATTCATGATGCTGTCCCCTTTCCACCCATTCGACCCCTCCCCCACTTCTCCTGCCCTTCACATACCGGCTCTCCACATACCCTCTTCTTTTCCACTCAGCCAAATCTGGATGAGGCGACTCAGGAGGAGGAGAAGCGGATGGCGAAGGAGTACTCGAGGTTGATGATGCAGAAGCACCACCAGCAGAGAGGGGCCGAGTCAGCCAGGCTCAAGCTCAAGCTGGCCGCCATCCAAGCCCTACCTGCTGGCAAGCTTAGAGATGCCGCCATGCTTCCAGATTTCACTCCCTTCCCGTCCAATCGGATTGCACCATCTCTGACACCTCCAATCAAGGAGCTGCAAGAGGAAAGAGCAAGGACTAGCGACCAACAGGTTGTAAGAAAAATCCGGTAGTACCATTTTCTCCTATCCGTATGAAACTGCTCTAGTTCCTCAGTAACCTGTGCCAAATGGTGTCATTAGGGTTGTGGGTACAGCTAGGTCAACTGAAACATGGATAAAAGACTGCATAGCATAAAAGGCTTACGTTAGTGAACTCCCCACCGCTAATTGATAGGGCTGCATCTGCATGTAAGGTGGCTAGCCCTCAACACAATGTTGTTGTTCCACTTCATCTCGGCAGCATTTTTACAATACTTGGTGGCTTGCACTTTCACTCCCTATATAATAAGCCAAATGTTATGAATTGATTGCGGTGTATGTTCAGATTCTAGGCGGTCCGCTGCTTCCCGCCACTCTGCAATTCGTGTCGTGAGGCATCTGAACTGGAGTCGCGTCGCAAATTCGCGTGGCTTCTGACTCGTCTCTGCACCACCGCGCACCCATCCGCGCACGACCCACTCACTCACGCCCACAACTGCTCTTCTGTGGGTCGCCGTGCCAGCCATGAATGTCGGTAAAGCAGGATCAAGTGATGGGTCGAAGGAGTTAGCCGAGCTGGTGGCCATCACACACTAACAGGGCGATGTGCTTGTCAATTCACTATTGTTGACTTAGTCCCACTAGTGTTCTAGGGCTTTCTACTCGTGGCAGGTGTAGGCGGCAAACATGCTCTCAATGCTTTGAGTAATTCTCCCCAAGCTTGGTAATAGTACCCTCGATGCTAGCGGCGCCTGATTTGTACCCCTTTCGCCGGCAGCCATGCCGCCGTTCAAGTCCCGCATAGCGCTCCTCACAGGTGTGATTTCACCTTTGTGTTCCGCCTCTACCTTGACCTTTCCTCTCGTCACCCTGCGTTGATATAGTTCGCTCTGACGAGTAGATCTCCACTTTTCTCCCATCGCCTTTCGAGAGGCCATGTCCCTTGGCCCCCTCGCCGTCCTGTCCGTCGTTCATCGTTGCTACCGCATCTCCATCCGCGTCGCCCGTCAGCACATTCGCCTAGTCCGTCGTCATACCTCCTCACCCCCTCTCCCTCGCCACCCCAGCTGTAGGTAGCCCTCAGACGCGCTCACGCCGCCTCGACTCACTTTCCCCATGCTCCCCTTGCAGCGTTCCTCCTTGTTACGTCAACGTGTCGGCCGTGCCGCGGCGATGGATGGGAATTGGACCACGCAGCGTCGCACCCGGCGGAGCGACCATTCACGTGCGTGCACGACTCGCATGTGGCGGCGCGCAGCAGAGAGCACACGCGCCGGCAACTGGCGTCGTACCGCACAGGGTGGGTGGGGTGAGGCGTGGGCAGGCGCCGGTAGTGTGGGGGGGCAGGTGGAAGAGATGGAAGGAGGGATGAGAGAGCACGGGCGACGAATGGCGTCGAGGGCAGCCCCTCGTCTTTTTGTGCTCACGTCCCTTCCTCTCCGCACCTCTCAGGTTCGGCGTGGGGGAGTGGGCTCGTCAACGCCCCTCCCCGCCCTCGCGGCAGCTGCTTGGGACCGCCTCTCCCGCCGCCACTGTCTCCGCCGCCTCCGCTTCCCCCCCTCGACCACTCCGCTTCCACACGGTGCGCCCGCTCCCCCCAACTCACCACAATTTCTTCTTTCCCGCCCGCTCATGGTTATATGCCAACCAATGCCCCAGCAAGCATCATGCATATTGCGCCTAATCCCGCCCACCCCGCTGACCGCGTTGACCGCATTGACCGCATGGAGCAGGTGTCGTCGGTGGAGCAGGACCTACCCGACGACCCCCTGCGGGCGAAATACATCCAAGGCACGCTCGTGCCCGACGCGCTCAGGTACGCACGCTCGTGCCCGACGCGCTCAGGTACTCAATTCGCGCCTCCCACCGCTCACCTTCGCTCAGCATCTCTTCTAATCTGCTCCACTCCCTCCCACACCCTCTCACCCTATTCCCCTCTCCCCTCCGCTCCACGTTATGCCTCCTCCCTCCGCACCCCCCTCCCCCAGCTACCTGAGTCGGCTGCTGTCCGTGCGCGTGCTGCCGCCCGACCCGCTGTTGCTGCCCGTGGCGTGCGCCGCGTTCACCGCGCTCTCCAACGGCTCCTCCGCCTGCACGCAGCTCGCGCCCATGTGCGACGTGAGTGCCGCCCATGTGCGACGTGAGCGGAGGGAGAGCCTTCGATTTCTCAAAAACAACATCAACATAGCAAAGGGCCGAGATGTGGGCGGGGGGGATGAGGGGGCGATGGGGGGAGGCAGAGAGGGGAGCGGAGGAGTGCGAATGTCGCAATAGCGTGCACCTAGCACCCGCATTCACGCCATGTCCACGTGGCTGTTCCTCGTTGTGACGTGGCAAATTGTGGTGCATCCATGCAGGCCGAGGTGGACATCGACGTGGACCCGTCCCTGCTGGCGGCGCATTCGCTCTGCCAATCAGAGGACCCCGCCACGTGTGGGGAAGTGGCAGCTGGGACAGGCACACCTGGTGCTGACGTCATCCTGTTCCTCTCAGCCAAGGTGAGTCGTCCAACCCACCAGCTCTCCCCTAGCTGCGCCTGCCGCCTGCCTCCTTCATCCCCTCCTACCTCGCGCCCTCCCGCTTCCTTCCGCAATCCCCCCCACAACTCCCGTCATCCCCTCCTGCATTCACCCTCCCAATCAACGCACCCCCCGTCCCTCCCCGTGCCCCCCTCTCCTTCCCACCCCCTTGGCGTGGAGCAGCAAACGGCGACGTGCGGCAGCACGACAGCGGCGGCCCACGCGTCGCACTGCGCGGTGGACCCCGCGTCGAACCGCCCTCTCGCCGCGTCGCTCAACCTCTGCCCGCTGGCTTGGCGCGCCGTGGGGCAGCACTCGCCGTCGTACGACTCGCAGGTACCGCCGGGGGAGAAGAATGCGCAGGGTGCTCGGCGCGTGGGGGGCAGGGGGGGCAGGCGCATACACAACACGCGCGACACGCCACCCGCTCCACCCCGCCTGCCGGCACTTCTACCTCCCTTTTTCCTTACCCCCACTACCTTCCTCCCTTATCCTTTCCCCCTACTTCCCCCAATCACATCGTCCCCCTGACCGCCACTTCCCCCCGTTCCCGCTTCGCTTCCCTCCCCTCTCCCTCAGGTGCACGTGGTGCTGCACCAGCTCACGCACGCGCTCGCCTTCAGCTCCGCGCTCTTCCCGCTCTTCAAGGACGTGCGAGGTACGCCGCTTCTCTGCATTTCCGCTGCATCGCGTCTCCTTGCCTTGCATTCACTCGCTGCTGCTCTGCGTCTCCCTTGTCTCCTCTCCACAATCACTCCTCTCCCATTCCCTGTCACTCCCCTTCCGCCTCTGCGCTGTCCCCTTCCCCTCCCCACGGCGGTCACCAGGCCAGCCGTACGCGCAGGTGGTGGCGACGGTGCGGCAGGCGGACGGCAGCAACGTGTCGAAGATCGTCACGCCCGCCGTGGTCGCCGCGGCGCAGCGCCACTTCGACTGCCCCGCGCTCGACGGCGCCGAGCTGCACTCCGCCCCGCCCTCCGTCTCCGCGCCCGCCTCCTCCCCCGCCTCCGCGCCTCCTGCGGAAGCGAACAGCACGGAGTGGGGGTCACTGGTGGTGTCAGCGCAGCCGGAGGAAGCGCTGACGGGGGGAGTGGCGCTGGACGGAGTTGGGGGGGGCGAGGGCGGGGAGGTGGTGAGCAGCCATTGGAGCGTGCTGCGCTTCGAGCACGAGTACATGGTGAGGTGGGAAGCAGGGAGAGAGAGCGAGAAGAGGGCAATGGCAGCGAGCAGCCAATGTAAGGCGCCTGTGCGCTCTACTCGGGTCCTCTGCCTCCCATCCCCTCACATGCCTTGCCGCCACCCATCAACCCTCTCCCTCCCCTCCCGAACTCCCCATCCCCCCTCCAGACGCCCCTACTGGACGGGGTGCCGGTGGTATCGGAGCTAACACTAGCGCTATTCCAGGACAGCGGGTGGTACGCGGTGACGCCAGGCATGGCGGGCATGCTGCGCGCCGGCTACCACCGCGGCTGCTCTGCTGCCACCGCCGCCCTCTCCTGCCCGCCCTCCGCCTCCGCCTCCGCGTCCGCGTCCGCCACCACTCCCCCCGGCTTCTGCTCCGCGGCGGACCTCAACCGCTCCGCCACCTTCTCCGCGGGGGGGGACGTGCGCCGCGTGCCCATGGTGGGTTCACCGTGGGGTTGGGAGTGCCATGGGTCATTCCTGCAATCTCCCTCCTGGCTCCATGCTGTACCATCCCGCCCACGCTCTCCTCCCTTCTCTCCCCCTTCTCATCTCACCTCCTCCCCTCCCAACCCCCACGCCCCACCCCCAGCCGCTGACATGCTCCTCCGACTTCCTCTCTGTCGCCACCTGTGACTCGGGCTGCGGCCCTTCCTCTTCTTCTTCCTCCTCCTCCCCCGCGACCTGCCTCTTTGGCACGTGCAAGCACAAGACCAGGTACGCCGCATTCACCTGCTCATGCTCGCCTCTGCTGCCCTCCTCCACCGCCCCCTTTCTCCCTTTCTCCCCTCTCGCCAATTCTCCTCCCGCCTTCCATCCCCCCTCACCGCACCTCACCTCCCCCCTCCCCCTCCCCATCTCTCCTCTCCCCTTCCCCATCTCCCCCCTCCTCCCAATGCAGTGTGGAGTCGCAGCGCTGCCAGGCGCCACGTGGAGCGGAGGAGAGCCGGTCAGCGGAGGTGCAGCAGCTGGGCATGGCGTACGGCCCGGCGTCACGCTGCTTCCTGCACGGTCCGCAGTTCTTCGACTATGCCTTTGGTGCCGGCGCCACCCCGCCCCCCGGCGCCGGCTGCTACCCCATGCGCTGCGTCCCCTCCGCCTCCGCCTCCCGTGACTCCCGCTCCGCTGAATCCGCTGATGACCCCCCCACTGCTCCCGCCCTGGATCCCTCGGCTGGCGCCAACGGCAACGGCAGTGCTGCCGTCGCCCCCAAGGCGCAGGGCGGCAGCGCGCTCTCGCTGCCCGCCCCTTCCTCCACCCCCAAGCGGCAGCTGCGGGGCAAGGGCAAGGGGAAGGGCAAAAAGGGGGGGCGGGGGAAGAGGGGGGGCGGGGGGATGGTGGTGGAGGTGCGCGTGGGCGCGCAGTGGTACGCGTGCCCCTCAGGCCGCATGGTGGCGCTGGACCAGGGCGGAGGGGACTTCCACGGGGGCTCCATCGGCCCCTGCCCTGACAACCGCCGCATGTGCCTCTCCGCCTCCTGCCCCAACGACTGCTCGGGGAAAGGTGTGCAAGGAGCGGTGTTGGCGGGGGAGGCAGAGGGGGTGGGGGAACCAGGAAGAAAATGAGGAGAGTGAGCAGTGAGGCGGAGCGGCTGCGCTGCTAGCTGCCCTGGCCTCTGGTGTGTCGTGTGCCATTGTAACGAGATGACTTTCGAGTCGACTCAAAAGTCATCTGGTGTGCAGACAACCACCCTGCCCTTGCGTGCTCCTGTTCTTTCTCCAACTCCCCTGTGGTGCGTGTGAGCAGGTATATGCTACAACAGCACGTGCTACTGCCTGCCCGGCTATGCTGCCGCTGACTGCAGCCAGGTGAGAACCTCCCAGTTGCTTCACCAGGCCAATGTCAGGTGCTTCCCCAGGTGCATGCCAGATGCTTTCGCGGGTGCTTCCTCGGGTGCTTCCTATACCGCTCTCATATGCCCTCTGCTCCCTCCTTATGTACTGACAGCCCCTCGCTCTGCCCCATCTCCCGTTCTCCCCCCCGACAATCCCCCTTCAGGTGGCGTGTTCACCGCTCGCCCTCACACCCGCCTCCACCTGCCGCGCGCCTGCCTCCTGCGACCACGCCTCGGGTCTCTGCCTCCTGCCCTCCGGCCGCCCCTCCCCCCTCCCCCTCGCCGCCGCGCCCCCCTACACTCCCCCGCCGCCCCCCTCCCCGCCTGCTCCACCTATCTTCCCCCCGCCCGGCGCCCCACCCGCCCCTGGAAGCACCGCCAACAGCAGCACCGGCAGCAACAGCAGCGGCAGCAGCAACGGCACCATAGGCATAGGGGGAGAGGCGCCGCAGCACGGGGTGCTGGTGCGCAGCGTGGTGGTGCTGGGGGGCGCCAACATCAGCGCCATCCGCGAGGGCGCGCGCCTGCAGGAGTTCCAGGCGCAGTTCCAAGCGCAGATGAGCGCAGCGGCGCGCGCGACGGGGTACGAGGGGCAGGTGGAGGTGGCGATCGACGCCATCTATGCCGGCAGCATCCTCGTGCACTCCACCGTCAACTTCTTCCAAGCCACCAGCTTCAACATGCCTGGCGTGCTGCTGCACAACCTCATGTAAGCCGCTCTCGCTCCCCTCTCCCGCTCGCTCACCACCACTCATCTGTAGGGGGCTGCTCAGTCATCTTCGTGCAGTCCACTGTCAACTTCTTCCAAGCTACCAGCTTCAACATGCCGGGCGTGCTGCTGCACAACCTCATGTGCGTTGCTGCTATCACCCACTCACTCCCCTCATCCGCTCGCTCCCCCCACCCGCATGCTCACCACACATTTCCAAGGGGCTGCTTGCTCGCTGCGCTGCCCCTTGCCCTAAGCCGTCAGCCTGTGCTGACGCCTCCTGTCTCCCCTTCTTAATCTATCTCCTCTATTGCTCTTCCGTCCCTTCCCCCCACCAACTTCCCCTTATCCGCCCTCCACCCCCTTCCCCACTCCCCCCTTGACAGCACGTCCCCAGCGATGATATTCGCAGCATCATCCTACTTCCTGGCGCTGCCCTCCGGGCGCATCTCGTCCTTCAACTGCTCCATGGCCGCCGCGCCCGCCTCCAACAGCGCGCCCCAGGGCGCCGAGGGGCCGCCCCTGGGCATCTCGTACGGCGCGTGGGCCGCCATGGCTGCCGCCATCCTCGTGGCTGGCGTCGCCATCTGCACCGTGCTCAGCCGCCGGGGTGAGTAGAGGGGAAGAGGTGGGGGGAAGGAATTGGGGAGGTGAGAAAGTAGAGATGGGAGAAAGTAAGGAGGCGTGCTGCTGTTTCTCTTGCTGAGCCGCTGCAGTGATTGGGGGGGGAGGAGGGAGAAGGAGTGGGGAAAGGGAGGGGTGCTGCTGCTTCTGATGCTTAGGTATATGTGCTGGTGCTGACTCGTGTGTGCATGCGTGTCTCTGTGTGTGTGAATGGCAGCATCAAGAAGGCGACGCGAGGCGCTACTCTACGCACAGTAAGTGTCGCATCACCCTCACAGCCTTCCTCTTCCTGCCCGCCCTCACAGCCTTCCTCTTCCTGCCCGCGCTCACTGCTCAACCCGCTTCCGTCCACCCTTCCTCCCCGCCTGCCTCTCATTCCCTCCTGCCTCTGTGTGTTCCCTTCCGCGTGCCCCAACCATCCCTCCCCCTTGCGAGCAGCGGGTACGACGCGACAGGGGCGCCGTGGTACATGGAGGGGGAGGAGTACGAGGACGACATGGAGGCGGACCTCGACCTTGATCTCGACCCCCTCGAGGCCTACGCGCAGGTACGCTTCCTCTCCTCTCCCACCCCCCCAACCCTGCTCACGCCATGGGCCTCATGGGCGCTTGCCGCATGTGTGTTGGGTGTGCGCACATCATGCCACACCCGCATGCCCCTCCCTCCCTCCCTCGCTCATCACCCATCTTCCCCTTTCCCTCCACGTCCTTCGTTCCTCCCCCACTCGCCCCGCCAACAGCTGGTGGCGGAGGCACAGCAGCACCAGGGGGGCGACATGGGAGGAATGGGCGGCATGGGGGGGATGGGCGGGATGGGGGAGGAGGGCATGCAGGGGGGCATGGCGCAGCTGTCATCCCTGCCGTCATCGCTGCATGCAGCAGCCTTCATGGCTGCAGCAGCAGGGGGTGGCGCAGCACCCCCTCCAGGACCCTCCCCCCCTCTCCTCCCCGCCAGTGAGCGCCTCCCTGCGCCCTCTCGCCCTCTCTTCGCCCTCCCGTCCTTCTCATCGCGCCGCCACCCCTCCGCCTTCAAGCCCTCGCGTGCCATCTCAGGCCCCATCCTCTTCCACGCACCCACCAACAGCACCTTTGGAAGCGGTTCCGCCATGCCCCGCCCCCCCTCTGGCCCGCTGCTCCCCCCTTCCTCTGCCGCCAGGGAGACCGCCAGGCTTGGGGGGGGCGGTCAGGGGGACGACGACGCGGAGGGGCAGGAGGGGTGTGAGGGGAAGGGCGCAGGGGGGGGCGTGGAGGAAGGGGAGGAGGCGTGGGCGAGGGCGGCGTTGAGGCGGCTGGTGCGGTCGGTGTCGGGGCCGCTGGCAGTCATCTGGGCGTCCGACCCGCGCCCCCCCGCGCCCGCCACGCCGCACCACCCCCACCCCTACCACCCGCACCGCCTCTCTGGCCGCCTGCGCATGGGCGGCGCCTCCGGGCGGCTGTCTGGGCGGCTGTCCGGGCGGCTGGTGGCAGGGCGGCCAGCGGGCGGGCCGAGGCGGTCGGGGGAGCTGAGGCGATCGGGGGAGCTGGCAGAGGGGGCGGGCGCGCGGGCAGGGGGGAGGCGGTTCCCCTCAGGCGAGCTGGGCGCGGGGATGGGCGCAGGGGGAAGGCAGAGGGGGATGTCAGGGCCAATCGATGCCATGGGGCGGCCTGCAGGGGCAGAGTTCATGGGCGTGGGCACGGGCGTGGGCAGGCATGCTGGGGGGCTGGGTGGGGGCACATTGCCCCTGTCCCTCGCTGCAGGCAGCTACGCTGGCAGTTATGGAGGGAGCTACGGGGGGAGCCATGGGGGCAGTCACGGGGGCAGCAACGCAGGCAGCCAGCCCGGCACACAGCCACAGTCACCGTCCAACCGAGGGGGGGCAGGGCGGCGGGCAGGGGGTGAGCAGGAGGCGGAGGGCAGTGCGGCAGTGGGGTCGCTGAGTGGGATAGAGCCGTCGCTGCTGCACCAGATGCACCTGCACGGCATGCACCTCCCCCACCACCTCCCCATCCACGCGTCCGCCTCGCAGCCCTCCATGGCCGCCCACGGGCATCCCTCACCACAGCCGGGGGCACAGGGCGCAGCAGCGGCAGCAGGAGGGGAGGGCGGGGCGGCGCGCATGGTGCGGGTGGGCTCTGCGGATTCCGCTGCTGCTGCTGCTGCCGCCGCTGCAGGGGGGCCAGGGGGTCTACCGCGGGCGAGCAGTGGGGGGCTGCCGGGCACGGGGGGCTCCACGCCCACTCTCAGGCGCGGCCTCTCTGTGTCTCCCTCCCACCGCGCTGCTCTTGTCGCCGCCCTCGCTGCTGCTGCAGGTCAGCCCACTGCCCCACCGTCTCTGTCGTTGCACAACGCTGGTGCTTTATCTCCCCCACCTGCCAAGCTGCACGCCTCTCCACCCTCACCGCACCTTGCCCGCGTACCCTCGCTCCAATGCACTCACAGAGCCTCCCTCTCCGCGCCACCACCCCTTCCCCCCTCCCTCCCCCCTCCCACCAGACCCACAGTACCCCGTGGAGGACAGCGGTGCCGACTACGCCCCCACGCCCTCCATGCTGCGCTCCCGGGTCAGTGCCCCCCGCTGCCTGCCCCCTGCTCCCTGCTCCCTGCTCCTTGCTCCCTGCTCCCTGCTCCCTGCTCCCTGCTCCCTGCTCCCTGCTCCCTGCTGCCTGCTGTTGCCTGCTGTCTGTTGCCCCCCCCTGCATCGCTGCCCCCTTTCGTCCTATGCTCTGCTGATCTGCTATGCTCGCTCACTCCCCATGTCACTCCTCGCTTCTTGCTCCATCGCTTATACCCTAACATCCTCGTGTCGCCACCTTCCCTGCTCTTTTTTTGGGTCGCCACAGAGCATCCGTGTGGGTCGCTCGGGCCACCTCACTGCCTCAGGTCAGCTCAACCCTTCCGGGCAGCTCAGGGCCTCCGGGCAGCTGCGAACGTCTGGGCAGCTGCGGCGGCTGGCGTCAGGGCAGCTGCAGGTGCCGGATCACCTGAACCTGAACAGCACCACCACTGCCTATCCCACGGGCCACACCAATGGTGGCACCAACGCCAGTGGCAGCGGCGCATGGTCATACTCTGCCATGGGCCCGCCTGCCCATGCTGCCCCCTCTGGCTCCACCGACACCACCGCTGCTGCAGGGGCGGGGGGAGGCGAGCATCATGTGCGCATGTCCGGGCAGTTGGTGGGTGGGGGGGCTGCCGAGGGCGGTGGTTCGGGCATCGCAGGGTCGGGCATAAGTTCGGGGATAGGTTCGGGGATTGCAGGGTCGGGCATGCTGTCGGCATCAGGGTCGGCGTGGGGGCAGATGCCGCACTTTGCTCAGCTGAACCGGTCGGGGCAGCTGAGAATACTCAAGCAGCTGGGCACTCATGGGGCAGGCACTCCTCCCATGGCCATGCATGGCCACGGGCAGGGGCAGGGGCAACACGGGCATCATGGGCAGGCAAGGCAATCGTCCCCCCGTGCTGCTTCCCCACAAGCCGGCAGCCATCCAGGCCAGTCATTCCAGCAGTCAATGCAGTCAAGCCAGTCAATGCAGCAGGCAAGGCGGGCAGTGTCCGGGGTTGTGCGCTTCTCCAACCCGCTGGCTGCCGCCCACCACACCGCCTCCTCCGGGCAGCTCAACGCGCCCCAGCGCGGCGCCAACCAATGGCTGCGCAGAGCCCGCTCCAATGTGGGGCTGTCCGGGCAGGTTGAAATGTCGGGCAGGGTGGCGCAATCAGCGCAGATGGTGAGAGTGCCCAGCAACGGGGAGTACTCTGTTGCCCAGGTTACCCCATCCGGGCAGCTGAGAAGAAATCTCTCTTCTTTCGCAACTTCGGGGCAGCTTCGGAACCCGTCAGGTCCGTTCGCCCAGTGGGGACGGGGGGGATCGGGGCGGCGGGAGGAGCTGGCAGAGGCAGCAGAGATGGCGGCAGAGCAGGCAGAGATGGCTGATTTCTACACCCGCATGCGCAATAAGGCCACTTCCGGGCCCATCTACTTTGGATGACTGGCACGCATTGTAGCTTGTACATCACGTTTATGCGTGATAGCTGAATAAGTTATAGCACACATGCACATTGGCTGTGTGTCCTCCATCAATTGCCGATAGGAATAGATCCTTATTAAGGGGGGGGGGGGGGAGTGTGGAATAATCATGTGTTGATATGTTACACACGCTAGGATGGTAACTGAGCTGTGGTGTAGCACATTTGAATCTGTAACATCTGATTATATTATAGGCCAGACCTGAGCTAATACATCACAGGCGGTACCGCCATCGCCCGGATAGTAGGCAGTGTTGAATAGTAGACAGGGGTTGTCTATTATCCGGGTGTCTCTTATAAACAGGCTAGCCTCATTATAAGACACCAATTTGTGTGTACGAGTTAAGGGTGTGTAGGGGTTAAGGGCAATTGTATAACGAGGGGGTGTCTTCTAAACGGTTTTTTGTCCATTTATAAGACTAATAAGACACCCTAAACCATCCCAAATACAAGATAACCCAAGCATTTTGAGTAGTGTACGAGATAAGACATATATGTCTACTATCCGGGCGATGACGGTAGCAGCTTGTTAGTACCACTAGGACCTCAGCATGACCTTCATATAAGAACTAACCTGACTAGTGGTGCGTAGCAGTTAAGTAACGCCCAGATCTAGCAACTAGGCCAGATAGCAAGTGAAGCAACACGATCTCATGAAAGCATGTTCGTGGTGGGCGGGGCCTAGTACCCATCCACGCACACCACTGACACTAATTGCAGCCACATTATTTACAGCAGGGTGGGCTGTCTCACGCCCTGCTTCCACTAGTGAGGGCCTTGAGGCGGGCAGCAAACTGTGTGGAGAAGTGGGCGGCAGCAGCAGCGATGGGGTGGGCAGCGCCGTGCAGCGCGTGGGCGTTGGAGGCGATAAGGGCAATGTCGTGCAGCAATGCGTCTAGTGAGCGGTACCACCCCGATGCCATGCGCGCCTGTACCAGAGCCACACTCATGGGTACTGGGATGCTGGAGGGTGGGGAGCGGAGGGGTGTGGAGGGGACGGGCCAACGGAGGGGGTAATGGGTGCGAGGGGAGGGTGGAGCTTCAGGCGCAGTGCCAAGTTGGAGGTTCACGGGCGTGCAGGTGGAACAAGGTAGAGCAGGGCAGAGCAGGGAAGGCATGGGGCAGAGCAGAGCAGGGACGGCAGCTAGGAGAGTTGTGTGCAGGCAGCAGTGCAAGCGACAGCAAGGCAGCGAGGTACACGCACGAGGAGAGGGCAGCGGGGGAGGAGTCGGGCGAGTAGAGAAGGTGCAGTGTGCCGTGCACGCCCTCGTCCTGCTCCACCGCCCTCAGTGCCTCCCTGGCAGCTGTGAGCAGGTGCGCGGGCATGGCGGGGCGGGTGGGCCAGAGCGCGGGGTCGGGGTCCAGCAGCTCCCACGCGCTCTGCCTCTCCACACTGCGGTCGTGCGCGTAGTACACCCGTAGCCTGAGGGAGGGGGAGTAGGGGGGGAATGGGGGGACAGCGGTGAGAACGGAGGGGTGTGAAGCAGAGGGCATGCAGAGGCAGTGGAGCAGGTTGGGAAAACGGGAGCAAGAGGGGCAGCAAGCACTGAGGGGCAGCAAGCGCTGAGGGGCAGCAAGCGCTGAGGGGCAGCAAGCGCTGAGGGGCAGCAAGCGCTGAGGGGCAGCAGGCGCTGAGGGGCTGACCTGCGCCAGGGGCTGAGGGGCAGGGCGGGGTCAAAGGGGCCATCGGACTGGATGCGGCCGCGGAAGAGCACTGCGCGTGGGTGCTCTGCCACTGCCCTGCCCCATGATGACTCCGGCAGGGGGGGTGGCTTGAGGCCTGGTGGCAGTGACTCCCGGCTCCAATACGCCTGCGGGCAAGCATAGAGGCGCGTGCATGGGGAGGGACGGAGAGGGGAGGGGTGGTGAAAAGGGGGGGAGGGGAGTGGAGCAAGTAGCAGCAGTGGAAACAGCTGTGTGCGTGGTGTGGTGCATGAACGACAGCCCACCGCCCGCCACACCACATACCAGGCAGTGCTGCTTGGGGCACCAGCCGTTGGCGAGGGCAGCATCATAGCGCCAGCGCTCCACCACATACTCCTCACCCTCCTCCTCCACCTCCACCCCCACCCGCTCCCCAAACGCCGGGCTCTCACTCTCCACCACCAGCAGCACCGCTCTGCACCCCACTCGCCGCGCCTCCCCCGCCCCCCTGCCTCCCCCTCGCCGCCCCTGCCCTGCCCCCCCACCACCGCTCTCCACCCAGTAGTACCCCACCTCCTCCACCACACACGGCTCCGCCGGCCGCAGCTTCCTCCGAAGCTTCTCGTCCAGGCCCCGGCTGCGGCTGCGCCCAGCACTTTCCAGGAAGCTGAGGTGGCCCTGGAAGCAGTAGATGACGTCATCACCCACCTGGGGCAGGTAAGGGTCGCCCTCCCTCCATTCCGTCCCCCCCACCCACCCCGCACCCGCTCGCACCCGCCCCACTGCCCTGCCACCCCCCTCGCTCCTCTCCCCATCGCGACCTCCTCTCGCCTCGCCCCCCAGTGTCCCGGGAGAGGGTGCCAGGGCTGTGAGTCGGGGGGAAGCACGCGGGGTGATGGCAGCGAGGCGGGGGCTCCTGGAGGAGAGAGCCAGGGGGGAGCTGCGAGCGCCGGAGCCTGTAGGTGTGGCAGCAGGTGAGGTGGGGAGGCGCGGGCGCAGGCGCGGGCTCGCTGTGTTGTGTGGGGGAGGTGGGGTGGGAGCAGTGCGGCGAGAGGGTGGGGTGCGGTGCTGTGCGGTACTCCGCCTGCCCCGCTGCTGCCGCCCTGCTGTCTGTGTGCGTGTGGCCCGCTTGCCCCGGCGGCGGCGAGTGCTCCTGGTTTGCCGAGAAGCTGCCCTCTTCCGCTTCCTCTGGCCGCCCATGTCCTCACTCCCCTCACTCCCCTCACTCCCCTCACTCCCCTCACTCCCCTCACTCGCTTCACTCTCATCACTCCTATCACTCTCACCACCCGCATCACTCCCCTCACTTTCATCACTCCCATCACCCTCACTTGACTCACCATATGACTCACTCTCCTCCTCCTCCCCCTCTTCCTCCTCGGCCGCTTCCGCCTCCTCTACACTCTTTGCCCCCTCCCCCTCCCCCTCCCCCTCCCCCTCCCCCTCCCCCTCCCCCTCCCCCTCCCCCTCCCCTCCCCCTCCCCCTCCCCCTCCCCCTCCCCCTCCCCCTCCCCCTCCCCCTCCCCCTCCCCTCCCCCTCCCCCTCCCCCTCCCCCTCCCCCTCCCCCTCCCCCTCCCCCTCCCCCTCCCCCTCCCCCTCCCCCTCCCCCTCCCCCTCCCCCTCCCCCTCCCCCTCCCCCTCCCCCTCCCCCTCCCCCTCCCCCTCCTCCTCCTCCTCCTCCTCCTCCTCCTCCTCCGCAGCATCGTTCCCCTCACACCCCTCCTCCTTCCCCCCACCCCCTATATCCGCCTCACCATTCGCCGCTCGCTCACCCCCATCTGCCCCCATCGCCCCACCATCTCCCACCCTCTCACACTCCCCACTCGCCCCACCATCCTCGCCCAGACCATCCCTCTCCTGCCCCTTCCCCCTCTCATCCCCCTGCTCTGCTTCCCCCTTCCCCCTTCCTCCCCCTCCACAAGCCTCGTCACCATCAGCAGCACCACATCCGCTTCTCTCCCCTTCACTGTGCCCGCCACCACCATCCACGCCACCACTTGCGCCCCTCTCTCTCTGCTCGCCCCCCGCGTTCCCCTCCACGTCCTCCCGGCCCTGCCCTTCCTCCATCGCGCACCGCTGCTCCGCAACACCCCTCTCTGCACTCCTCCCACCCTCTTCCCCAGCCAGCTCCCTAGCTTCAGCTGCATCGCCAGCACTGGCAGGAGCCGGGGCATCAGCAGGCGCACCAATTGTGCATGTGTGCTGCCCCTCACTGCTGCCCCATTCACTGCATAGCGCCTTCATGACACCATCGCTCCCTGCTTGCCCGCCACCGCTCTCCCCCTCACACCCTGGCTCCCCATTCGCATTCCCTCGATCACACCCATTCCTCTCGCTAGTATTGCCTCCGTCTCCCTCCTCCTTGACGCCCACCTCCCCTCCGCCATCCTCCCTACCGCCCTCGTCTCTGCCAGCCTCCCCCCCACCGCCCTCATCCGTGCCCCCCGCCCCAGCACCAAGCGGGCTGAGCAGGTCGTCCCCAGGCAGCCCTGCGCCCTCGTCCGCGCCCTCCTCCCCAAACAGCTCAACGAACAGCTCCTCCTTGCGCGCACTCATCTCCCCCCCTTCCTCCCCCCACTCCCCTCCGTCCCCCGCACCCCCTGCGCCCTCACTGCCCGCCCTGCTCTCCGACCCCAGAACACCCTGCAGCAACCAACCCCCTGCACCCTCTGCTGCTGCACAGCCCTCCATCGCAGCACCATCCGCGCCAGCAGCATCAGCAGCAGTCTCACCACAAGAAGCACCACCAGCGGCACCAGCAGCACCAGCAGTGGCATTCGCCATATCCTGCTCGTCCTCACTCTTGTGCCCCTCCTGCTTCATCCCATCCCTCCCATCCCTCCCATCTTTCCCATCCTTCCCTCCACTCCCCTCTGCCTCAAAATGACGTCCCTCCTCTATCTTACTGCCCCCCTCACCCACCGCCACACCAGCACCTGCCTCTCTCGCGTCCTCCTCTGCGCCCTCGCCCTCCCCCTCTCTCCTCACATCCTCTCCATTTCCATCCTCCTCACCAGTGGCTCCCTTCCCCTCGGCAACCTCTGTCTGGCACTCAACATGACTACCTGCTCCTGCACCTGTGCCTGCACGTGCCCCTCCATGTACCCCGGCATCCCCCCGTCCACCATCGTGCAGTCCCACAGCGTGTTCGCCCGCACTGGCCCCGCTCCCAGGACCCACCATGTCTGCACCACCACCCTCACACACAGCAGCAGCCGGCACTGCTGTGCGGGGGAGAAGCAGCGCCAGAGCACACACACCTGACCCACCGCCGCCCTCAGCCTCCTGAACATACCCTCCTCCCACTCTATCTGTGCGGCCTGTGCGCTGCACTGCTGTCCCCCGCGCGTTCCTCTTCCTCCTCGTGCCAGCCGGCACCGCCACCGGCAGGCCCCCGTGCGCCGCTGCTGTAGCAGCGGCAGCAGCAGCATCAGCACCTCCAGCAGCATCAGTTAGGTTGTTAGCAGCGCCAGCAGGCGCGGAGTCAGCAGCGGGCGCGCTTGGAGGGGCGCCAGGCGTCGTCGTCATCTGCACAGCCCACACAGCGCCCACCCCACGCACGCCTGCACGTTCGTCAGTACCCAGTGATGCACTCTGCACGACCCAATTCGACATGCGCCCTCGCTCACCCCCTGCTCGCTCTTGCTCCTCCTCATTCTCTTGCCCCTCCTTACTCTCTTGCTCCTCCTCACTCGCTTGCCCCTCCCCACTCTCTTGCCCCTCCTCACTCTCAAGTCCCTTCTCACTCTCATCTCCCTCATTTCTCTTCCTCGCCACTCCCTTCTCTCCCCCCCTCCCCTTCCCCCGTGGTGTCCTAGCCCTCAACACGTGTCCTCCCTTCACCACGTCACCACCCTCGCCCCTCTCCCTTCCCCCCCTTTCCCCACTTGCAAGCCCCTCTCCCTCACTCTCATCCCCGCCCATCCCCTCTGCATCTTCGTCCTCACTGCCCTCCCCATCCCCTGCCAGCCCCTCCCCGCTCGCCTCACCCAAAGCTCGCCTCCCCCTCTCCCCCACACCTCCCCATGACCTCCCTGACCCCACCCGCGCCCTGCCCCCATCCCCACCTGATCCTGCAACTCGCGCCTTGCTGCCTCTTCCTCTGCTGCCCGCGCCCCTCCCTTGCCCCGCCCTTCCAGATGCACTCCCGCCTCCCCTCCCCCTGCCTCTACCTCTCCCCCTGCCCCTGCCCCTGCCCCTTCCCCTTCCCCTTCCCCCGCCCCTGCCTGCCACCACCCGCACTGACTGCCTCGCCCCCCCGCCTCCCCCCCGCACCTCCCCCCTCCCTGCAGGGAGTGCCCCCGCCCCTGCTGTGCGCTTGCGTGTCTTCCTCTTTCCCCAGTTGGGCTCTACTTTCCAATTCCCCTGATCTTCCTCCTCCTCATATTCTTCATCTTCTTCCTCTTCCTCCTCTTCCTCCTCATCTTCCTCCTCATCTTCCTCCTCATCTTCCTCCTCATCTTCCTCCCCTTCTTCCTCTTCCTCTTCTTCCTCTTCGTTTTCCTCTTCCTCCTCCTCCTCGTCCCAGATTTCCTCAGCACCACCGGCCTGGGTGGGATGCACAACAACAGCATCACCACCTCGTGCTGCACCCACTCCCAGCCCAGCAGGTCTCAGCAGGGCAGGTCTTATTTGGGCAGGTCTCATCTGAGCGGGCCTGGACTGGGCGGGTCTTATCTGTGCGGGTCTTAACTGAGCAGCTTGGCTCACAGCATGTCGACTGTTGCTCCTCGTTCTCCTCCCTGGCGTGCTCTCCGCACCCACCTCTGCCACCACATTTTCCTCTTCTTCCTCCTCTGATCCAATCTCCTCCATCACTTCCTCCTCCTCATCCTCCTCCTCCACCTCCTCTACCTCCTCATCCCCCTCATCCTCCTCCTCCTCCACCTCCTCCGCATGTTCCACCTTTGCCTCCCCTCCCTCCTGCGCCTGGGCGAGAGCGTGCTTCTGCAGGGTCTGTGCGGCCTGGGTGCGTTGAGCCTCCATGCGCTGTGCCACACACACACACACACACGAGCGCACACACAAACCACAGACATTGACATAAAATTAGCAAAGTTTCCACACCCAATGCAGCAAAGAGTCACGCTCATGGTGCCTCTCTTCACACAACAGTCACATGCCCTCTGCCCCCTGCCCCCTCCCCCTTCCCCCACCCCACTGCCCCCTGCCCCCTGCCCCCTGCACCCTGCCCCCTGCCCCCTGCCCCCTGCCCCCACCCCCGTGCCCCCTGCCCCCTACCCCCTGCCCCCTGCCCCACACACAGCAGCGCACCTGTTTGAGCTGCGACTTGGTCACTCCACGCAGCGCTGCACACGAGCTGCCCGCACTGCCGCCCCCGCTGCCGCCCCCACCACCACCCGCTGCAGACGCGCCAGCACCACTCGCACCAGCAGCAGCATCGGCACCACCAGCAGCATCAGCAGCAGCATCAGCAGTAGCAGCATCGGCAGCAGAGGGTTTTCTGAGGTTAATTTTGAGTTTGAGCCCGTTTCCCCCCACAGGAGTAATGGCACTCTGCCCGCCCCTCACTGCCAACACGCCCTGCTGCCCCCTCCCATGCCCACTGCCTTCCCCCCCTCCATGCCCGCCCCCCGCCTGCGAGCCATGCGGCCACTGGTGGCCGTAAGGTGCAGTGGCCAGGCTTCTAGAGGCGTGCCCCACCCGCTTGTACTGCTCCACGTCCTCCTCCTCCTCATAATCCTCTTCCTCATCCCCGTCCTCACCTTCCTCCTCTTCCCCTTCCTCCTCTTCCCCTTCATCCTCCTCTTCCTCATCCTCTTCCCACTCATCTTCTCCTTCTCCCTCCTCCTCCTCATCATACTCCTCCTCTTCTTCCTCGCCCGCAGCAAACCTTCTCTTCCGCGCACCACTCTCCTCCTCCCAAGGTTCTACATCCCACTCCCCCTCCACCTCCACCTCCTTCCCTGCACGCCTCACACGCCCTCTCCCCCTGCCTCCCCGGCCTCCACCTCCCCTCGCCACCTTGCATGCCCTGCCCCTCCCCCCTCTCCCCTTTTTCATCCCCTGCCCTTGGCCCCCCCCCTTCCCCTTCCCCATTCCACTCCCCTTGTCGCGCCCACTCCTTGTAACCATCCGCCTCCCCCGCTGCTCCCGCACCTCCTCAACCCCCTCGTCCTCCTCATCCCCCTCGCCCTCCCCTGCCCTCCCCCATCGCCGCCTCCTCTTCCCCAGAAGCCTCCGTGACCGTCTTGTGCCCTGCCCATCCTCCTCCTCCCCCTCGCCCTGCCCACCCTCCTCCTCCTCCTCCTCCGTCTCCCCCTCCTGCTCCTCCTCACTCCCTCCGCGCCTCTCCTCCTCCCCTCCGCTCACTTCATACTCTGAGTCCTCCTCTCCCCTCTCCTCCTCGCCCCTCTCCTCCTCCCCCCCCATGGTCACTTCAAACCCCTCATACCGCCTCACAGGTAGCCTCTCCCTCAGCTCCCACCGCTGGCCTTCCCGCCGCCTCACCTCTCCTCTCCCCCTCCCTCCATCACCCCCCCCTGCAACACCCCCCTCTCCCCCGCCCACCCTCCCCTCCTCCCCCTCCTCGCCCCCACTCACCACCTGCACCTCCCCATCCTCTTCCCTCCTCCCCCTTCCTTCCTCCCTCCTCACGCCCTCCCTCCGCCCACCTCCCCCGCGCCCGCCACCGCCAGCAGCAGCAGGCAGGGGCAGGAGGGGCAGGGGCGCAGAGCCGGGGGCGCCAAGGGGCTCGTTGGGGACGGGCTGAAAGGCCAGGTCGTCGGCCTCTATGCGCCCCACCCGGAGCGGGAAGGAGGGGGGGTGGTAGGGGCGCGCGAGCAGGGCGAAGCGCAGCGCGTGGAAGCGCGCCTGGTAGGGGTCGGGGTACGGCTGCATGCCCGCATCGCATATCGGATCCATCCACGTGCGCTCCTCCGTTAACACGTTCGTCTCCTGGTGTGGGGGGTGGGGCATGAGTGGCCATTGGGTGCGCGGATGAGATGGGAGGCAAGAGAGGGAATGGAAGTGGGAGAAGCAATACGAGCAAGAGCGGGAGTGCAGGGGAGAGTGGGAGGGAAGCAGGAGTGCAGGCGAAAGCAAAAGTGCAGGCAATCGGAAGTACAGGGGAGTGCATGAGTGCAGGCAGGCATGAGAATGCACCTCATCGAGGGCGTTGTGGAATGAGTCGAGGGCGAATCGACGATAGTCGCCCAGGAAGAACTAATGTGATGGTGCAGGGCAGGGCATGGGGGACGCATGAGGGGCACATGGGAGAACGAGAGGCAGTTTAGGATAGTGGGGGAAAGAGAGTGGACCCAGGACCGTTTGAGAAGGACGAAGAGGGCACACAATGAAGGACACGAAGTGTGTGGGCATGGCAGAGAGGCATGGCACAGGGCATGTGGCCATGGTACCTGATCCATGTGGATGTGCGCCCACCTGGTCCATGTGGATGTGCGCCCACCTGGTCCATGTGGATGTGCGCCCACCTGGTCCATGTGGATGTGCGCCCATTGGTCCTTGCCCCCCGTGGCAAACACATACACCTGCCCCACCTCGTCCGCCACCACCAGCCCCGTGCCGTCCCTGTCACCCATGCATGCACACATGCATGCATATGGCCGTGGGGGGAAAGAGCGTTGTGCATGGGCATGGGGTTGGGAGGGACGCACATGGGCATGGAGGAAATAGGGACGTGTATGAGCATGGGTGGAAAGAGGGACCAGCAGCCATGGGTGCCTGGGGGGGGGGGAAGTGCAACAAATCAGTAGACGATGGGTGAATGGGAGAGCGCACGAGATACTCGAGGCTGGATGGGGCTGGATGGGGCTGGATGGGGCTGGATGGGGCTCGATGGGGCTGGATGGGGTCGGATGGGGCTGGATGGGGCTGGATGGGGCTGGATGGGGTCGGATGGGGTTGGATGGGGTTGGATGGGGTTGGATGGGGTTGGATGGGGTTGGATGGGGTTGGATGGGGTTGGATGGGGCTGGATGAAGCAGACAAGTTGCTGGAGAGCAGCAGCAGCCGGAACAGGGGCGCACACGACGGGAGGCACCAAGGGGGGCCAGGCGCACAAAGGGACTTACGGAGAGAAGTGCCCGTCGACGAGTTGGAAATTGGTGACGTGGCGGATGGCAATTGGCTGTCCCTTCCAGATGTCCCACACGATAACCCGGCCATCGTACCCCGCGCTCATGGCAATGCGCGGGTCCGTGGGATGCACGTCCAGCACGAACGCCTGATGGGGGCGGGGGGAGGGAGGCGCGTAGCAGCGGATGGGAATGATTCGAGACGCCTCAAACTCGATGGGCGGGTGTACGGGATGGACGTTCGACAAGCACGTGTGAGGGGGCAGTGGGCATGGGGAAAGAGGACGGCAGGGGTTGTGGAGTGCATGCGAGGAAGGCAGGGGTTGTGGAGTGCATGCGAGGAAGGCAGGGGTTGTGGAGTGCATGCGAGGAAGGCAGGGGTTGTGGAGTGCATGCGAGGAAGGCAGGGGTTGTGGAGTGCATGCGAGGAAGGCAGAAATGGAGGTAGAGAGTGGGAGGGTCGGAGCCTCTTCAAAGCAACCACCCACCCGGACCTTAGTGTGCGTGTCTCACCCTCTCACCTGCTCATGCCTGTGTGCGTGTGACCCCTCACCTGCTCCTGGTGTGCTGTGAGGCAGTGTATGAGCTCGCCTGTGCTTGCCTGCCACACACAGATGCGCGCATCTGCCATGCATGGGGGGAGGAGAAGGACAGACGCACGGGCAGAGATATGAGCAGAGGAAGAGTGTGAGACTCTGGGACTAAGTGAAGAAAGGCTGGGTGGAGAGATGAGGAAAGATACAACAGGCGAGGCAGCAGCGCCTTCTGCTACACACACACACACGCATCTCTGCTGCAGCTATTCCTGCTGCCAACCAGCAATGGCATGCCAGCTCCCAAGGGCGCACCTGTGAGGGCAGCCAGCACGAGCTGGCAGTCGAGCGACCAGATGATCATATTCGCCGCCGCCCCCGCCGCATCCCTCGCCCTCGCCCTCGCCCCTGCCCTCCCCCCGCCCCCTGCGCCCTGCCCTGCTGCAGCCCCCGCGGGCACAGGCAGGGGGCGCGGGGGGGCGGTGAGCTGCAGCGCCTTGTGCCAGTGCTGGTGCTTGCCCTGGGGGGATGGGGACACAGGGGGGGGAGGTAAGCGGGAAGAGGATGAGAGAGAGAGAGAGAGAGAGAGGCAATGAGAGACGATGAGAGGTGAAAAAGGAACAAGGAGTGGAAGTGACGGGGTTGATGGAGTGAAGGGCAGGCTAGCAAGCATGCGTGCACGCAGGGGACGGGGATGGCAAGTGCCTCATGTGCGCTGTGAGAGCACATGGATCCGTCACCGCCTTTCAAGCCACTCACATGCACGCGGCGCGCCCGCGGGCGCCAGATGAAGGCGGAACCGTCTCGCGCACACGACACTATCGCCTCCACTCCCCCCCGGTTGGCCGTGCTGCCATACCATGGGGTGGGGGGGTGGAGAGACGGGGAGGAACGGGGAGGGAGGGGAAGATGAGGGTGAAAGAGAGAGGACAAATGGGTTTGGGGAGATGGGAAGCAGGTGGAGAGGGGTGTGAGAGATGGGTGAGAGTGGCAGGCGAGATGAGGAGTGGTAGTGAGAGGGCAAAGCGCAGATGGGGAGCGGTAGTGAGAGGGCATGGTGCAACTAACAGGGCATGCGGGGCTCACTTGAGGGAGATGAGTCGCCTCTCCTTGTCCTTCTCCTTTCGCTTTCCCCCCTCCGCACTTCCTTTCCCCTTCTCCCCCACACCCCTCCCCTCCTCGTCCCCACCAGACGCCACCTCCTGCTGCACTCCCGCACACCCACTGCAGCGCAAGGGGGGGAAGAGGGGGCAGGGGACGGGAGGCAGGGTGCATGGAGAATGGAGCACGAGCAGAGAGGGGGGCAATGGAGGCTTGTGTGGTGAAGAATGAGAGAGAGAGAGAGAGAGTTGTGGCAATCAAGTTTAGAGGGGCCGGCAGGCAGGCAGCAGGCAGCAGGAGGGGCGAGGAGGTGAGAGCAGGAGAGGGGAGTGGGGCGAGCACCTGAACTGCACGAAGTTGACTGACCCCTGATGCCCCAGCAGCTCCTGCACCTCGTGCTGCACCCCCACTCTCTCCCGGCCCCCCGCACCCACCCCCGCCGCCCAAGGCCCCTGCTGCTGCTGCTGCTGCTGCTGTTCCTGCTGCTGTGGCTGCTGTTCTTGTTGCTGTTGCACCTGTTGTGGTTGCTCTTGCTGTTGTTGTTGCTGCTGCTGGGAGGGCTCCTTGGGTGCGAGGGCAGGGAGGCGCGCATCCCACACCTGAGCACAAGGCATACACGCACATGCACATGCACATGCACATGCAGGGCACCACAACAAAACATGTGATTTTGTGACACCGCATGGCAGTGAATATGATGACATGAAACGGCAACAACCGGGCGAATTAGCATCACATGCTCACCCGCGTGCGCCCATCCTCGCTGCCCGTGACAAACAGCGAGCCCTCGGCGTTGAAGGCAGCGCACAGCACTTTGGGGGGCAGCATCTTGGCCCGCTCCTCAGGAGTGAGCTCGCTGCCCCCCTGCTGGATGCGGCTCAGAAACGTCCCTGGCGGGAACGGGATCTTGGTTGCTGTTGGGCCATGGGCCAGGGGATGGGAGGAAGGGGAGGGGGAGGGGAGGGAGGGGAGGGAGGGGAGGAGAAGGGAGGGGAGGGGAGGGGAGGGGAGGGGAGGGGAGGGGAGGAAAAGGGAGGGGAAGGGAGGAGAGGGGAGAGAGAGACGGTTGAGTTATGGAAGCGAGTGCAGAGGAGCAAGTGGGCGTGAGATGAAATGGGGTGGCATGACTCATGAGGCAGTGAGTGGGACTGGCCGGAACTTTTGAGAGGGAAACACACAGCAGTGAGAGCAGGGGGGAGCAGGAGTTGAGGGTTTAGGAGCAGAGGGTGGGAGCAGATGGCAGAATCCTGGTGGCTGCATGGCAAAAGCAGGGAGGGGAGAGGAGGGAGGGGAGGGGAAATCGGAGGGGGGGAGGGGAGGAAAGGGGAGGGGGGGGAGGGGAGGCGAGGGGAGGGAGAGGAGGGGAGGGTAGGGGAGAAGACGGCGATTCGGGGAACGGGGATTCGGGGAACGGGGATTGGGGGAACAGGGAACGTGGAATAAGGTGGCACGAGGCAGTGGGGACGGCTGTGGACTTGTGAGTCGGAAACATCAAGCAGTAAGAGCAGAGGGTGGAGCAGAGAGGCGGAGTAGAGTGAAGGGGCAGAGGTGGGGAGCAGAGGTGGGGAGCAGAGGTGGGGAGCAGAGGTGGGGAGCAGAGGTGGGGAGCAGAGGTGGAAGTACCGTGGGAGGCAGGCAGGAAGAGGCGCAGGCAGGTGCTGTCCGCTGCTGCTGTGACGTCCCACAGCCGGCATGAGCCATCCTCCGATGCCCTGATGAGCGCCATGGGCATTGATGGGGAGGATGTGCGGCGGTTAGTGAGAGTGTGAAGGTCGAACAACACACAAGAGGAGGTGAGAGTGTGAAGGTCGAACAACACACAAGAGGAGGTGAGAGTGTGAAGGTCGAACAACACACAAGAGGAGGTGAGAGGAAGGGGGGGTGGTGGAGAGGACAGGGCGGGGGGGGTAGGAGCGAGAGAGGGAGATCACACAAGAGCACATGTGATGCTGAGAGAAACAAGGTATGGACGGATGGGAGATGGAGGTGTGGACGGGTGCATAGGAGAGGGGCAGGAATTGTGGCTGGCAGGGCGTTGAGAGGGGTGGCGTACGAGAGGAGGTGGTGGTGAGTGGTGGGGCTGAATGCGACAGCGGTGACGGCGTCTGCATGGCCCACTAGCGTCACCTCCAGATGCCCACTCGGTAGCTCCCACTGCCACACGCACGGGGGGAGGTGGGACAAGGAAAGTGGGTGGGAGGTCGATGAGGCGAGGAGAGGAGGGATGGGAAAGACAGCAGCGAGTGTGCGGGGGAGGATGAGGTGAGGGGGAAGGCGGTTTGGGACGGAACAACAGTGGATGTGTGGGAGGTGGTAGCAACCAGGACAAGGAATGGCGATAGGGCAGGGACAGGGAGAGTGGTGCGGGGGGGAGGGCGGGCGGCACTGACCACGCGGATGAGGCAGTCGTTGGACGCTGATGCCACCCACTTGTCGCCCTGACTGACCGCTAGATCCGTGATGTCACCCTGTATGTACGTACACACACACACGCACACAAGCACAGAGGTGCAGACGCAGGCCACGTCAATCCAGGCAAACATGACAAGTGCACACATGCAGAGGGCGAGGGGAAACGTTATGGGCGCATGGAGGGGGGGGACTTGCCGTGTGGCACAGAAGGGGGGGCGAGGACTTACGGTGTGGGCGCGGCAGGTGGAGAGGCAGATGCCATGGTGCATGCTCCAGATCTTCACGAGGCGGTCGTCCGACCCCGTTATCAGGTACCGCCCCCCGTGGTCGTACACCGCTGCCAGAGGAACGGACAAGGATACACAGCCAACGCGGGGAAGTGGAAAGAAGGACGCGGGTGTTGAGAGGAATGGGTGGTGTGTGTGCGTGCAGTTAGGTCGGGAGCAATGAGTGCCAGCAGCGTGAGGCGCGAGTGTGTAAGTAGGGCAGTGAGAGCAAGCAGGCAAGGGGGGCAGTGAGCACAGTTAGGGCGAGAGAGGGGGGGGGAGAGGGCAGTTACCGCAGTAGACGGCGTTGCGGTGGCCGCGCAGCACCTTCACTTGCTCCATGCGGCTCAGCAGCAGCGCGGGGGACGCCACTAGCGACGCCGCCCTGCTCTCACCAACGGGGCGGGGGAGAGGGAGGGAATAGGGGAATGATGGAGGGATGGGCGGGCGGGTGGTAAGATGACACAACGGGCGGACAGAGCGGGGCAAAGGGTTGTGGTGGTGGGGTGAGAGGTGCAGTGGCAAGGCCCACGCGGAGGGTACCATGCAGAAAACGTACCGTGCGCTGACAGCCCTGGCAGCACGCGAGCAGACCCCTCCGCCCGTTTCTCTGAGCGTGAGGGAGCGCAGGAGCGGTGCAGAGAGGTGCGGATGGGCCGTGTGGGGCAGAAAGGTGCGCGGAGGAGAGAGCAGCGCTGGCAGCCACTCCGCTGTTGATGGGAGGCGGATAGGGCCGGGGAGGGCGATAAAGCAAGCAGGGGTGGAAGTGGAAGCGATGAAGGGAGCAGGGTGGGGCGGGGAGTGGGGAAAGACAGAGAGGAAGTGCAGCAGTGAGGATGTGAGGGAGGGAGGGAGGGAGGGAGGGAGGGAGGGAGGGAGGGAGGGAGGGAGGGAGAGAAGGCATTGGCTCATGTGTGGCAATGGCATGCACATGTGCCGATTGCCCCAAGCCTCAATCCGCGCGTACCTCGTCTCAGGCTTATCCCGCCATGGCCCAGCAGCGTTGGCACGTCTCCCGCACACACCCACCACCTGTCCCGTGCTCCTGCCACGCCCGCCCCCCCGCTCACCAACACACCCTCCCCGCTTGCACCCTTCTCACCCCACTCGCCCCTCTCTGCCCCGGCCGCTGCTCCCACCACCGTTGCCGGCGATGCCAGCACGAGCGCTCTGCTGCCTGCCGCATCTGCTGCTGCCACCACTGCTAACGCTGCCCCAGCTGCTTCGCCACCTGCTGCTGCCGCCACGCCTGCTTCAATGGCCCCTGCTGCTGCAGCAGCCTCTGTCCCGCTTCCCAGCATCTGTGCCACAGCCGCACCTACTGATCTCTCTGCTGCTGCCTCTGTGCCACCTACCTGCCGCCCTGCCTCCACGCCACGGCCGGCGCTCACATCCATAGCTGCAGCGGCGGCTGGGGCTGCGGCACCTGGCAAAGCCTCCTCTAGTGCAGTGGCGGAGGCGGAGGCGGAAAGGGGGGCGGCGGTGATTTGAAGTGGGGGGGCAGAGGGAGGAGCAGAGACGGTGGGTGCAACAGCTGCTGCAGCAAGCGGGGCAGGAGGGAGGGCTGGTGCTGCTGACGGTGGCGGGTGGGGCGGAGAGGAGGAGAGAGGCGCGGAGGGGAGGAGGGAGGCGGAGGAGACGGCGAGATGGGACGACTGCAGCAGCTCCTGCAGCAGCAGGAAGAGGTGGTTGGGTGCTATGTGCGAATACCTGGAGGGAGCAGCACAGCGGGGCATGCACACACAGACAGCAGGTGGGAGGCACAGGGCAGGGTGAAATGACCGAGCGGAGGCATATGGTTGCCCATGAACACAATAAAACAAAGACTTGCTGATTGTGCGGTCACCCAATGCAAGGTGCCCAAGCATTACAGGCGCGCACCTCTCCCTGAGCTGCTCGTAGTTCATGGGTACAGTCATCTCCGACTCCCTCTCCGCACCCCCTCCCCTCCGCCCACCCTCCCCACCCTTCACTTGTGCGCCCACCACCCCCGCCTCCCCATGTGCACTCCCCTCGCTGCCACGCTCGTTGCCTCTGCCACCCGGCCGCCCTTCGCTCGCGCTGCTTGCGCCTGTCCGCCTCCCCCCACGGGAGTACACCGCATGGTACCGCTGTGGAAGCAGATTCAACTCCTCCAGCTCCTCTTTCAAAACTTCCGCTGCCCGACGGCACGGGCTGCCCGTCAAAAAGTGCAGAATGAGGAAGTACACTTCCCTCATGTCCGCTTCAGCGTCCCCTCCCGCTGCCGCCGCCAGCGCCATCATAGCGCCACGCGACGGTAGACTTGCTGCTCTCTGATTGGCTAACGACCCTGCCGCGTCGTTGGATGGCGGCTGTGCGCGCTTGCGCCCGCCAGCGACGGGAGGGCGGCGGGTGGACGCGGGAGGGCGCGGGTTTGCCCCGGAGGAGCGCCCGTTGGCGGAGGCGTTGGCAGCGCGCGCGGTGCCACGTGGGGCAGGCGGGGCGGGAGGAGCGGAGGGGAGGGGAGGTGTGGCAGAAGGAGGGATTACTGGGGAAGACTCGGTGGTGGGGAAGGTAGAAGCGGCGGGGGTAGTAAGGGCGGGGTTAGGAGCAGGGGAGGTAGGAGCAGTGGGAGTAGGAGCGGGGGCACTAGGAACGGTGCGAATGGGAGCAGGGGGATTAGGAGCAGCAAGAGTAGGAGCGGGGGCGAAAGGATTAGGGGCCGGGGAGGTAGGAGCGGCGAGAGTAGGAGCAAGGGGAGTAGGAGCGCTGGGGGTAGGAGCGGAGAGGGTAGGGGCGGAGGGGGTGGGAACGGGGGGAGGCGAGTGAGCTGGAACCGAGGCGAAGGCTGCGCTAGAAGCGGGGCTTGGGAAAGGAGCGGATGCGGGGAGAGTGGGTGCGGGGGGAGTGGGTGCAGGTGGGTAAGTGGGTGCGGGAGGGGAAGAGGTGAGAGATGAGGTGACGGCAGGCGCAGAGGAAGCGGCGGAAAGTTTGGGGAGGCGAGAGTCGCGGAAGAGTGTCGCGTCAGCGTCGCACAGGGTTATGCGCGGGCCCGGTGCGCCCGCTGCACTCGCCGCGGGTATGACTGCTACCTCGGCAGTCGGGTTGGCGGAAGGCGCCCAGGCAGGTGGTTGGGAGAAGGAGCCAGGCGCGCGGACGGAAGGCGGGCGGAGGGCGGAAGCAGGGGGAGCAGCGCGGGCGGCAGGGGGAGCGGAGAGAGAGGCAGCAGCTGGACCTGACGGCATGGCGGTGAGGAGAGCGCTACACGCAGCAGCTTTAGCAGCTGTAGCAGCTGTAGCAGGCATGCTGCCACTTGGCGAACCGTGTGTGAAAACACCCGCATTGTTCCTCTCTGCCTCCTGCATAAGCAGACTAAGCACGCGCGTCTGCGATTCCGGATCCAAGGACGAAAGCGCGGGAACAGGCGCAGGATTTGGAGCATACGCAGCAGCCGACGCGGAAGCAGGAGGTGACGGTACCCCAATCATGCGAGACCCCACGCCATTCAACCTCTGCGGTGGAGCGGCGGGTGACGCAGCTGCAGGGCGGGAGTGGACGGTGGGCGCGGCGGCAACGGCGGAGGGACCGCCCACCGCGTTAGCCGTCGAGGAAGCAACGTGGAATTGAGAACCCGCGGAAGGCGCGGAAGGAGGGGAAGGCGCGGAACGGGCGGAAGGAGCGGAAGGAATGGACGGAGCGGGCAAGCAGGCGGCGGCGGAGGCTTGTAAGAAGGGAGCGGTTGCGCCTGATTGGTTCACGTTCTCCTGGCTCTGCCGCGGCCGAATCGGATGGATTGCCGATGGACCTGACACTCCGACGACCTGACGGTTGAACGCAGTGTTCGGCGCCGAAAGACCCACTTGACCGTTAAAAGCAGCCTGCCCGTCAGGAGCACCGAATTGCCCGCCGTGAGCAGACGGCATGTGGTTTCCATTACGGGCAAGAGCGGCGGTGTTTCGAGGGCCAGAATTCACGGCGTTAGCAGCTGGAGCGTGCAGAGGCAACGAGGAGGGGTGCATAGGCGGCGTGCCCGCTGGCTGCGCGGCCGACAGCGGATATTGCGAGTTCTGAGGAAACGGCGGCTGCGGCGGATAGAACGATTGGTTTTGAAACGGCAAAGACGAGGACGAGAGTGGGGCGGACGTGGGGCGCGACGAACCCACGTTGAGATGAGAAAAACGCGCGTCAGGCGCCGGTTGCGAGCTATGCTGGAGCGACGCGTACGAGGCTTCGTTAGTGTAAGCTAGTGAGTTAGACGCTATGAAGTGAGCCATCTGAGAAGAAGAATACGGGTTACTGTTAAGGTATCCCGCCGATAGCGGCGGTGCTTGCTGGTTGAACTGAACGGTCTGTGGGTGCGACATTGCGGCGGGAAGGGAGGGACGAATGGCGGATGAGGAGACGAGTGAAGGCGAATCGGAACTAGAGGTGAGAGGAGGATGAGTAGTCGTGCTATGGTGATAGCTCGTATGTGTCAAGTTATTCATGGGTGGAATGGCATCCGAAGACCAATTATGATCCTCTTTTATGTCGCTAAAATTAATAGGGTCCATTGCCTCGGACCTACCACCCTTACGCTCGAGACACAGACCTTCGCCTCACCGCAGATGCTGCTGCTCGGGAGCAGCGAGGGAAGCAAGCAGCAAGTGCGGAGCGGACGGACACCAAACACCCATGACCATGGTGGTTTGATTTGGAAACTTGAATTTCAAACGAACACACTTCAAGGGACTAGCAAAGCAAACCACTGTTGCTTGCCTGCTGCTGCTAGCGACTAGGCGAAGCCCGTTCCCACCTGGTAATTTTCGCGACGGTCGCGGGGACGAAATGCTGGATGATGGGCATGAGCAGAGGTGGGCTTGAATTCCAAGCACGTGCTTGCGATATTTCGCAAAATGGTAACAATTCGCAAGGCGCTGAGAACCAACTGACGTGCTCTGCCGCATCCAACCAAAGCCGTCAGCCCCAGCCAGACCCCAGCGCAGAACAACACTACCGCCAGCCGACATAACACCAGGCATTGCGGGAACCCTAACTTTTCGCGCTGCGAACAAGGAATCTTAGGGCGAACAAGCCAGCCATGGCGGAGCCATTCACTCGCTCCGTGTCGCAGCTCGTCTGCGCTCAGATTTGCGAGTCTTTCGGCTTCCAGTCCATCCAACGGTCAGCGCTCGAGACCCTGTCCGACATCCTGACTCGCTTCATCACCAGCGTTGGCGACGCCGCACACGCGCACGCGGAGCTCGCAGGGCGAACCGACGCTAACGCCAACGACGTCGCCCTTGCGTTATCCGACGTCGGCACGTCGCTCGGCGATCTCGCTCGCTTCGTCGAATTCGCGGACGACATCTCGTCGCCATCGTTGGCGCAAGCCGTCCCGTCCTTCCCCGTGCCCAGAAACCCGCGCTTCGTCGCCGCCAGTTTCCTTCAGAGCGGGGAGGATCCTCCTCCCCGTGGCGACATTCCCGAGTGGCTGCCGGCGTTACCGGACCCCCACACGTACATCGCCACGCCGGTGTGGGAGGCTCGGGGGCAGGATAAGCGGCAGGATCGGGTGGAGGAGGGGCGAGAGCGGCGGCGCGCTGAGCAGTCACTCGTGTCGCTGCACCAGCGCATGGGGATGGTCACGGCGGGCGGCGCGCAGGCGCGCGGTGGTGCTGGCGGCGGGCGGCTGCTGTGGGGCGGATGGTCTCACGTTGGCGCGGGGGACGACCTCCTCGCAAGGCCAGGCGCGGGGATCTCCGCGCCCGTGGCCACTGGTGCGGCGCCCGCAGTGCGCAACGACGAGGGCGCGGAGCGGGGCGAGGGGCGGAAGAAGCGGAGGAGGGAGTCAGACGGCGGGTGGGTAGCGGGTCAGGTTCCTTCCGCGCTGGATGCCTTCCCGGGACTGATGATGGCCGCGGGCAGGGCGCGGGGCGGGGGAGCAGCAGGTGAGGGGGGTGAGGAAAGCGAGGAGGAGGATGAGTTAGAGGAAATAGAGGAAAGGAATGGGGACGCGATGGCTGTGGATGGTGATATTGTGGTGGTGGAGGGCGGAGAGGAGAGGAATGGTGGTGGTGGCAGTGGGGCCGAGGGAATCCAGGCAGAGGGGAATAAGGGCGAGAGGGTGAAGGAGGTTGGTTGGAGTGGGTGGTCGGCAATGGAGAGGGCTTCAGGGGCGAGTGCTCCGGGGGTGTCGTTTCACCTAGGCAGCAAGATCAAGGCCAAGCTTGGAGCTGCCAGAATGCAGTTGCCTGTTGTGCTGAGGGAGGCAAAACCAAAGGCCGGGCAAGGTGGGAGTGATGGCATTGGGAAAGGCGAGGAGGACAAGGAGAGGAAGGGGAAGGAGAAGAGGGAAAAGGGGAAAGACGATGAGAGGGATGAGAAAAGAAAGAGGGCAGAACAGATACTGGAGCAAGCAGAGAGGGAGGCAGCAGAGGCAGGCATGGGAGATTGCAGATAGGAGTTAAGATTGTCATATTTTGTCAGTCTCTAATGAGGTTTGTTTGATGCGATTGTGGAAATAATGCATGTCGAATTTGTAAGAGTGATGTTATCATTGCCTTGCTTTGTCACGATGCGTGTAGAGATGTAGCATTATCAGTCCCAAAGCCGCCTACCCGCGTTTTCTTCACGTCTTGTCACGTCTCTGCAAGAAGTGTATGGCGCCCGTTGTGTCAGCGGGAATGGTGATGTGACAGGGTGCTCTCAAAGGCTCGATCCAAAAAGTGCTGACGCTGGCGAGGGAAGCCCGTCGTTTCGAGGAAGGCTACGGAAGTGTTATGTGCTTTCGAGGAACACCGTATCGTCGAATAGCGACAGAGTTGCTGACGCCAATCCCCTGCTCTAGGGCTACGACATCGTCTCCCACATCTCCGCTTTGTGAGGAAACGAGAGGCTTGCACGTCATGGCGTGTGATTGGTGCACACGAGTCACAACACAAGGCATCCTGCGTGCGCAAGCAGATTCCCTGCCATACGCAACCTCCCTTTTCCCCACCCCAACCCAAACCCCCTGTCATCAGCGAAAGAATGTGTTTTTCGTCCAATCATCGCTGGTCAGAGGGCCCTTTCGCGGAGACCGCGCAACCCCATTCTCCCTTTCGCAAATGACGCAAGCATGCCAATCAACGCACCGCACGACAGTTTCTTCTCTGCTTCCTCTCGACCCAACTCGCCGTGTGCTCTGCAACCAGACACGTGGTAGGGCGGGATGGATGAGACGAGAGTGATCGGTGGTGTCCGTTTGGCGTCCGACGCCAGCGGTGCTCAAAAGCGATCTAGACAGCAGCCATAGCGTCACTCAATTGCACTCGCACTCTCACTGTCAGACCATCACATTTGCAAGCTCCAGCCAGATTAAATTTCTCGGTCGTCGCTTCCATAGTTAGATCGTTGCACTTTAAACGACGATCGCGCATCTTCGGAGGTATTGTCCCTAGGTCGCCATTGTTCAGGGATATTTGTTGTACGAGTAACCTAATTCGACTGAATATGGGCGCCTGCGCTTCTACGGGTGGCCGCAGTCCAATCACGCCTTCCCCTGCCACCACCAAGCAGCATCGCAAGGCGGATCGCTCACAAACGAAGGCTAGCAAAAACGCGAAGCAGAATGCCTCGAATCGCCAATCAGTGTTAGGCCTGCCACCGTCAAATACACGACTCGAGAGCAATTATTTGATAGGTAAGCTGCTGCCTCGACACCATGTTTCAGCGCTTTGCGTCAGCGCCATGCATTGGAACCTTCTGTGTAGTGATTCATTGCGATCAGCTCGTCGCTAACCCGTTCCCTCGTCGTCGTCGTCCTGTGTGGCGCCCAATTTGCAAACCTCCAGGTCGCGAGATCGGCCGCGGATTGTACGGCGTGGTTCGCGTGGTGACGCACAGGAAGTCGCACGAGCGATACGCGTGCAAGACGGTCGACAAGCGTCGCATGTCGCAGGATCAGCTCGCACGACTCCGCACGGAGTTCGACATTCTCAAGCGCGTATCAACCCACCAATCCGTAGCGGCCCTTGTCGACCAATACGAGGACTCCACGTGCGTGCATTTCGTCCTGGAGCTCTGCACTGGAGGGACGCTGTACGATATCCTCACGACGGCCTCTATCGCGGATGATGCCTCCGCTGTAGATCACTCTGAGAGCAGCACCAGTCCTGCCGCTGCCACAACCAGCACACGCAGCAGCAGCGGAAGCACCGCCAGCCGCAGCAGTAGCAACGCAAGTGGGAGCGCATCGTCGAAGCGGATGAGCGAGGCGCAGGCGAAGCAGGTGATGCGGCAGCTCGCAGAGGCGGTGGCGCGGCTGCACGCGGAGGGCGTGGTGCACCGCGACCTGAAGCTCGAGAACATCGCTTTCATGGATGCGCGGGACGCCAGGGAGGGCGCGTCGCACCCTGACGGCAGCACACACCATGGCTCGACCAGCAGCCGCAGCACAAGCACAAGCCGCCATTTCCCCAGCATAGGCAGCGCCAGCAGCTTGGTCTCTGATTTGAGTGGCAGTGAGGCCGACAGCGACTGCACGGGTTCCCTGGCGTCCTCCTCTGCGCCCTGCTCCCCCGCCTTCTCCGCGCCCTGCCCTCCCCTCAAGCTCCTAGACTTTGGTCTGTCCACGTGGCACAAGTCAGCAGACGGGCAGCGGCTGGCGGAAATTGCGGGGACGGCGTATTATGTGGCGCCAGAGGTGCTGAGGAAGCAGTACGGCAGCGAGTGTGACGTGTGGAGCATGGGGGTCGTTCTTTACATGATGCTTACTGGATCTCCACCCTTCTGGGATGGTAAGTTTCCATCATGATTTTTGCCCTCATGAAGTCATGGACTTCAGTTCCCTGTGCTCGTCACATCACTCAGTTTTCGCTGCTATTTTACTAAAAAAATGTGTTTCCGTCTTATTCCCAATGTTTGCAGTTTCGGAAGAGGCAATCTGCTCTGCCGTCTTGGCAGGCCACTATGACATGGTCAGTGCACTATGGCCGTCCATCTCACCTGCTGCCAAGGACCTCGTCAGGCGCATGCTGCAGACTGACCCGGTCAAGCGAATCACAGCAATTGAAATCCTAGGTAAGGGCTCTCCTCCCAGTGGGGACATGATTTCGCTGACATGGGAACGCACTAACTATTCTGGTGGCACTTTCGCTAATGTCAAACTCTGTTTTCATGTGCAGAGCATGAGTGGATCTCCTTCTAGAGCTCCAGCAATTTCCTGGTTTACAATGTGTGCAGGGGAGCTTTGGGCAAAGACACCTTTATCTCCTTAGAACAGGGCTTAGGATTATAATTCATTCATTCAATTGTACAGCCACCATGGAGTGGAGATTGCTAGTGTTAGTGTTTAGTTGGAGCCATGACAGCACGCAAGAACATGCATTACTCAGTTTTGTACACATGGACTTTCATTTGAAGTCTTTCACCATCTACCTCATGTACTTCACATGATAGTGCATAACTGAGGCTTGGAACTCTTTATCTTGATGATTACGCACCCTCCATTTCTCGGATCTTCCATACATTCTAGCTTTTCCTTCTCCGCCCACTCCATCACCCTCGGCTTTATTCTGGCTTGCGATTCCGCAGCTAGGTCCCTCGCACGTTGCGCGTGGGCCCATGCCTCTTCTCTTAGGCGGTTCCCGCGATCTAGTGCTGACTCAGGAGGCTGTGTGGAGAATAGGTTACCCATTTACACAGCGAAGGACGAGATTACGGAAATTGAACAACGCGGTCGATTTGGTCGAAGCGTCTACTAAAGCAAAATAGGAAGTTTATGGTTCATCGCAGCAGCCAAAGCACGAGAACGCTTGTGGAAAGGTCGCTGCCACGGGAAAATTGCCCAGATTATAATGAAATAATATTTACGGAAAATCGCTTTTCACCCATCCGAACAGCTGGAATACTCTTCCCCCTCCCCCAAAGCAGCCTTTTCGAACTTGATGGTGTGGCAAGCGAAAGAGTCAGTGGCCATCTTGTGCTGTCATTGGTGGCGACGGCAACGTGTCGAATGCACGAGCAGGAATGTTCCTATGTCGTGATTACCCTGTTATCGTCGTCATTTCCTCGTGCGCTTGTGATCGGTGCGTATTGGCGAAACTCATTGGTCGTCACGTGAAGCGACGGGTAACCCTTCTCCGTTGAAGTCCATGCTTTGCTGAGATTCCACCATCTTCAAAATCGTGGGGTGTGAGATTTTGAAATCCCACGAACGTCCCTCGAAAACAGTGGCTTCTGTTCACGAGCCTTCATTGAACGGACAGCGTCGAAAGCGGACAAAACCAGGCCGCGTTGTCCCGTCAACCTGAGCTTTTGCAGCCTTGACAAGCCAACCCCCAGAGAACAGCGAAACGACGCTTGACACCGTGCCTAACCGCAAAGCCTGAAGCCCAAACCTTTTCCCCTTTCCCGAGCTTCATATAGTGGCTCAACAAAGCGGCGGGTCTACTCCGGGAACACCGCTAGACCGAACGTACAGCCATCCCGAGGTTGTCTTGGTGCCTTCGCCAATGGCAAGACTGCCAAACCAGAACCACACAGCTTTGCTACGCAGTCAAGGGCACACGGCGAACCCGAAGGCCCCGATTGTGGTTTTCTTGAGATGATCGTCCAGGGCAGGCACGACGATGCTCTCTGCGGCGCGGTGACCTGCGGCCCGTGGTCGCCGAATTTGCTTGAAAGGTGACACACGCACCTCCTCCACCCAGCTTTCATTCCATCCTCCCCCACACTTTCCTCGCCTCCCCGCTGTAAAGCCCAACCATTCGTCCCACCCACCCAACCCACCACCAGCACCGCATACTTTTCAGTTCAGCTCACAAGCTGCTTCTTCCATCCACATGGACCGCAATACGCGGCATCCCGACAAGGAGCATTATCAGCTGCTCTTCAGCAATTGACTTTCAGTCTGATGAATTCTATTGATGTTTCCACCAGCCACTGCCAGTTGCTTCAAGCACAGCGTTGAAAGTTTCTGAACTTACGCGAATGAGGCAGGACTCTAGCTCACAAATCTCAACTTCTCCACCCTGAACCCCTCATGGGTTACCTAGACTCCATTCTTAGCTCAGACACAGACACAACGATGGAAACTGCTGACATCGGTAGTGGACGATCTAGCTGGTCTCGCGGGCCGTTGCTCGGGCGAGGCTCGTTCGGACGAGTGAACATCGGATTCGACAGCGCCAGCGGACAGCTAATCGCAGTCAAATCCGTTCGTGTTACCAGCGACAACTCTCACGAGCTCCACGCGTTGGAGAACGAATACGAGATTCTGCAGCGGCTTGATTCTCCCAGTGTCATCAAATGCTTTGGAGCTGATTGGTCCATGGAGGACGGTGTTCCCACGAGAAACCTCCTCTTAGCGCTGGCATCTGGGGGCAATCTCGCAGAACTGGCTTCTTCAACGGACTCCGGAAGCGGCTTATGCGAAGCTGATGTTGCTCGTCACGTCAGGGGTGTCGTCGAGGGTTTGAGCTACATCCACCAGGAAGGCGTGGTTCACTGCGACCTGAAAGCTTGCAACGTCGTCCTGGGTGACTCATGCGTGGTTCTCGTCGACTTCGGCCTCTCTCTACAAAGACGAGAACCAACTGATTGTCAGGAAGCTGATAGCAGTCATGAGATGGATCGGAAAGAAAAGCTCCGAGGAACGCCGTGCTGGATGGCTCCTGAAGTCGTGGTAGGAGGAGAGATTGGGCCGGCGTGTGATGTGTGGTCGCTCGGATGCACGGTAATAGAGCTACTCACTGGGAAGCCGCCATGGTCGTCTCAATGCGCCGACCCAATGTCCGTGCTGTACAAGCTTGGATGCACCAGCGAGCTCCCTGAAATTCCGGAAGATGTGTCTCCATATTGTTATGACTTCATCAGCAAATGTCTTTGCCGGGACCCGAAGCAGAGGCCGACAGCAGCTGAGCTTCTTACGCATGCTTTTCTTTCTCTTCAAAATGCAGTCCCTCAAATGCACAGCACCCAATCCCAGCTCGCGTCATCTCCACCGGTCACGGAAATTACCAGCGACAGCCATCTACACGTGGACATGCCATTGTCACCCATGGCGGTTGATCCTGACGAAGACCTGAATTTGAACCTCACGTGCTGCAAAATGGTGGACGATCTGTGCGCTCTCTTCCCACCAACTCCCTCTCCCCGCCTCGTCTCTCCCCTCCACGTGGTTGCACAGGAGTGGGGTTCTCACAGTCGGCCATCACATCACCCAACTCCGACCACCGCAGCGCATCCACCTTTTGGTTCCACGGATGAGAGAGTACGGAGCAATTGCCGTCCCAGAAAGCCATCCATCAGCGTTCCTGCAGAGGACGGTTCCTCGCTGGACAGACATACCAGCTCGGTTGGAGCTAGGAGCAATGCATGGGGTGCTCCTTCTCCTGCTTCAGAACATGGCAGTGCCCAACCGGAACTTTCCCCACCGGAGCTGGATCCGATTTCACCTGATGTACAGGAAGCATGCTCGTGGCAAGCTTGGGATGTGGAACGGCTGCACAAGTTTCTTGACTGCTGATTGTCATCACGCTGATGACTACATTCCCACATCATTCATTGTCCATTCACAGCGGACACCACTATACTCGTACTAATGCGCCATACTACCGTATCATTTGCAAGTGTATGTGAATTATTTGAGACATAGTGAATTGACTCATAGTGTTGTGCAAATGGATGAATAAGAAGCAGGCTAGACTCACACCTCTCCGTCCTCTACCATCTGCATCAAAATGTGCCTGATTGTCACCAATATACCCACACCATCTCCACATCACCTTCAAATCCATCCCACTCCATGCCACTTTCCACCCTCGTCAGGAATTTTTTTCTCCATCCCCTCTATTTTATCGTTCATGCCCGCCAATGGCAGAGACATGAGCCGTGCGATGGCCACTTTCGGACCCACCAGTAGCAGAGGCACTTCGGAAAGTTGAATCAATATAAGCAAGTTTGCTGGAGCACATACATGTATTATTGACGTAAACGAATGCAGCTATGCCATGAACTCTGCCTGCTTGGCATGGGCAAGCGTGGCAGAATGAATGGCATTGCCCCATCAGCTACAATACGTAACTCACAGACGCATCAGCTACGAAATCTGTATAGTTCCTAAACGCGTTGGAGCTGTACACTGGTCCTCCTGTGATGGAAGCAGCTCAGCCCAGCTGTCAGGGGGATAGTAGTCTCCTATGCAAGGTGGGCATTGACACAACGCGGGCCGATCTTGACCGTTCATACTCTGACGGGAACGCGGAAACCATTGCGCGGGACGAGCGCGAGTTAGCGCGAACGGAGTCTCTGCAGCAAACGGCACCTGTAATTTCCCTGCGGATGCGGCTGACGGCGCGGAGCGAGCGGCTCACACTTCCCCCGCTGCTGCCGCCGCTGCTACTCCTTTCGCACAGCCTCCGAGGTCTGTTCCCGTGCGATCGATTTTCCGAGCCGTCGCTGCTGCTGCGATTGCTAGAATCGGCCACGCGACGCCTGCTTCGCACACCGCCCGCCAGGTCATCGCAAGCAATGTCTCTCTTGCGACCACTCTCTGAGCCCTGCGACGAGAGGCTGTGAACGCTGCGCCAGGAACAGGACCACGCCGCGAGCTCGTTTCGCTCCGCCGCCTCCCAGATATTGTCCCCAGGCCGCCCGCTATCGTCTGAAACTGGTTCGATTGGATCAGGGTTTGAGGAGCATGTGGCTCGCGTGAAAGGTCTAAATACTCGACATCTGACGAATCGGTTCATCCTTGAGGCTGCGGCCGTGAGCCATCCGGAAGGGACGCAGCGAGGGGTTGACGCGTGCAGAGAAACTGGAGGTAGAAGTTCGTCTGAAGAGTCTGCTAATGAGGTGTCACGAGGGACCTCTCTGTCTGCGGATGGGAAACTTACCCTGAGATCGCGTCGGGCTTTCATTCTATACGACTGTTAGCTATGCTGGAAATGCAAGGTCTCGAATCAGAGGTGGATGGTCTAAAAGAGGAATTGCAAGAATTGTAAAGAGGAAATGCGAAAATGCATTTGATTCAGAGCGAAATGCCGTTTGTTTCGTAAACATATGCCCCCCTCAATCCCTCCCCGAACAGCACCGAACAGTCTTTTCGTTGTGTTACTCCGTACAGCTGTGTCGTGACTCACGGACAGTGAAGTGAAGTGGGCTGACAGGAAGGCGGGGCATATGGGAAACGCGACGCGGGAATTCTTGACTGGTGGGGAGGGGGGAATAGAAGGGGAGGGGGCTTGTGGGGTTGGATATTCCGCGTTGACGCGCACGAGCGGGCACCACGCGCACCGTCAAGACGTCGCGTCGCTTGTTCGACGAACTCTCGCGAAGCTGCGACGAACGACCAATGTACCCACTTTGTCGCGTCCCTACCAAGTCACAAGCAACCACACATGAAACACTCAACGTTCTATCAACCACAAGTACACTAATGGCATCAGTTTTCATGCTAGTATTATGGTTTACATAGTGGTATTCAACTCCAATGTCAAAGGTCAAGCAAAAATAAACAATGTCGCATAATTATGTACTTTATAGCACAAAAACATGTTGAAATATCCATGTAAATCTCTATTCTACACTGATCCCTAGCCTTGCGCTTTTGTTTAAGCTTTGACGCATCACCCATCCTTTTGCAGCAGCCACAATTCTCACAATTGCACCAGACTGTCTACCAGAATCCACAGGCTTGTTTTGAACGCGCTCTACGCCTCTCCTTGTATCCACTCCCCTTGTTGGGGTTCCTACACGCGCACTCAGTGCCTCTGCAGCCTGCTGTGCCTCCACAACAGCCAAAGCTGCCCCGCCTATTCTCGACCGGGCATCATCAATCCACGAAGGATCGCATGCCAGTTCAGCGTCAAGCCACGAGCAGCCCTCGCACGGCACTGCAGCAGCCACGTCACTTTCTCTAAGCGAGCGTGTGTGAAAGCATCTCGTGCACCTCACATCCTGATCCTCCTGAGAGTCGGTCAAAGAATCAAAGGCGTACGACGAGGAGCGGTAGAGGGTGGAGGAGACGGAGTGGCGGCGCTGAAGGCCGTCTGTGTGCAAGTCACGGGCTTCAGCAAAGGATTCCGAATGGCTTGAACGAAGAGACGTGGACCCGTGATTCGTTCTGCTGCATCCTGAATCTCCAAGGGATGATGAGGAGCCTGAGCGGTGAGAGGCAGAGTAGTGAACAGAAACAGAGAACGTTGACTCTGTGTCCCCATCCTCTGGCAAGGTTCCGGGTGAGGCGGCGTGTGCGGTGTCCTCCTCTAAGCGCTGAGCTAGACGGATCCATCCGTTGAGATCAACGTCGCTTGAGATCTGGGGCGTTGAAGAGAAGCGTCTCAAGCACGGCCGATCCGCCTGGCCCGCGTTTCGACCTGAAAATGCGGGGTTGCGAGGAGGGAGCTTGGAGGTCTCGAAGCTTCTCCGGACCTTTGGGCCCTCCGCGCCGCGACCGTCACGATGACGGAAATTGCTGTCATGGCGGCCGTCTGGATGAGTATTAGGGCATGAAGCGAGTAGCACGGGCTTCGGGGAATGCTGTTTCACGCGCGCGTTTTCTGCCATCCTGATTATTCCTATTCTGGCCTTTGCTAGCATGAGATTGATGGAAGCCGCTGTTGTGATAACTGACGGCGCTGTGAAGCTCGTCAAACTCTAAAACAACGCACTGAGCGAGACGGAAGAAGTGAGTGTGAGCATCGGAAGTCGGGACCATTTTTACTTCTCGAAATTCAACGACCGCGCTTGCGATGCAAGCCTCACACCATTGCGTCCGCACATCCATTTCCACGACGTGATTGGACTACTCCATTAGTGCATCTACATCGGCAGGTGAGGCCACTACTGAAAGTGAAGGATCTGATTCTGGCCACCTTTCCGCACGAGCTCATCAGCCGGTCGCCTCACTGGAAGTGATTCGACCACGACGTTGACGAGGTGCCTGGACAGCGAGAGCCGCGCATTCCGTCACTGAGGGATTTGTGGAATCCTTTTCTCGCTCAGGCAAGGTTCGCTCATTACGACCTGTATGCGTCAGGAAGAACAGCGTCCGCACAATGTGCTGCAAGCATCATAAAGGCTAGTGTCATTGACTTGAATCACGTGACGCGCATGCGCTGTGCAGGACAAGCAGATTTGAGCTGCACTTCCAGATCAGACTAGGGGAGGAAACTCCTCTTTGGCTCTCAATTCGGCTGTCATTCAGTCGCTTCTCCACCATTCAAGACAACCTCGGCTGCCGTCAACGAGCTCAGGCTGTCAACGAGGTGAGGTGGTGGTGAGGTGACCTCTCTCCGCACGCAGTTAGAATTATCGCTCGTGAGTTGTGAGCCGCATTCCTCGTGGTGGCTGACCTGTTGGCTGGGTCGTGCCCGTGGAAGAAAGGGAGGTCGGGGAAGGGAGGGTTTCACAAGGGGACGTCGTTCGGGAGATTGTGCGGTCACCGTGATTGGACTGGTTGAATGGCTGGGAGCAGCACTACTGTACAACCAGGTCGCGGCTCGCCACTGATGGAGATTACATGCGATGCGACCATGCACGGCAGCATTCGTCGCCCGTTGTGACTAAAATTTTGTGGAGAGAAACTCCCGCTCGCTGGCTGAGGTGGCGGGAGAGCAATGGTAAATTTCGCTTATGGTTGCAGTGTAACGAGTTTCCAGAATTTGATAACAAAAACAAATGAAGCGTACAACTTTATAAGCATTACCATATATTCTTACAGCTTTCCATACAATACTGCATCTTATCATATAGACCACTCCATCCAGCACCTACCAAGAACGGAATTAGGAGGAAAAAAGAAATCAGAGTTTTAGTATGCAGTTGGGCCTCTGTAAGGAACGTGATTATGCTTGTGATGCGGGTAGACGCTAGTTTTCCGAATTACGGCTCCACAACTTCGCCATGGTTCCGACGCAAATGCGGATCTCGCTGTTGACCTTACGGATCTGAGGCAGCCGCCGCGTGCTATGGATCCGTTCCGACGTGCTGTTTCGATCCCCATCGCGTTGCTCAGGAACGCTAGATCGGCCCATTGGAAACCACGCGTTGCGGATCTTGCTCCGAGGCGTGGGAGCTTCTGCGGCGTCTTGAGCTGTCGTGGCAGCTGGGGACGGTTCGCTGCGACTGAAACGGAGGGATGCATTGGCAGAATAAGAAATCGGACGTTCTGATTCGTAATGCGCCGAGTCCGCCCGCGCGCTCAGCTCCTCTGCCGCCTGCTGCGCCTCGACGACCGCCAGAGCCGCTTCCTTGATTCGCGACCGCGCATCGTCGACCCAGACGGGATCGCATGCCATGTCAGCAACCCTCCAGGAACAGCTCGCGCAGAGGTCGTCGCCAAATATCGACCGCGAAGTAGCTAGGCCTCTGGAAGCTGGGGAGTCGAATAGGTCATCCTCGAGGTAACACTCGTCGGAATCGTTATCAAAGCTCGCAGTGTAACAAACTTTTTCATCGCTGCCTTCGAGAGAGTTCGACGAAGACGTGGTGCGCAGCTGACCAAAGGCTCCCGTGCTCCACGACTCATGGATCCCTCCTGACTGGCTGATCGTCTCTGCAAAGTTTCCCGAGCTGCAATTGCTGCATCTTCTGAAATCGCTGACAGCCTGCGGTGATGTCGAAGGAATGTGATTTTCGAATATCGTCCGCTGCTCTTGAGTGTGATCGAAGTAACACATGTTCCTTAAGACGAGTAAGGTAAGTGAATACTGAATGGCTTTGATGGTAACTTAAGTTAGGAAATGAGAGTGACGAGCCTGAGCTACGGGACTTCACACCGCGTTGTGTTGGAAGGATGGACGGAACAGGATAGACACGGAATGGATGGCGGGAATGTAAAGGACGGAGAGATAGGGTAGGACCACAGTGACGAGGAGTCCCCGCCGCGAACTTCGGGATGATAAAAAACGGCGCTGTCACGGATGGATGGAACTCTCAAGATTGCTGGAACCGAGCATTATTATAATTAACCTAGGCTAACCGTCGCTTTTGTCGACCGGGTTTATCCAGAGCAAGTGTTGTAAGTGGATGTGGCGAGGCGACCTTCGTTGGTTCTGCGCACTCCAGCTCAGATGGCGAAAAGCACCATTCTTTTGGGAATGCCGTTGCTCCTGATTGGCTTCTGAATTGCTGACGCTACACTTCACGCGGTGAAACACTGAAAGGAGGGGTCGAACTCCGAGGAAACAGGTGGAAAGCGACACAAAAAAGAGAAAATCGCGCTCGATGCGATGCGATTCGTCATAAAATTTCCGCTAACCCCACGCCCACGCTCACAGCTGTTACACCGCTACTCGTCCAGAATGCTGTCACCTCTCACGATTGGGCCTGGAATGCTGACGCTGGAATGTACCACGTGAACAAGGACAGCAGTTGCCAGCAAGCGACAAAGTTCATAAAAAGTGTGCGCCCAGCTCAGCGCTGCTTGCGAGTCAAACGCTAGCACAGTGAAGTTCTTGTTCTGAGGCCAGCAGAAGTGAAGAAATATCTCACCGTTTGAGTCGAGATTTCTTCTCGCTGGCAATGTTCTTGAAAGGGTGAAATTACTTTCTCGTGAGTCTACGCCACGGGCACTAAGGACGCGGCACCTGTTTTCATTTAGGCAGGATCGATCGTTGGAGGGGATCGATGTGCCGCTTATACAGTGTATTTGCAACATGGCTAGTGCTTGGTATCCGTGTTTCGCGGGAGCTCGAAAATGTACAGTAAATGGGTACCCAAACTAGTGGCACCTGCAGCTCGCACGATCGATGTGCCATGTTGCACACATCGATAGTGCGTTTTGGTTGGTGTGAGAGCACATCGCGCCACAGGTGACAGCCGCGATCGATCGACGTCGCCCACGGTCGCAGGCCAATTTTTTTCCAGTCGCTGCGAATGAAATTCCTGGGCGACCAACCAAGATTTTCCCTGATTGGCTGCGCAAATATTCCGACGTGAATCCAACCTTCCCGAACCTGCAATTTCGAACCTGGCACCTTTTGCTCGATGTGTCTACCTCACAGCAAATTTGCAATGTGGGCACATCGGTGTGCCGATCGATGTGCCAGGATCGATGTGAGGCCACGATCCTTCCTCGATCCTTGAAAAATGCAAACAGGTGCCGCGTCCTAACGAAAGGAAAGAGTAGGCACGGCACGGCATGAGTGACCATCATCCGCTTTATAGCAATGAGAATGGTTATTACACTACACCGAGTTCTTGGAAAATTGTTACTGCAAAGCTAAACCAATTCTGAGCTGCTGCATGTAACTCCCACCCGATTTCGATTGCTTGACGAGGTGGACAAATGCTAGGTCTGCGAAATCCACCAAACCTGCAAGGCAGAAAGCATTCGCCAGAATTTGGCTGACTTAGGTGTTTGGGCAGATCGGCCTTTGCGAATGACGCATTCAGTATAGAGACATTCTGATCAGGGCCCACGTTATCAGTGTAAATCACCCTGATGGGCTGACTAGAAGGGTGATTTTTGGTAGTAACACTGATGCTGTTGGGTAATTTTTTCGGGACCTTGATTTACCCTGATGTGCCAGGTTTTAAGATTAAGGAACACTGTCGCCTCAGGGTTGCCGTTCCGCTTATCGAGGTTTACCCTGAAGCAGGTACTAGCGAACCCCCCCCCCCCCCCCCCCCCCCCCCCCCCGTCCCCTAATTACCCGCCCCCGAAACCTGGATTTTCCCTTTGCCAACTGTCGAAAACAGTGGCCCTGCCGACCCCAGCGGAACGAAAAGGCAAGGAGAAAGTGCCGGAGCCAGAGGAGGACAGTGACCACGAGCAACAACCGTGTGACATGTCTGATGATGATGATTAAGCTTGTTATTGTGTGCTGTGTTAATAGCAACTGAAACAGGGTTTTGCGAATTGGTACACTGATGCCTCAAGGTAGTCGTTTTAATATATGCAAAAACCCTGACGCATCAGGTTTTCCACAACGGGTAACCCTGAAAATCAGGTTTTTGAACAGGTGCTAGACTGATCGTAAGGGTTGGTCAAAACCAAAAATGAGCCCTGATTCTGATTTCGAAACGTGATGAAATTCTCAGAAATCCCTACATAATTCCGCCCCCACATTTCATACTTGAGGCGCTGCTTGCCATAGCTAATGGACAACACAAGTGTTGGAAACAATCGGTCTTAAGCGCCTCTGTCGTGTCGAAACACTAAGGCACAAATGAAGCAGAGCATATCGAAGCACCGGCGAGTCAACCCTCGGAGGTTGAAGCAACCGCTGGAGGTTACGGGGAAGTCAAAGGTCAGCGACCTTTGACCTGACGAATACAGCGCGACAGCAAGGACACACAACTGACTCGCTACAGAGCAGTTGCCCGAGTCGTCACTGTATCGAACCGCAACAGCAACAGTAAAGTAGTTACAACCGTACCTCTTCGTATTCCTTGTACTCTTATATATATTCTTGTATCTCTTTGTTTCAATCAACTTACTTTGCCCTCACATACTAGCGCAAGGTGGTTCACAACACTTTAATTAACGCTTCCGCTATTACACCAACTCTACCCAGAGTTCACCCCTGCAAAGATCCTAAGGGCTTTCTCAGCCCAACATGGTATGAGAGCTATCAGGGGGAATTCAACTTCTATACCGGCAACATCAACAGGCATGGCTACACAAAAAGAAAGGAGCAACTCCAACGGCTCCCAGGGCACTACACCTACTCCACCTCCTGCCTCTGGCCTACAGACAGAGGGCACGGCAACGAGACCAAGGGCGACGTCTACCGAGACTCCCACGAACCAACCTGCAGACTTCGACCAGAGCATGATGGAGAAGTTCTTCTCCTTCATGTCCTTCTACGAGCAACACCAGCAATCGGCACCTGCGCAGTCACACAACAGCAACAACAACGGAGCAACACCTATGAGTCTCGACGGCTCATCATATGCACGAGGAAATCAACAACAACAGCCTACCTTTGCTCCGTACGAGCGCGGGTCCATCAGCTTCATGCCACACCCGCAGCCTTCACCTGGACAAGAAAGGTCACTGAACGCATTACAAGTTCAGTCGCAGTTCGCACACGTTCTGAAGATGCAGACGTCAAGACCATTCGATGGAAAGGACTTCTTCACCTGGTCGTTTGAATTCGAGCTGAGGATGGAAGGCGCGCAGATACTTGGCTTCTTCGACGGGTCCCTGCCATACCCAACAAACGGCACACAGTACGAGAAGCAGCAGTACACCTATCAGTCAATGATGGCGTACACGATTCTACTGAGGAACATCACCCCGACTCAACAGCAGAACATACGATCTTACCGGGGTTACGGCAACTCCGCGGAGCTCGCGTACAACCACCTGAAGAGCCTGTATCAAGCAACAGACAGCGTAAGTCAAAGTCGGTTAATGGCGCAACTGACAACAGTTGAAATGAAACCGGGAGAAAAGGGAATGGCATATATCAGCCGCTGTCTCGAACTGCGCGACAAGCTCCTTCGATGCGGAGGGTCGATATCTGAAGACGCCTTCGTGACAGTTATCATCGGCGGCCTCGGTCCTCAATGGCGCGCCACGAAAGCTATTCTCCGAGCACATGGAAGAATCTCCGAAGCAGCACTCTGCGCCGAAATCCACGCCGAGCAACAAGACATGGATCTGCAAGAAGAACGACACAAAAAGAAGACATCAGCACCGGAATTCGCGTTCCACACTCAGCGACGTTACAACAACAACAACAACCGGCAGCAGCAACCGAAGCCAGTACCTCCGTTCTGCCACATCTGCAAGACATCAGGGCACCCGCGCACGCACTGCCCGAATCGTCAACAGTCAACAACTCCACAGCGGCAACTTCGACCTTCAAGCAGCCAAATCGCCTCAACGCAAGCAAATCCCACGACCCAGGTTCAAGCTTCAACAACTTCAACGGGACAACCTGCACAAGGAGCAAGAAACATCGTCAGCTGCATGGCAAAGCTGAGTGACTCCTGCATCACCGGGTCACCACCACACTACTCACCGGAAGAACAACTCGACGAAACCACACCCCGCCGCGAGTCACTTCAGCCGAACCCGACATACGCCGCCATCGCCCAAAGAGAACCATCCGGAAAGGACACATGGTTCTTGGACAGTTGCTGCGGACAGCACATGTGCTCCTCGGGACGCTTCGTTCAACGAGAACACCAACTTCAACGCGAAGTCGTCATTACAGTCGCCAACAATCAGAACCTGCGAACACGACGACAAGGCGTAGTTCAACTTCAGTCAAGGGAAACAAACGTTATACTGCAGATGTCAAAGGTACTAATCGCGGAGGGACTCGGCTACAACTTACTGAGCGTCAGTCAGTTGATGGCGAAGGGCATTCACCTCGAGGCAGACAGCACCACCCAAGAATTCAAGCTGTATCACGGGAGAGGAGGACTTTACATCGGCAAGGCGGTCCTCAAGAACAACGTCTTCGTTCTTGACTTCGTTCCTGATCTTGGCACCGCCGACAGCGACGCCATCGTTAACTTCACCAACTGGACACACCCTCCAGACCTTGATCCAGACTTCAGTCCAGAAGGCTTCTGGTATTCACACACCATCCCTGAGGCAGAAAGAACAAGGGCGTTAGCAACAATTCAGACAACATCAGCAGCAGCAGAGACAACATCGGCAGCAGCAGAGACAACATCGGCAGCAGCAGAGACAACATCGGCAGCAGCAGAGACAACATCGGCAGTATCAGAACCATCAACGGCAGCAGCAGGAACGTCAACACCAATTGCTGGTCCTTCAACGGCATCGCTCCTCATCGACGACACACCACTGACACCCGCGCAACAACTACACCCAGCACCACGAGAAGTTCATCGTAGCGCCAACTTCACCGCCAACTTCTACTCCAACTCCGATCTGTACCGACGATCACCCGGACATCGCGCCGACGAAAGCACCTGGCACAAAGGATGGGACACCCAAGCAACACAGTATCAAATAATACGATAAGAGCAGGAGTACTTGACAAGGACTCACTACTACTGACCGACGGAAGAGAACTTCAACGAGTACGCGGAACGTGCTTCACCTGCCCTGAAGGTGACTTACCACATCGACCGTTCGCGTCTCACCATAACCCAAGCGCACCAGCTTACGCGCCACTCGAGAAGGTGTACAGCGACATCCTGTACAATCGCGAGCCGGGGCAGAACACGTACAACTACACCATCACGTTCATCGACGCCGCGACACGTTACGTTTGGCACCTGAATCTTCCAAGCAAGGATATGGCGTTCGAAGCGTTCGTCGCCTGGCTCCCCGTAGCAGAAAGGGAATCGGGCGTCAAACTAAAGAGCTTCCAGTCAGACGGGGGAGGAGAATACACCTCACAGAGGTTCAAGCAGTACTTGGCTGAAAGAGGAATCAAGCGGCTCATTTCCCTTCCCTACGCCCATCAACAGCAGGGTGTAGCAGAGAGGATGAACAGGACCCTCCAGAACACCATGCGGAAACTGTTACGTGGCATGCGGCTACCCACTCACCAGTGGCCAGAAGCAATGGACCACGCCGTGATGCTGCACAACTTGCTTTCTTCGTCGTCACTACCGAACAACACATCACCGCATCTGCTGTGAACAGGAAAACTGGGCAGCACAAAAATGTTACGAGTCTTCGGCTGCATGGTACAGTACCGACCTCCATCTGCACGAGCAGGACGATTCTCCCAACGGGCACAGTGGGGACTACACCTGGGCATCGAAAAACACTACAACGCATGGAAGATTTTCGACGTCGAGACAAAAGAAACAGTGGCAGCACGTGATGTCATTTTCTACAAGCGGCTCACCTTGCAAACGTACCTTGCCAACCTGGACGAAAACCAAGACCCCACAGGCGGCTTCCGTGGAGACCGAGCCTTCGCTTCGGCAGAAGACGAAGCTGACTGGGACGAGCAGAACGTGGAAGGAGCCTCGGAAGAAGCCGGACCCCTCCCGTACTGTTCTGTCGATGTCCCAATGGATGACGAAAATCCACGCGAAAGCAACAACGCCGAAGTCTTTTACCACTTCGCCGACAACGGTTACGTTACACCTGCACAAGTCAACACCGACGAAGCAGAACGCGTAGGACCTAACTTCGCACCTGATCCAGAAGCGGGAGACGAAGCAGTTTATCCAGAGGATACTTCACTCCCTCGCTACACACAGAGTGGGCTCCAAATCCTCGGTCTCGTCACCGCAGTCCACGGCGAAGCCATTCCTAAAGAGCCTGCGACAATTCAACAGGCTCTGGGGGGGGAGCATAAGGAAAAATGGCGCGAAGCCATGGACAAGGAACTGAAGGCACTGGAGGAACGCAACACGTGGAAAGTAGTTCCCATCGGCGTAGCACGGAACAAGACCATTCTCACCGGGAAATGGGTTTTCCGCGTGAAGACGAAGGCTGACGGCACAATTGACAAATTCAAGGCACGATGGGTCGTGCGTGGCTTCGACCAAGAACACGGACGAGACTTCACCGAAACCTTCGCTCCGGTCAGCCGACACACTTCGCTCCGAATCCTTCTCGCGATCGCCGCCATGAAGAAAGAGAAACTACGGCAAATCGATGTCGCGAACGCCTTTCTCTACGCACCCGTTGACGCAGAAATTTTCGTGGAACTACCGCACGGTACCAACGGGGAGCCGAACCTGGTCTGTCAACTGCTGAAGTCACTCTACGGGATCAAGCAAGCTCCGCGGTTATGGCAGCAGTACCTGCACGCCCGCCTCATCCGCATCGGCTTCAAGCAATTACCTCACGATCAGGGAATGTACCGGCTCACGAAAGGCGCAGACTACATCCTGCTGATCGTCTACGTGGACGATCTTCTCTACATCGGCTCAACTGACGACATCACTACCTGGTTCGAAGGGGAGCTGCAGCAAGATCTCACGCTCACGGTTTCATCTGCCGTCACTCAGAACCTCGGCCTCAACATCCGGGAAGAGAAAGACGCGATCTACCTCAGCGCCGAGAAATACGCCGATACTATCGCCAAACGCTTTGCACTCACACCGACAGCCATCTCCACGCCATACCGCTACACGGCAGGGAACGGCAAAGGAAGCTCCGCTCTACTCAAGCCCGCCGGCATACGAGACTACCAGAAGAAGCTGGGATGTCTTCTCTTCGCAGCTGTCACTTGCCGCCCCGACCTCTCATACTCCGCAAGCCAGCTCGCCACCCACCTCAAAAGGCCTGAAGCAGAACACCTGGCGGAGCTCGACCGCGCTCTTCACTACTTCGTCAGCACCTCAACGATCAGCCTAACTTATTACAAGAACGCAACTACGCCGCCTAAGTTAATCGGCTACGTCGACGCCGATCACGCTGGCGATTCCGACAACAGGCGTTCTCGCACTGGCTACATCTACCGCCTCGAACCCATCGGACCTATCTCTTGGCAGTCGAGCAAGCAGGAATTAATAGCTCTCTCGTCAGCCGAAGCAGAATATATTGCACTTTGTTCAGCCACCAAGGAAGGACTTTACCTTCGCGAACTGCTGGAAGAAGCGAAGCTGGCTCAGTTACCCAGCTTCACGCTGTTCTGCGACAACCAGTCGGCAATTCGCATCGCCAACAAAAGCGGCTTCGCGAACAGGACGAAACACATCGCCCTGCGATATTTCTTCGTGAAGGACGAGATCGAGAAAGGGAGGCTCGAGCTGTCATACTGCCCCACGTCCGAGATGGCAGCTGACTACCTGACCAAGAAGCTTGGAAAGCAGAAGTTTGAGTACTGCATGCTGCTGACAACACTAAGGCACAAATGAAGCAGAGCATATCGAAGCACCGGCGAGTCAACCCTCGGAGGTTGAAGCAACCGCTGGAGGTTACGGGGAAGTCAAAGGTCAGCGACCTTTGACCTGACGAATACAGCGCGACAGCAAGGACACACAACTGACTCGCTACAGAGCAGTTGCCCGAGTCGTCACTGTATCGAACCGCAACAGCAACAGTAAAGTAGTTACAACCGTACCTCTTCGTATTCCTTGTACTCTTATATATATTCTTGTATCTCTTTGTTTCAATCAACTTACTTTGCCCTCACATACTAGCGCAAGATGGTTCACAACACTTTAATTAACGCTTCCGCTATTACACCAACTCTACCCAGAGTTCACCCCTGCAAAGATCCTAAGGGCTTTCTCAGCCCAACAACAAGCAGCAGAAAGTTTGCCAGGTGGAAGCAACACATATAGAGAATGCGTTGCTGTCACACTGTCATGCATCGTTAGCCATGTGAGTTATCAAGTCAAAAGAAAAGCCTCGGGGAAGCCGTTGAGGCACTGCTAACAATGATAGCCTAACGAGTCGTTTAGTTTTTATGCCAGGGATGCAGCACATAGTTGCCCCCACATGTTGCCGCAAGGATAGGCTGCGGAAGGCACCAGATTCCGCTCAAACAGAGGGCGGTACTAGCACGGAGTCGGTGCCATGAATGTACATATCTTCGCCCTCGTACATGTCCGGAACTATCACTCTAACGGGTATGTCGCCCTTCCCCTTGAACGCGAGCTTGGACGAATTGACTTTGGAGACTTTGGTGACGAACGAGCCTTCCATGGTGGGCAGGCGCGTGTTGATGGGTAAAGCCTTCAGCTGCCACGCCTTGTACGCGCCCCTGATCGCGTGGTACGTGAACATCCGCGCCACCTGCGCATGAGCGACGGGATTGGAAAAAGAACACGAAAGAGGAGGTGTTCTTCCAAAAGACATCTCCGTGCTGGTCAATTTCGGAGCTCGGGTGTTACTCATTCGCTACCTGGTTAAGTCACAAACATTTTGTCTCTAGAGCATGCTGCATCAATTGTTGACTGCTACCAAGTTTGTGGTCGGTGGAACAAGAGGCGCGAACCAGCGCCGCTCCAACGTATCCGTGCGGATGTAGCTGCTGTCTGTACAGTTTCGTTCAGCGTTGTTTTTATAATTGTGAACCGTCATTAATGTTGAGGAATGTTCAGGGGGTATACTCATGAGCGCATGGACGCGCATGGTAATTCGAAAAGGGTGCGCAGATAATTCTCAAAAGCTTTGACTGTTGACGAAAGCTTAACGACATACCTGATCGCTTCTGAACGTGGCGATGGACATGGCGAAAGCCGCCGCGTTGACGGGGAAGAGCAGCGTCGCGTTCCTTAACACGGCAACTCTGCCAGTGTCTGCAGCCACAGCACAGAGGAGGACCATAGTCGCGAGGTGGGGAATATGAAGCAGGTGCACGGGATGGATCAACCCGAATGCTGACATTGGACGCGGTGTGTGGCACGCGGCGGCAGCAAATTGAATAACTACAGTGTTGGGTCCGCGCTGTCGCTAGACTCTACCGTACCATTATTCGAATTATCGTCTGGCGGCGCGTCTGGGGGCGTATCGTCGCTGTTCGTCTTCGGCTTGGCACCGCCGGTCGAGTTGCTCTTCTTCCCTCCAGGAGGCCGCACATCCCCGCCGCTTCCTCCGCCTCCACCTCGAGTTTTCGACCCTCCGCTGCCTCCATTCCCTCCCGCTCCTCCCCTACCCGCCCCTGGCGCAGAAACCGGCGGTGGGCCTTTTCTCACCCCTGTGCCGCCCCCAGAGCCCCCTCCACCGCCCACACTACCCCCTGGTTTCCGCGGAGAGCCTGCACCGCTAGTGGGCTTTGTCGGGGATTTTGCTACAGATTTGGGCTTTGTCGGAGACGTAACGTTAGTCGGTCTTCCGGAACGAGTGGACGCTTTCGGTGGACTGCCTACTAAATCTTCTCGCGGTTTCATCTCAGCACAAGCACAAATGATGAGCAGAGATAGTGCTACAAACAGAAGGAAAGGTTGCCGAGACATGACTGTTATGAGCGCTTAAAACACGTGGCGCGTAAGTTTCTCTACTTGTTGTATAGTTCAGGGAATGAAGACTCTGGACTAGAAACCTTTTTCTGTCAGATAAACTTCAACTTTGGAAAGGAATCATCGCTTCTGGTGCAACTACTAGGAAATGGTCACTCGATTTGTTGGAGGCATTGAGTTGGCGGCACCGACGGTGCAATTGTTTGTGGTGCAAGCAGTCACCAACATTTCAGAAAGCGAGTGCGCGTCTGTATGCGAGATTCGTATGACAGAGATACTACGGTCGTCGGCCACTCTCAACGTTCGTACTCGTCAACGGAACTTCGCATCATGAGTGACGACAACAAAATCGAGCCATGTAATTTCGCGTGCGGTCCGTATATTTGTGAAGGCGCCCTGGCAAAGAGTGAGATGAACGTTTGAGATGGCATTTTGGTTGCCGCAGAGTACGGACCATCAAACTGAGCGATGCGAAATCCGTCACAAATGAATGACCACCATACACAGCTAATGGATATATGCGTTAGACAGTATAATCCATCAATTAAAAAAACAGGTGCTACCTTTACATTACAGTCTAACCTTTCATTCCAGAGACACGACTGAAAAATCTGAGAGTTTTGGTACGTAGGCTAATGTAAGATGAACAGTTCTGCGTGCTAGAGAGTGACAAGCCAAACATGTCAGGGAAACAGCACGGATGTGCTTTTAACGAGCCTTCTGCTAGTAACTGCAATTACAGAGGGGAACATGTCAGTAGGGATAAACCACATTCACAATATAATGCAGCAGCTGAAAGGTACTTGGCATGCTTGCGAACGACCCATATATAAATATTTGCATGCACAACCATATACCTGTATCCATACCCGGCTTCATTGATCAGGCTCTGATAGCGACGACCTCCGCGCTGGGAATGGTTGATGCGGGGTGGGCTGAATTGACAAAGCAGCGAGAGAGGCAGTGGCGGGTGACGATCCAGATAAGAAGCTGATGAACATACTGAACATTCTGGTTTGCAGGCATGTATAAAAAAGGGGGAATAGCAGCTGGGAAGACAAACAATTCTAAGGAAAGACAATGCTTTAGGAGACGTTGGCCAGGTCAAGAGCCATATATTGATTCAGAGCTTTAAGTGGCAACTCACCTCTAGCTTTGGCTGTAGACCCCCCTCATTGGCTGCTGGAGGCTTAACTTCGCCACCCTTTTGCTGCAAGAAGACAATTGGCCACATGTGGAACAATTCTTCATCAGTGCAAGGACCAAGAGGAACAAAAACAAAGAAATTGTGGAGACAATGAGCCAAACCAATGGCATTTCTGGGAGGTGAAGCAGTCTTTGAGATGTCTTTGCTGCTCCAGGGAGGTTCAGATATAGAGGGATAAGGTTGCTGACCTTTTGAATTGCCCACTCGGCTGAGTCAAAAAAAGCTCTCTCATGACCCTGCAGGCAACGAACACCCATCATCGTATATCACAGGATAACCAGTGTAAGAAAGAGGAAATAATGTGTGAGACTAAAGGACAGTGAGCACCGGAGATAAGGCTAAGGGTTAACACTTGTGATTGCATTACCTTCGAAAGAAGCCCCTTTTTCTTTGGAAGCGCTCCGCCATATTTCTTCTTCAAGCGCGCCTCCTATACACGTGAGGAAGTGTGGAAGGAGGACCATTGTAGAGCAAGCACGCGCGGGAAATTGGGTGGGGGGGCGAAAGAAGGTTAAGAAACGTGGGAAAAGGGAAGAATCATCACCCAAGCAAGCATTTGAGGATAACATAATCCATTGTAAGAGTTGTTTTGAGAGCGCAATTAGTGGAGTTACAATCGGCAGTAGTTCAAATTAGGAACGAATTAAGTACCTGCTCTGCCATAGAAAATTCTTGGTCCGCCATGGACTCCGAAATCAAAAGGCTCCAAGAGTGTAGTGAAAATCCAAAATTGTAGGGCGTATATGTGTTCAGCGCAGAAAGAAAACAATAACAGAAGTGCAAACCGTCGAACAACGCAAAATACCCTTCGGTCTAATCTCCGAACAGAATGTGACACCGCGCGACGTCCTTAGCACAGGCTCGTAAATTCTTCAGCTCCAATCGACACAGCTGGTGCTAGCCTAGGTTTTTCGAGAAACGTCAGACACAACTATGGATGTTGGAACACAGCTGGTGCTGGTGTGGGGCGACAGCTGGGAAAGATTACGATGGTGGGAGGAGTTGGTGGGGGTGTGAAGGGAAGGGGAAAGCGAGGTGCACCTGACGGTGTTTTGATCGCTTCCGTCGGTGAACACGGTTGCTGATTGGTCAATTACGGCAGCCTGCCCGTTGGCGAATCGGAAAGGGTATGTTCGCGACTGAAGGTAGGCTATGATTGGCAGCGAAACGAATGCTGAGCTCGTCAGCTGGTGACGGGCTGACAGTTCCACTGTGAGTGTAAGGAATTTTCCGGATTCCTTACTGGGTCACACTGTACGCGTACAACCCCGGTTTTCGGAAAACCAGGCTCGGTCCGTCGACCTCGCCTTCCGAGCCACCACCGCGTCGCGTTCGGGTTTCCCAACCCCGAACCTGCACCCAACCATTTCGCGACCCCGCGACCTCGGCCTAGCTAGCTTCGCTATATTAGTCCTAGGCCTCGTTGTGTTCTCAGACGTTGTAATCACTTCCGCATTATTGAGTTCTGCGCACTCTTTCCTTTCACAACTCATAACACTTGGTATCAGAGCTACTTTCCTAGGTTACCCTCGCGTTTCCGGGGTAGTTTGTAGAAGGGGAGCGATAGACTTGGTGGGCTGTTAAGCGGTCGGCCCGTGGAATAGATCTGATTATTCCACTCCGACTACGATAGCATTAACGCCTTCACCGAAGTCAGAAAAATCGCGAGCCACCCCCTGCCCGTTAGACGAAGCCTGCGACACATGGAACAGGCGGAGTTCAACGAGTTCATGCAACAGTTCCGGACGATGCAGGCCACCATGCAGACTATGTCTGCAGAAATGGAGCGTCTCCAGAAGGAAAACGCCGAACTACACCAGGCGCGTGGTGAAGCGCGCCAGGAGTCGCCTGTCGTGGACGATGCAAGTAGCAGTACTGCACCAGATGAGCGGGTCTGGAGCGAGCTGGAAGGCGAGATGGATGCGGACGAGGCGAGGCAGGCGCAGCAGCAACAGTCACCGCAACAGTCGCGTGCAGCACCTACACGTGCAGCAGCGACGACGACGGCGACGCCAGCAGCGATGTCAACGGCCCCGATGGCAGCAACGGCTTTTGTTAAAATCAAGCCGACAAACCCGCCCCCGTTTAACCCAAGTGACAAGTTTGTCACTGTTTCTGCATGGTTATTCGGCGTGGAGGTGTTTTTTGATGCTGCCATGATTTATGACGATACCACCCGCATTAATTTCGCAGTTTCACTGTTGCGAGGACCTGCGCTGGAGTGGTGGAGGCGAACGCTGCAGCACGAAGGGACTTCGGCAGGAATAGCACGTGCGAACGACGAGACTTCGACACCTGTCACGCATCAGGCAGCATCGATTTTTGGGACGGCCACGATACGCACATGGAAGGAGTGGGGCGCCGCCTTGCGAACCAGATTCGAGCACATATCCGCCTCGGACTCTGCTCGCATGCAGCTGCGTACCTGGAAGCTGGCGGACCAGGTACCTGACTTCAGTCCAAGACTACACCAGCAAATTCTGCAACTTGGCGGACCAGGTGGACGACATGAGCGATGCGGAGCGGTTGGATCGCTACGTGGCGGGCCTGAAATACGAGATACAGTACGAGGTCCGACGAACCCGGCCACGCAGCTTCAATGACGCCGTCCGGGAAGCCGAGTCAACGGATGCGCTGATGCAGTGGGCGAGATCGAGCTCCCGGGAGGGCCCTCGATTTCGTGGACCGACTCAGCAGCCCACGATCAACGGCGTGGATGCACCTAGCCGAGCCCTTGGGCCGTGCTTTTTATGCAACCAGCTGGGCCACCTGAAAAAAGACTGCCCGAGGCTTAAGCAGGGGAAGAAGAACGACGGAGAAGGGTCGGGAAAAGATACGAGTCAGTAGTAGAAGGGCCACCTACTGACGAGACCCTGTCGCCCGACAATCACCATCCACACCGGGTCGTGGTACCGATCAGAGCTATCGACCAGAACCGGACGAATAACGTGGGTGAACACGTGGACTACCCTGTGCTGGTGGTAGGGAAGGTTAACGGTTATAAAATAAAAATCTTCGTTGACGGTGGGGCGAGCCACAGTCTCGTCAACCTGGCAACGGCCAAAAAAATTGGGGTGAAGCTGACCAGGTGTCTACCGGAGATTGATGCAAGGTTGGTAGACGGGACACCGCTGGCCATCCGAGATGAGGCGCGAAAAATTCGGATACAGTGCGGCGATAAATTCGGGTTTGGCATGAGGATGTTGGCGACGACGTTGGACGGCTGCGATGTGCTGCTGGGGAGGGATTGGCTGCAGCACTTCAATCCGACGATCGACTGGACGACTGGGGCGTGCGTCGTGCGAGGATACGGAGGGACGACGACGCTTCCGAAATGGACGGAGCCGGAGCCGGTGACGACACGTGTCAACGCGGTCAACATGCAGCGTGCGATGAAATCGCGGACATCGACACCCTCTGCGCGGCAGTCCCCAAGGAACTGGCGAGCATCATTCGGAAGTATCCCGAAATTTTCGCGGATGACCTCCCGGGTGGTTTGCCCCCCCAACGACCTGAAGATCATCGGATCCAGCTGGAGCCAGGAGCGCAACCTACTGTTCGGTCACAGTGGCGGCTCAGCCAACCAGAGCTCGCCGAGTTGCGGGCCCAGCTGGATTACCTGCTCGCCAAAGGATTCATCCGGGCAAGCACGTCGCCGTATGCAGCGCCGATACTGTTCACACCGAAGAAGGACGGGGGCCTTGTGAATTAAGAAAACAGGAATTAGAATGACTAAGGGAAAGTTGGGTACAAATGCAAACCCTAGAAAACTGTACCCCATATGTGCTACCCCACTATAGCCTACAGTAGCTCTGTCATATAAATCTGACACACCCCCATAGGCAAAGTGGGGGAGAACAAGGGGTCACAAGACCAGTCAAGCAAAGCAAAGCAAGCTCAGGGTGGATCACAAAGTCACCACACATTCCGAGCACAAGTTCAAGACCACAAGGCCAGTTCACATGCAGGATTACATATATATATAAGGCTAGACAAGCAAGAGCACGTGTATATATATATGCAACAGTACAAACAAGGTCAAGGGGTGAGCAAGTGAGGCAAGGTAGGCACAAGGCCCAGCTGAGTACAGAAACGCTGATGATCACAAGGCGCAAGTGCCTTGGTGAAGATATCAGCAGTGTTGGCCTGAGAGGCCACGTACGCAAGCCGCAGCTGACCACGCTGCTGTAGCTCACGAGCAAGGAAGTAGCGGAGAGCAATGTGCTTCGTTCTGTGCTCCAGTCTCTGCTCTCGACACAAGGCCAGCATGGCCTTGTTGTCTACGTACAGCACTGGAGGAGAACGAGGCGGCTCTCCGAGGTCAGTCAGCAGGTAGGTGAGCCAGCGAAGCTCCTGTGCAGCCATGGCCCCGGCGTAGATCTCAGCCTCACAACTGGAGCCGAGAACAGAAGACGAGCGGGTAGCCCGCCACGAAACAGAGCCGGAACCAAGGCTGAAGGTGTAACCCTGTGACGACCGCTGCGTAGCCTGGTCGTCAGCCCAAGAAGCGTCTGCGTGCCCAGTGAGGACCACTGGACTCTGCCCTCCAAGCACAAGCCCCATGCCCGACGTACTGCACAAGTAACGCAACACCCTCTTCGCTGCAGCCATGTGCTCCGGTCTGTGTCTCCCAGGAGCAACATAGCGTGCGAGAATGCTAAGAGGGTATGCGAGGTCAGGTCGTGTGCAGGTCATCAGGTACATGAGGCAGCCAACAAGCTCTGGGTACGGGCCACTCGACTCTACGGACTCATCCGAAGGCAGAGCTGAGAGCGAGTGGCGAGTAGGCAGAGGAGTGGCCTGAGGCGAGGAGTACGTGAAGCCGAAGCGCTGAAGGACCTGCTGCACCATGTGTGACTGAGTCAGGGTAATGGTGCGGCGTGCTCTGTCCCGGGTGATCTGCAAGCCAAGGTAGCTGCGCAGTTCACCCAGGTCTGTGCACGTGTGTCTCTTCTGCAGCTCGGACTTCACGTGGGCGAGTCCAGCAGTGTCAGCTGTGGCAAAGACCAAGTCGTCGACGTACACGAGGATGTAGAAAGGCGGCAAAGAAGTGTCGGTGCGCAGAAACAGCGACGGGTCGGCAGTAGAGGGAGCAAACCCAAGAGCCGCAAGTGTAGTCCTCAGTGTGTCGTGCCACTCACGCGGTGCCTGGCGGAGACCGTAGACTGGCCGCCGGAGGCTCCACTGGGTGCCAGGAGGAAAAGACCCAGTGAAGCCAGGTGGGCGACGCAGCCAGATCTCCTCGTGCAGGCTACCCTGCAAGAAAACAGTGCTGAAGTCAAGAGAGTGCAGCTCGTAGTCGCGGTGAGCAGCTACGTGCAGCAGTACCCGAAGAGTGGTCATCTTCGGGGTGGGAGAGAAGGTCTGAAAGTAGTCAACTCCCTGCCGCTGACTAAAGCCACGAGCCACGTAACGCGCCTTGAAGACAGGCGGAGAACCCGGCGGCCGCTTCACCCTGAAAATCCACATGCCACTGACGATGTTCGCCCCAGGCGGGGGAACCTCGTCGACGTAGGTGCCTGTGGACTTCCAGGAAGCCATCTCTGCGTCCATAGCTGCCTGCCACTGAGAGGAGTAGGGACCCTCTATCGCCTCCGCGTAAGAGCGCGGAGTCGGGATGTCAAGTGCATCCGGGTCTCCCTCAGGGGTAAGCAGTACGGACACGAGATGAGGTGAAGCAGCAGCCAAACACTGGAACTCCTCCTGCCTGTCCTCAAGGACGTCCGTGCCAAGGGCACACTCACCCCCGACGGACGGAGGACAGACAGACTCAGCAACAAGACTAGCAGCGTAGTCTAGACGACAGCGAGCAGCAAAGTCGACGAGCTCAGTAACTAGGGCAGACGCAGCAGTGGACTCAAAGGAAGGGTCAGTGACAACAGTAGCAAGGAGACGTGTGACAGTAGGACTGGCAGCACGAAGAGAGTCCGACTCCGGGTCAGGAAGAGCAGGAAGAGAGGACTCAGGAGGAGAAGGCAAAGGGGCACGCAGAGGAGCAGTGGACGGACGCAGAGACATCCGGTGCGTGCCAGGGACAGGAGGAGGACGCTGACGCGAACCACGACCACTAGTGCGAGCAGCACGGACAGGCGACGCAGGGCGGGACGCAGGCTCACGACGCTCAGCAAGACCTCCAGTAGGACCAGTGTAGGGAGAGGGAGCGGGCAGTGGGGAGGCCGGCTGTAACTGGAACTGTGACGGGACAGGCTGTGGACACTCTAAGAGAGGAGGAGGACCAGTAGAAGGCGGGAGACCAAGAAACTGCTGAAGGAGCGGAACGAAGTACGGCCGAGGCCGCGCGGCGACTCCAGACACAGCAGGGACAGCACCAGTACCCCCAACGGCAGCACCAGCGCCAGCAGCACCTCCAGCTCCAGGACCTCCAGCCGCACCAGTAGTACCCCCAGCAGGACCGCCTCCAGGACCGACAGCAGTAGCCTCAGCGCCAACACCCTCAGCAGCTCCAGCTCCAGTCGTACTCGCATGCCCAGCAGCTCCAGTACTCCCAGTACGAGCACCTCCGGGACCCACGGCACCAGCACCCTCAGCAGCCGAAGAACCTCCAGCTCCAGCAGTACGCCTCCAGCGCCGGGCAAACCACTCGCGCAGCTCCTGTGGAGAGAGTGGCTCCCGCCGAGACGAAGCACCCGGAGAACCTCCAGGCTCAGCACCGCCAGACGCCACACGAGCAGGCCCAGCTCCCTCAGGCTCCGCACCCCCAGGCTCAGCACCCCCAGGCTCAGCACCCCCAGTAGTAGCACCCCCAGGCTCAGCACCCCCAGGCTCAGGACCCCCAGTAATAGCACCCTCCGGCTCAGCACCCCCAGGCGTAGCACCCACACGCTCAGCACCCCCAGAGTCAGCACCCCCAGGCTCAGCACCCTCAGCAGCACCAGAGTCACCAGTAACCTCGACAGGCTCGACTGCGTCTACCTGGGACACACCTGAAGGGGCAGGACCCTGAGGGGGGAGGGGGTCTACCGGGGGGGGACCTGGTACAAGGAAGAGCGGTGGCGGGGGGAGGGACGGAGTGCGGTAGGGGAAGAGGCGGTAGTAGGGGACCGACTCGTCAAACGTGACGTCCTGGGAGGACAGAACACGGCGAGAGGTGGGGTGGTAGAACTGCCACCCTGGCGCGTCAGGGGGGAAGCCAAGGAAGACGCAAGGAGCAGCACGAGGGGACAGCTTGTCCGCAGACAAGTCGCGGACAAACGCCCGAGATCCCCAGACACGGAACGCAGACGCATCGCCAACCTTCCCCGTCCACAGCAAGGCTGGGGAGGTCTCCGGCATGGAGACCCTGGGGTGAAGGTTGATCTGATGCGCCGCGTACCGAACAGCAAACGGCCACAGAAAATGGGGGGCAGCCGCATGCATCATGGACGTACGGGCGACGTCCATGACCATGCCAATGCGGCGCTCAGCAATCCCATTTTGCTGTGGAGAGTCCGGAAGCGTGAAGGTCTGGCGGATGCCTCGTGCACGACAGTAGGCTCGCAGAAGGCCAGAGGAGAACTCTCCACCTCTGTCAGAGTGCAGACGCAGAACAGGAAAGTCCGAGCCGAAGCTCTGCCTGAGCTGGAGACGAGCTGCGCGGATCCAGTCGATCAACACCTCAGTGACATCACCCTTGCTGCGCAAGGGGAAGACTGTGGTGTAACGCGAGTAGTCGTCAACCACCAGCAGGAAGTAGCGCTCGTGGCCCTGTCCACGGACGCGGGCCGGGCCCCACACGTCCATGTGAAGCGTCTGCAGCGGGGCCTCTGTCGGAGGAAACTGGGAGGAGTGAGGGGCAGCCCGCTGCCGCCCCTCGACACAGGGGACGCAGGTAGGGCCAGGCCCCGGAGGAAGGGGAGGGAGGGACCGGGGAAGACCAGAGACAAGGACACGGGAGGCCATGCCTCGGAGACGAAGCAGGGAGGGGTGACCAAGGCGGTGGTGCCAGAGGAGAGTCTCGTGAGACAGGAGGCGACACGAACAGGGGGCAGACTCAGGACCAGACCTGGACGCTGCAGCAAACACCAGACCTGACGCAGCTACCTGACCAGACGCAGTGACTGGAGGAGACGCTGTGGTCAGTGTGTGCAGGCTCGACCCCGGCCGACGTGTAAACGTGGCCAGGTGTCGGCCTGTCCGAGCGTCCGTGCAGTGGGTCACCCGCTGACTCGCAGGAGTGAACTGGTGAACCCCCGCATCCTGTAGGTCAGCACCACTCACCAAGTTCGTAGAGAACGAGGGGAGGTAAAGACCAGACAGGGTGCCAGAGGGGGCCGCCGGACACGGGAGGACAGTGGAGAAGTGAGCAAGGACAGGACCCCCAGAGGGGTCTGCCAGAGAGACTGCAACTGGCCGGCCAAGCGGCGTGAGTGTGGTGCGGTCTCGAAAGAAGGAGCGAGAAGCCCCCGAGTCAAGGGTGAAGGTGTGGGAGGCCGAAGCCGACGTAGAACCTGAGAGAGAAGACTCACCAGCACCTGAGGGAGCAGACGCACCTAGAGCAGCAGCCTCGCTAGCACCTAGAGCAGCAGCCTCACCAGTACCTAGAGCAGCAGTCTCAATGCCCGGGTCGGGCGGAAAACACCGGTAACAGTCACCCTCATCACTAATAGTCACAGTATACATGGCAGCAAGAATAGCATCAAAGTCAAGGTCAAAGACAGCTACACCCGCCCTAGACAGCTCACCCCAGCGGGGGATCTCAGTGGCCTCAGGGAACTGGTGACGCCAAGCGTCCGTCAGGCGGCCAAAGCAGCGCTGGGTGGAGTGCGCACCCCCGGACTGGTCACCCGCGCGGTCGCCGGTGCGGAGGACGTAGGTGCACGGACCAGTATCCCAACCCCTCTGGCGTGCAGTGTACCACTCACGGAGCTGCTGAGGGGAGGGGATGTCACGAGTGCGCTGCTGCTGCTGCTGCTGCTGCTGGCGCTGACCACCACCGGAGCCGACCCTCTGCGCAGCGCCACCCCGACCAGCTCCACCTCCTCCGCCGCCTCCTCCTCCACCGCCGCCACCTCCGCTCCCACCGCCACCGCCGCCTCCGCCTCCGCCTCCACTGCCGCCACCGACACCTCCACCCCCGCCACCACCCCCACCGCAACCCCCACCCCCTCCACCGCCTCCACCTCCGCCTCCACCGCCCCCGCTAGCTCCTCCAGTGCCCCTTCCCCCCTTGCCCTTGCCAGGGCGACGTCTCCCGCTAGGGGTAGACGCCGCACCGACCGACTCAAGCCCAACGAGGTCGGCCGCAGCAGCAGAGGCAACAGAGGGCAAAAGGGGGGAGGGGGAACACCCCTCAAAGATGGGGGTGCGAGGGTCACCACGAGAGGCTCCTACAACGACTATGCTCTTCTATGCTGCTAGGAGGGACTTCTCGAGGAGGTCAACGGTGAGAGTGGTGGGGCAAACTGAGAGGAAGTGGTCCCTGACTACGCGAAGGGAGTCAGGGAGCCGGGTGACTATGTAGTAGAGGGTGATGTACATGGGGGGGGGGGTTCTTGGCGCAGAACTCAGCAGGAAGCGCAGCGCGGTAGCGAGTGTCACTAGTGCGGAGGTGCGTAATGAGGTCAGCGACTGTGGGAAAGGCAGCAAGGTCAGGGAAGAGGTACGGTAGCATGAGGCGGCTCAGTGCAGCAGTGGCAGGGGAGGAGTAGCGCGCAACTACAGCGTCGTACAAGGTCTGAGCACTCTTGTACTGGCTAAAGTGCGCACGCTCAGAGGTAGGCAGGTGGCGACGCACAGCAAGACGTGCAGCAACATCGCGCGTGGCCCACTGTGAGCGAACAGTGGCGTCAGCATCAGCAGCGGGGGCAGGAGAGGCACCAGAAGTGAGGTCAAAGAGGGAGAGGCCGTCTGCCCTGTCGCACTGTAAGAAAAGCTGCAGGTCATCTATCCAGACATCAAAGTCAATGGCCCGACCCTCAGCGTCAAAAGCGAGGACACTAGGGGTAGCCATGACAGTAGTAGACTAGCAGCGCAAACAGTAGGGTGAGGGCAGTGCTGTGAAAGGGGCGCTGCTCTTACCGGACAGGGCGGCTCGGGTGGCTCGGCTGCAGGGCGGCTCGGCGGCTCGGCTGCTGGGCGGCTCGGCGGCTCGGCGGCTCGGTTGCTGGGCGGCTCGGCGGCTCGGCTGCTGGGCGGCTTGGTGGCTCGGCTGCTGGGCGGCTCGGCTGCTGGGCGGTTCAGCGGCTGGGCGGCTCGGCGGCTCGGCCGTTTGGCTGCGACTGCTGCTGCAGAGACGGCGGCGGCTGCTGCCTCAGGGACGGCAGCGGCCGGCCGCTAGGGGCCGCGTCAGGTGCAGGAGAGGGCCGCGTCAGGGGCGGCGTAGGGGCCGCTGCAGGGGCGGCGAAGGGGCCGCGTCAGGGGCTGCGTCAGGGGCCGCGGCAGGGGCCGCGGCAGGGGCCGCGTCAGGGGCCGCGTCAGGGGCCACGGCAGGGGCCGCGGCAGGGGCCGCGTCAGGGGCCGCGTCAGGGGCCGCGTCAGGGGCGGCGTCAGGGGCCGCGTCAGGGGCCGCGTCAGGGGCCTCGTGAGGGGCCGCGGCAGGGGCCGCGTCAGGGGCCTCGTCAGGGGCCGCGGCAGGGGCCGCGTCAGGGGCGGCGTCAGGGGCGGCGTAGGGGCCGCGGTAGTGGCGGCGGAGGGGCCGCGTCAGGGGCCGCGTCAGGGGCCGCCTCAGGGGCAGCGTAGGGGCCGCGTAGGGGCCGCGTCAGGGGCCGCGGCAGGGGCCGCGTCAGGGGCTGCGTAGGGGCCGCGTCAGGGGCCGCGTTTGGGCCGCGTCAGGGGCCGCGTAGGGGCCACGTCAGGGGCCGCGTTGGGGCCGCGTCAGAGGCCGCGTAGGGGCCGCGTCAGGGGCGACGTAGGGGCCGGGTAGGGGCCGCGTAGGGGCCGCGTAGGGGCCGCGTAGGGGTCGCGTAGGGGCCGCTAGGGGGGGGGCCACTAAAAAAAATTTAGGGCAGGGGCGCAATGCGCGTCGGGCAGCTAAAAAAAAAAATTTCGTTATGGTGGGCCCTTAGGAAGGAACGGTCCCATGTAGGAACCCGCTCTATACCATGTGAATTAAGAAAACAGGAATTAGAATGACTAAGGGAAAGTTGGGTACAAATGCAAACCCTAGAAAACTGTACCCCATATGTGCTACCCCACTATAGCCTACAGTAGCTCTGTCATATAAATCTGACAGGCCTACGCATGTGCATTGATTATCGGGCGCTGAATCGGGTCACGATAAAGTCGCGTTACCCGATCCCGCGAACTGACGATCTGCTGGATCAACTTCGCGGAGCTCGATACTTCTCGAAAATCGACCTGCGAGGAGGCTACCACCAAATTCGCGTGTTCGCCGACGACTGCCCGAAGACCGCGTTTCGCACACGCTACGGCAGTTACAAGTTCACGGTGATGCCATTCGGCCTGACAAACGCGCCCTCGACGTTCCAGCTCACCATGAATGGGATTTTTTGGGACATGCTGGACAAGAAGGTCATCGTGTATCTAGACGACATCCTGGTGTACAGCGCGACAAAAGAGGACCATCTGCGGGATTTAGAGGAGGTGTTCCGGCGTTTACAGGGGCATCGACTGATTACGAAGGGGTCTAAGTGCGAGTTTCTGAAGCCGGAATTGAAATTTTTGGGGCATGTGGTTTCTGGAGAAGGGATCAAAATCGACCCGCGTAAAGTGGACGCCATCGTTAAGTGGAAGCCGCCTACTAATATCCCTGAGTTGCAGAGTTTTCTGGGGTTTGTTAATTACGTTCGCCGTTTTGTACCTAACATGGCAGGGATAACCAAGCCGCTGACCGACCTGCTGCATCAGGACAGTGATTTCCGGTGGGGGGAGAGGGAGCAGTCCGCCTTCGACGCCCTTACCAGACCATCCATGCAAAACGCGGCGGTGCTAATCGCCCATACCAACCCGATGCTGACGGGACTATTCACCCACGGCTACAAGATCGACAGGTTTTTTCGAAACCCGCAACAACAGGCTGCCACACCGCACGGCAAGTACTACCTAAAAGCCGGTACGAACCGGATTTGGGTACCAGCATACCAGCCTTTACGGGAGCTGCTGACGCAGGAGGTTCACGACTCCAACCTTTCCGGGCATTTCGGTACCGACAAAACACTGAAGCTGCTGCAGCGGAATTATTACTGGCCGGACATGCAAACCGATGTGCAGCGCTACGTGTCAACTTGCCCGACCTGCCAAGCAATGAAGTCTTCGCGACAGAGGCCAGCCGGACTGCTGCAACCCTTCGCGCCACCCGAACGACCGTGGCAACAGGTGACGATGGATTTCGTCACAGGGCTCCCAGCTGGCACGAGTGGCAACGACTCAGTGATGGTCGTCGTCGATCGCCTAACGAAAATGGCGCATTTCGCCCCATGCCGAACGACGATCACAGCCGAAGAGACAGCCAAACTGTTCATCTCCACTGTCGTACGCTTACACGGGTTACCCTCGGCGATCATCAGCGATCATGATCCGAATTTTACGTCGAAGTTCTGGCAGGAGACGTGGGCACAGTACGGTACCCGCCTGCAGTTTTCGTCGTCATACCACCCGCAAACCGACGGACAGACGGAGCGGACAAATCAGACCATGGAGCAACTGATTCGCACCAACTGCCCAGATATTAGCAAGTGGGAGGACTCGCTGCCGATGCTGGAATTCGCGTACAACAACGCCCCTTCGGCCACGACTAAACAATCGCCTTTCTTCTTGAATTACGGGATAGACCCCGTAGTACCCTCTTCAACGACTGTGGACAATCCGGTACCACGATCGCATCAATTTGTCACGGAGCTGCAGACAGCCCGCACGAAGGCAGCGGATTTCATTCGCAAGGCTAATACCACGGCCAGTCGCCAGGCGGATAAGCATCGACGAAATTTACCTTTCCGCGCAGGGCAAATTGTGCTTCTGGACACCAAGAACCTCAGGCTGCCGCAGCCCGCGAAACTCAGGCCCCGATACGTGGGACCATTTCGTATCATCCAGAAGGTGACACCTGTCACCGCGAAGCTGCTGCTGCCCGACGATTGGAAAATACATGACGCCTTCCACGTCAGCTTGCTGCGTCACTACGAACAACCGCAGTCACCAGCTGTTGCTCGGCCAACCATCGCGCCGACCACACGCCCCGAGGCAGAGCCCACGCTGGAACCTTGGAAGATTCTCAACAATCGCGTGGACGTGACTGCCGCCGGCCGCTCAGTGAAATTCCTGCTTCGCTGGAAAGAACGCACGAGCGAGGACGACACGTATGTCGCTGCTGATTCGCTCCTGGGACATCCGGTTGTGGATGCTTATCTGGCCCGCCGAGGTGTCTCGGATATTCACCACCTTTCTTAAGGGGGGGGGTAGTGTAAGGAATTTTCCGGATTCCTTACTGGGTCACACTGTACGCGTACAACCCCGGTTTTCGGAAAACCAGGCTCGGTCCGTCGACCTCGCCTTCCGAGCCACCACCGCGTCGCGTTCGGGTTTCCCAACCCCGAACCTGCACCCAACCATTTCGCGACCCCGCGACCTCGGCCTAGCTAGCTTCGCTATATTAGTCCTAGGCCTCGTTGTGTTCTCAGACGTTGTAATCACTTCCGCATTATTGAGTTCTGCGCACTCTTTCCTTTCACAACTCATAACAGTGAGGAACCCTTGGGTAACTGTTTGCGGTGGATGCTGGGTTCTGGTGATGATGATCCATCGCTCGGTTAGACCCGTTATGTGAAATCCGTATGTACCATTGGTACCTACACTAAGCCAGTTATTATGCATCTGTTACAAGGTGTGAAAAACTAGGAAGATTCAGTGGTCACCATGCAATGACCATCGGCCACATGTATGTACACAAGAATCAACGAACATCGAGATCAAAACTTATATAATCAATCATCAAAGTGAACCACAAAAGTGCGAATCTCCATTGGTCCAAGCTCCACAATGAAAGGTCCGTCTGTGGAGTCAAATGCATTCCTCTGACCAACTCCATGGATGCCATTTGTTGACTCCACCTCCTCCTCAGTACTCCATTTCATTGGTGGCCGCATCTTTGAGAGCTTCTGATTGGCCATCAGGCTGAGCTCAGTTACCTTCTCAATCTGTCAAAATGTGGCAGCAATAGACTTGACTTCAGAAATGCAACAAAGAAGAGGTAGGTAGTATTCACGATCATAAAAACAACTCCTTACCTCTTGGTGGGCAAAGAGCCTGTCAAGGTCCACACGAGCAGGCTGCGAGAGAACAGGGTCCTCATTGGCCTGTGACGGAGCAAGCCATAACAGGGTCAAGGGACGTCAGGGGAGGCAAGATAATGAGGACGGGCAATGGTTGACGTAAAGGGTATTGGGTGAGAAGGAAGAGGGATAAGCAGACAACCGGTGAAGAAGTGGGGGTGGACCAAGTGGGGTTTGGCACTGGGAGGGCAGTGCAGGGGCGGATGGAGCTCACTTGATAGAGATGGGCGAGTCGCAGCAGCACCTTGTACTCATGCACCTCCTGCAACAGAGGTAAGAGGGGAGAGAGTGAGAGAAACAGGGTGCGTGTGTGTGTGGTGCAAAGGGGGACATTCGGCATTGCAAGGGAGGTGCCTCATCGTGTACTACTAGTGTACGCTGAACACAGGGTCAGTGTGACAAGGGCAACTGCGAGAGCATGATGGCACGAGGGGGCTGAATGGGCCTGGTGGTACCTCGAGTGTGATTATGGCAATGTTCTTCGGAAGCTCGTATGCGCCCTCCTTGCTCGCCCTCTCCCCACCCTTCTCACCCCCATCCACTGCCTCTGCATCCTCCTCATCATCGTCGTCCTCCTCCTCTCCCTCTTTCATCTCTTCTTCCTCCTCATAACCTTCCTCCTCCTCCACCTCCACCTCGTCTTCCCCTCTCCTACCCTCAGATTCTTTCATTGCCCGCCTCCCTTCTCCGGCAAGCGGCATTGACAGCATTGACTCCGTTGACTCCTCAGACTTGCTCCTCTGGGTGCCAGAGAACTGCCACGTGTACAGTCCACCCTCAGCTGCCAGGTCATCCTCATTCTGCACAAGTCAACAACAGTCAGCCGCATTGATCCCAGTCACGCCCAGACAACCATCAATATGAACCACCAGTGGCAATCAACCCCGGTCAACCCCATTCAAGCCCCCATCATGTCCCATCAAGGCAGTCAGCGCCAGTCATCCCCACCCAAGAGCAACAAGCCGCACACACACAAGAGTCAGCAACAAAAGGGAGCATTGTCAAGTACACAGACAGGCAACTTAGAGAGCACGGATGCTGCTATAAGCCAAGTGAGGGGGCGGGAGGGGGAATGTGGATGCGGATGAAATGCGCCCCCCCCATGACCCATGTCACAACACCCAAGGCCTCAGCCGCAAGGCGCATGCGTCGCAACCACCCACCTCGACAGCAAACACCACTTGCAGCGGAGAGAATATCCGTTGAATATTCCCACGCCGCCACTCCGCAGCCGCTTCAACTCCCTCCTCTGCCCCCTTCCCTGCCACCAACCCCTCTCGACTCCCTTCCACCCCTCCCACTTCCACCACACCCCCCTCGCTCCGCCCATGCGGGTGTAGCCCAAAGCGCAGAGTCCCAGAGACCACGAGGCCCATGCAGGTTGGCGGTTGCGGTTGTTGCACCTCCTGTGCCCCCTCCTGTGCCCCCTCCTGTGCCCCCTCCTGCGCGCCCACGCACACGCGCTCGTTGAGCGGCTCTGCCACGCCGCGGTGGTCGTCATGCAGCAGGCGGCGGTGCAGCATCACCTCCACCTGCCCATCTGAGAGGCTGGTCGCCCCGCTGGGTCGGTCCACGAGCACTGAGAAGTCTGTGTTGTTGTCGTGCAAATAGATGCCCGCGTTCAGCTGGTGGGGGAGAGGGCGAGTGGTGGCAGGCGGGGACGGGAGGGGGTGGGACAGGGAGGAGGGGCATAGGGAAGGAAGGAACTGGTGTTGAAACGCTGTTGTACCGGGGACTGGAATGGTGTGGCAGGTTGGCTGGCACCTGGGATTGCAGTGAACAAAATACCATCCACTCACGGGGTAGTAGTTGCCAGCAGCAGGCTCTGTGACGGTGAGGTTCCAGTCGGGGCGGAAGTTGCGTGTGCGCTGGATGAAATCTCGGCCGTTGGAGTCGGTGTAGAAGGTGGCAGTGCTGGCGAGCGAGGAGGAGAGGCGCAGCACCACCTCCTTGCCAAAGCCATCGTCTATGGGCACTGGTCCCACCTGCGATGAGAATTTCATAGTGAGGAGGCGAGCAGGCAGGGGATGAGAGGGTGCAAGGGTGAGGTTGCGGCAATGCTGCAGAGGGAGGAGGAGAGGCATGCCACCACATGCTTCCAAAAACTGCCATACATGCTTCCAAAAACTGCCATACATGCTTCCAAAAACTGCCATACATGCTTCCAAAAACTGCCATACATGCTTCCAAAAACTGCCATACATGCTTCCAAAAACTGCCATACATGCTTCCAAAAACTGCCAGACATGCTTCCAAAAACTGCCATACATGCTTCCAAAAACTGCCATACATGCTTCCAAAAACTGCCATACATGCTTCCAAAAACTGCCATACATGCTTCCAAAAACTGCCATACATGCTTCCAAAAACTGCCAGACATGCTTCCAAAAACTGCCATACATGCTTCCAAAAACTGCCATACATGCTTCCAAAAACTGCCATACATGCTTCCAAAAACTGCCATACATGCTTCCAAAAACTGCCAGACATGCTTCCAAAAACTGCCATACATGCTTCCAAAAACTGCCATACATGCTTCCAAAAACTGCCATACATGCTTCCAAAAACTGCCATACATGCTTCCAAAAACTGCCAGACATGCTTCCAAAAACTGCCATACATGCTTCCAAAAACTGCCATACATGCTTCCAAAAACTGCCATACATGCTTCCAAAAACTGCCAGACATGCTTCCAAAAACTGCCATACATGCTTCCAAAAACTGCCATACATGCTTCCAAAAACTGCCATACATGCTTCCAAAAACTGCCATACATGCTTCCAAAAACTGCCATACATGCTTCCAAAAACTGCCATACATGCTTCCAAAAACTGCCATACATGCTTCCAAAAACTGCCAGACATGCTTCCAAAAACTGCCATACATGCTTCCAAAAACTGCCATACATGCTTCCAAAAACTGCCATACATGCTTCCAAAAACTGCCATACATGCTTCCAAAAACTGCCAGACATGCTTCCAAAAACTGCCAGACATGCTTCCAAAAACTGCCATACATGCTTCCAAAAACTGCCATACATGCTTCCAAAAACTGCCATACATGCTTCCAAAAACTGCCATACATGCTTCCAAAAACTGCCATACATGCTTCCAAAAACTGCCAGACATGCTTCCAAAAACTGCCAGACATGCTTCCAAAAACTGCCATACATGCTTCCAAAAACTGCCATACATGCTTCCAAAAACTGCCATACATGCTTCCAAAAACTGCCATACATGCTTCCAAAAACTGCCATACATGCTTCCAAAAACTGCCATACATGCTTCCAAAAACTGCCATACATGCTTCCAAAAACTGCCATACATGCTTCCAAAAACTGCCATACATGCTTCCAAAAACTGCCATACATGCTTCCAAAAACTGCCATACATGCTTCCAAAAACTGCCAGACATGCTTCCAAAAACTGCCATACATGCTTCCAAAAACTGCCATACATGCTTCCAAAAACTGCCATACATGCTTCCAAAAACTGCCATACATGCTTCCAAAAACTGCCATACATGCTTCCAAAAACTGCCATACATGCTTCCAAAAACTGCCATACATGCTTCCAAAAACTGCCAGACATGCTTCCAAAAACTGCCATACATGCTTCCAAAAACTGCCAGACATGCTTCCAAAAACTGCCATACATGCTTCCAAAAACTGCCATACATGCTTCCAAAAACTGCCATACATGCTTCCAAAAACTGCCATACATGCTTCCAAAAACTGCCATACATGCTTCCAAAAACTGCCAGACATGCTTCCAAAAACTGCCATACATGCTTCCAAAAACTGCCATACATGCTTCCAAAAACTGCCAGACATGCTTCCAAAAACTGCCATACATGCTTCCAAAAACTGCCATACATGCTTCCAAAAACTGCCATACATGCTTCCAAAAACTGCCATACATGCTTCCAAAAACTGCCATACATGCTTCCAAAAACTGCCATACATGCTTCCAAAAACTGCCAGACATGCTTCCAAAAACTGCCAGACATGCTTCCAAAAACTGCCATACATGCTTCCAAAAACTGCCATACATGCTTCCAAAAACTGCCATACATGCTTCCAAAAACTGCCATACATGCTTCCAAAAACTGCCATACATGCTTCCAAAAACTGCCATACATGCTTCCAAAAACTGCCATACATGCTTCCAAAAACTGCCATACATGCTTCCAAAAACTGCCATACATGCTTCCAAAAACTGCCAGACATGCTTCCAAAAACTGCCATACATGCTTCCAAAAACTGCCATACATGCTTCCAAAAACTGCCATACATGCTTCCAAAAACTGCCATACATGCTTCCAAAAACTGCCATACATGCTTCCAAAAACTGCCAGACATGCTTCCAAAAACTGCCATACATGCTTCCAAAAACTGCCATACATGCTTCCAAAAACTGCCATACATGCTTCCAAAAACTGCCATACATGCTTCCAAAAACTGCCAGACATGCTTCCAAAAACTGCCATACATGCTTCCAAAAACTGCCATACATGCTTCCAAAAACTGCCATACATGCTTCCAAAAACTGCCATACATGCTTCCAAAAACTGCCAGACATGCTTCCAAAAACTGCCATACATGCTTCCAAAAACTGCCATACATGCTTCCAAAAACTGCCATACATGCTTCCAAAAACTGCCAGACATGCTTCCAAAACTGCCATACATGCTTCCAAAACTGCCATACATGCTTCCAAAAACTGCCATACATGCTTCCAAAAACTGCCATACATGCTTCCAAAAACTGCCATACATGCTTCCAAAAACTGCCATACATGCTTCCAAAAACTGCCATACATGCTTCCAAAAACTGCCATACATGCTTCCAAAAACTGCCAGACATGCTTCCAAAAACTGCCATACATGCTTCCAAAAACTGCCATACATGCTTCCAAAAACTGCCATACATGCTTCCAAAAACTGCCATACATGCTTCCAAAAACTGCCAGACATGCTTCCAAAAACTGCCAGACATGCTTCCAAAAACTGCCATACATGCTTCCAAAAACTGCCATACATGCTTCCAAAAACTGCCATACATGCTTCCAAAAACTGCCATACATGCTTCCAAAAACTGCCATACATGCTTCCAAAAACTGCCAGACATGCTTCCAAAAACTGCCAGACATGCTTCCAAAAACTGCCATACATGCTTCCAAAAACTGCCATACATGCTTCCAAAAACTGCCATACATGCTTCCAAAAACTGCCATACATGCTTCCAAAAACTGCCATACATGCTTCCAAAAACTGCCATACATGCTTCCAAAAACTGCCATACATGCTTCCAAAAACTGCCATACATGCTTCCAAAAACTGCCATACATGCTTCCAAAAACTGCCATACATGCTTCCAAAAACTGCCATACATGCTTCCAAAAACTGCCAGACATGCTTCCAAAAACTGCCATACATGCTTCCAAAAACTGCCATACATGCTTCCAAAAACTGCCATACATGCTTCCAAAAACTGCCATACATGCTTCCAAAAACTGCCATACATGCTTCCAAAAACTGCCATACATGCTTCCAAAAACTGCCATACATGCTTCCAAAAACTGCCAGACATGCTTCCAAAAACTGCCATACATGCTTCCAAAAACTGCCAGACATGCTTCCAAAAACTGCCATACATGCTTCCAAAAACTGCCATACATGCTTCCAAAAACTGCCATACATGCTTCCAAAAACTGCCATACATGCTTCCAAAAACTGCCATACATGCTTCCAAAAACTGCCAGACATGCTTCCAAAAACTGCCATACATGCTTCCAAAAACTGCCATACATGCTTCCAAAAACTGCCAGACATGCTTCCAAAAACTGCCATACATGCTTCCAAAAACTGCCATACATGCTTCCAAAAACTGCCATACATGCTTCCAAAAACTGCCATACATGCTTCCAAAAACTGCCATACATGCTTCCAAAAACTGCCATACATGCTTCCAAAAACTGCCAGACATGCTTCCAAAAACTGCCATACATGCTTCCAAAAACTGCCATACATGCTTCCAAAAACTGCCATACATGCTTCCAAAAACTGCCATACATGCTTCCAAAAACTGCCATACATGCTTCCAAAAACTGCCATACATGCTTCCAAAAACTGCCATACATGCTTCCAAAAACTGCCATACATGCTTCCAAAAACTGCCATACATGCTTCCAAAAACTGCCATACATGCTTCCAAAAACTGCCATACATGCTTCCAAAAACTGCCATACATGCTTCCAAAAACTGCCATACATGCTTCCAAAAACTGCCATACATGCTTCCAAAAACTGCCATACATGCTTCCAAAAACTGCCATACATGCTTCCAAAAACCGCCAGACATGCTTCCAAAAACTGCCATACATGCTTCCAAAAACTGCCATACATGCTTCCAAAAACTGCCATACATGCTTCCAAAAACTGCCATACATGCTTCCAAAAACTGCCATACATGCTTCCAAAAACTGCCATACATGCTTCCAAAAACTGCCATACATGCTTCCAAAAACTGCCATACATGCTTCCAAAAACTGCCATACATGCTTCCAAAAAGTGCCATACATGCTTCCAAAAACTGCCATACATGCTTCCAAAAACTGCCATACATGCTTCCAAAAACTGCCATACATGCTTCCAAAAACTGCCAGACATGCTTCCAAAAACTGCCATACATGCTTCCAAAAACTGCCATACATGCTTCCAAAAACTGCCATACATGCTTCCAAAAACTGCCATACATGCTTCCAAAAACTGCCATACATGCTTCCAAAAACTGCCAGACATGCTTCCAAAAACTGCCATACATGCTTCCAAAAACTGCCATACATGCTTCCAAAAACTGCCATACATGCTTCCAAAAACTGCCATACATGCTTCCAAAAACTGCCATACATGCTTCCAAAAACTGCCATACATGCTTCCAAAAACTGCCATACATGCTTCCAAAAACTGCCAGACATGCTTCCAAAAACTGCCATACATGCTTCCAAAAACTGCCATACATGCTTCCAAAAACTGCCAGACATGCTTCCAAAAACTGCCATACATGCTTCCAAAAACTGCCATACATGCTTCCAAAAACTGCCATACATGCTTCCAAAAACTGCCATACATGCTTCCAAAAACTGCCATACATGCTTCCAAAAACTGCCATACATGCTTCCAAAAACTGCCAGACATGCTTCCAAAAACTGCCAGACATGCTTCCAAAAACTGCCATACATGCTTCCAAAAACTGCCATACATGCTTCCAAAAACTGCCATACATGCTTCCAAAAACTGCCATACATGCTTCCAAAAACTGCCATACATGCTTCCAAAAACTGCCATACATGCTTCCAAAAACTGCCATACATGCTTCCAAAAACTGCCATACATGCTTCCAAAAACTGCCATACATGCTTCCAAAAACTGCCATACATGCTTCCAAAAACTGCCATACATGCTTCCAAAAACTGCCAGACATGCTTCCAAAAACTGCCATACATGCTTCCAAAAACTGCCATACATGCTTCCAAAAACTGCCATACATGCTTCCAAAAACTGCCATACATGCTTCCAAAAACTGCCATACATGCTTCCAAAAACTGCCATACATGCTTCCAAAAACTGCCATACATGCTTCCAAAAACTGCCAGACATGCTTCCAAAAACTGCCATACATGCTTCCAAAAACTGCCATACATGCTTCCAAAAACTGCCATACATGCTTCCAAAAACTGCCAGACATGCTTCCAAAAACTGCCATACATGCTTCCAAAAACTGCCATACATGCTTCCAAAAACTGCCATACATGCTTCCAAAAACTGCCATACATGCTTCCAAAAACTGCCATACATGCTTCCAAAAACTGCCATACATGCTTCCAAAAACTGCCATACATGCTTCCAAAAACTGCCAGACATGCTTCCAAAAACTGCCATACATGCTTCCAAAAACTGCCATACATGCTTCCAAAAACTGCCATACATGCTTCCAAAAACTGCCATACATGCTTCCAAAAACTGCCAGACATGCTTCCAAAAACTGCCATACATGCTTCCAAAAACTGCCATACATGCTTCCAAAAACTGCCATACATGCTTCCAAAAACTGCCATACATGCTTCCAAAAACTGCCATACATGCTTCCAAAAACTGCCATACATGCTTCCAAAAACTGCCAGACATGCTTCCAAAAACTGCCAGACATGCTTCCAAAAACTGCCATACATGCTTCCAAAAACTGCCATACATGCTTCCAAAAACTGCCATACATGCTTCCAAAAACTGCCATACATGCTTCCAAAAACTGCCATACATGCTTCCAAAAACTGCCATACATGCTTCCAAAAACTGCCATACATGCTTCCAAAAACTGCCATACATGCTTCCAAAAACTGCCATACATGCTTCCAAAAACTGCCATACATGCTTCCAAAAACTGCCATACATGCTTCCAAAAACTGCCAGACATGCTTCCAAAAACTGCCATACATGCTTCCAAAAACTGCCATACATGCTTCCAAAAACTGCCATACATGCTTCCAAAAACTGCCATACATGCTTCCAAAAACTGCCATACATGCTTCCAAAAACTGCCATACATGCTTCCAAAAACTGCCATACATGCTTCCAAAAACTGCCAGACATGCTTCCAAAAACTGCCATACATGCTTCCAAAAACTGCCATACATGCTTCCAAAAACTGCCATACATGCTTCCAAAAACTGCCATACATGCTTCCAAAAACTGCCATACATGCTTCCAAAAACTGCCATACATGCTTCCAAAAACTGCCATACATGCTTCCAAAAACTGCCAGACATGCTTCCAAAAACTGCCATACATGCTTCCAAAAACTGCCATACATGCTTCCAAAAACTGCCAGACATGCTTCCAAAAACTGCCATACATGCTTCCAAAAACTGCCATACATGCTTCCAAAAACTGCCATACATGCTTCCAAAAACTGCCATACATGCTTCCAAAAACTGCCATACATGCTTCCAAAAACTGCCATACATGCTTCCAAAAACTGCCAGACATGCTTCCAAAAACTGCCATACATGCTTCCAAAAACTGCCATACATGCTTCCAAAAACTGCCATACATGCTTCCAAAAACTGCCATACATGCTTCCAAAAACTGCCATACATGCTTCCAAAAACTGCCAGACATGCTTCCAAAAACTGCCATACATGCTTCCAAAAACTGCCATACATGCTTCCAAAAACTGCCATACATGCTTCCAAAAACTGCCATACATGCTTCCAAAAACTGCCATACATGCTTCCAAAAACTGCCATACATGCTTCCAAAAACTGCCATACATGCTTCCAAAAACTGCCATACATGCTTCCAAAAACTGCCATACATGCTTCCAAAAACTGCCATACATGCTTCCAAAAACTGCCAGACATGCTTCCAAAAACTGCCATACATGCTTCCAAAAACCGCCATACATGCTTCCAAAAACTGCCATACATGCTTCCAAAAACTGCCATACATGCTTCCAAAAACTGCCATACATGCTTCCAAAAACTGCCATACATGCTTCCAAAAACTGCCATACATGCTTCCAAAAACTGCCATACATGCTTCCAAAAACTGCCATACATGCTTCCAAAAACTGCCATACATGCTTCCAAAAACTGCCATACATGCTTCCAAAAACTGCCATACATGCTTCCAAAAACTGCCAGACATGCTTCCAAAAACTGCCATACATGCTTCCAAAAACTGCCATACATGCTTCCAAAAACTGCCATACATGCTTCCAAAAACTGCCATACATGCTTCCAAAAACTGCCATACATGCTTCCAAAAACTGCCATACATGCTTCCAAAAACTGCCATACATGCTTCCAAAAACTGCCAGACATGCTTCCAAAAACTGCCATACATGCTTCCAAAAACTGCCATACATGCTTCCAAAAACTGCCATACATGCTTCCAAAAACTGCCAGACATGCTTCCAAAAACTGCCAGACATGCTTCCAAAAACTGCCATACATGCTTCCAAAAACTGCCATACATGCTTCCAAAAACTGCCATACATGCTTCCAAAAACTGCCATACATGCTTCCAAAAACTGCCATACATGCTTCCAAAAACTGCCATACATGCTTCCAAAAACTGCCATACATGCTTCCAAAAACTGCCATACATGCTTCCAAAAACTGCCATACATGCTTCCAAAAACTGCCATACATGCTTCCAAAAACTGCCATACATGCTTCCAAAAACTGCCATACATGCTTCCAAAAACTGCCATACATGCTTCCAAAAACTGCCATACATGCTTCCAAAAACTGCCATACATGCTTCCAAAAACTGCCATACATGCTTCCAAAAACTGCCATACATGCTTCCAAAAACTGCCATACATGCTTCCAAAAACTGCCATACATGCTTCCAAAAACTGCCATACATGCTTCCAAAAACTGCCATACATGCTTCCAAAAACTGCCATACATGCTTCCAAAAACTGCCATACATGCTTCCAAAACTGCCATACATGCTTCCAAAAACTGCCATACATGCTTCCAAAAACTGCCATACATGCTTCCAAAAACTGCCATACATGCTTCCAAAAACTGCCATACATGCTTCCAAAAACTGCCATACATGCTTCCAAAAACTGCCATACATGCTTCCAAAAACTGCCATACATGCTTCCAAAAACTGCCATACATGCTTCCAAAAACTGCCATACATGCTTCCAAAAACTGCCATACATGCTTCCAAAAACTGCCATACATGCTTCCAAAAACTGCCATACATGCTTCCAAAAACTGCCATACATGCTTCCAAAAACTGCCATACATGCTTCCAAAAACTGCCATACATGCTTCCAAAAACTGCCATACATGCTTCCAAAAACTGCCATACATGCTTCCAAAAACTGCCATACATGCTTCCAAAAACTGCCATACATGCTTCCAAAAACTGCCATACATGCTTCCAAAAACTGCCATACATGCTTCCAAAAACTGCCATACATGCTTCCAAAAACTGCCATACATGCTTCCAAAAACTGCCATACATGCTTCCAAAAACTGCCATACATGCTTCCAAAAACTGCCATACATGCTTCCAAAAACTGCCATACATGCTTCCAAAAACTGCCAGACATGCTTCCAAAAACTGCCATACATGCTTCCAAAAACTGCCATACATGCTTCCAAAAACTGCCATACATGCTTCCAAAAACTGCCATACATGCTTCCAAAAACTGCCATACATGCTTCCAAAAACTGCCATACATGCTTCCAAAAACTGCCATACATGCTTCCAAAAACTGCCAGACATGCTTCCAAAAACTGCCATACATGCTTCCAAAAACTGCCATACATGCTTCCAAAAACTGCCATACATGCTTCCAAAAACTGCCAGACATGCTTCCAAAAACTGCCAGACATGCTTCCAAAAACTGCCAGACATGCTTCCAAAAACTGCCATACATGCTTCCAAAAACTGCCATACATGCTTCCAAAAACTGCCATACATGCTTCCAAAAACTGCCATACATGCTTCCAAAAACTGCCATACATGCTTCCAAAAACTGCCATACATGCTTCCAAAAACTGCCATACATGCTTCCAAAAACTGCCATACATGCTTCCAAAAACTGCCATACATGCTTCCAAAAACTGCCATACATGCTTCCAAAAACTGCCATACATGCTTCCAAAAACTGCCATACATGCTTCCAAAAACTGCCATACATGCTTCCAAAAACTGCCATACATGCTTCCAAAAACTGCCATACATGCTTCCAAAAACTGCCATACATGCTTCCAAAAACTGCCATACATGCTTCCAAAAACTGCCATACATGCTTCCAAAAACTGCCATACATGCTTCCAAAAACTGCCATACATGCTTCCAAAAACTGCCATACATGCTTCCAAAAACTGCCATACATGCTTCCAAAAACTGCCATACATGCTTCCAAAAACTGCCAGACATGCTTCCAAAAACTGCCAGACATGCTTCCAAAAACTGCCATACATGCTTCCAAAAACTGCCATACATGCTTCCAAAAACTGCCATACATGCTTCCAAAAACTGCCATACATGCTTCCAAAAACTGCCATACATGCTTCCAAAAACTGCCATACATGCTTCCAAAAACTGCCATACATGCTTCCAAAAACTGCCAGACATGCTTCCAAAAACTGCCATACATGCTTCCAAAAACTGCCATACATGCTTCCAAAAACTGCCATACATGCTTCCAAAAACTGCCATACATGCTTCCAAAAACTGCCATACATGCTTCCAAAAACTGCCATACATGCTTCCAAAAACTGCCATACATGCTTCCAAAAACTGCCAGACATGCTTCCAAAAACTGCCATACATGCTTCCAAAAACTGCCATACATGCTTCCAAAAACTGCCATACATGCTTCCAAAAACTGCCATACATGCTTCCAAAAACTGCCAGACATGCTTCCAAAAACTGCCATACATGCTTCCAAAAACTGCCATACATGCTTCCAAAAACTGCCATACATGCTTCCAAAAACTGCCATACATGCTTCCAAAAACTGCCATGCATGCTTCCAAAAACTGCCATACATGCTTCCAAAAACTGCCATACATGCTTCCAAAAACTGCCATACATGCTTCCAAAAACTGCCATACATGCTTCCAAAAACTGCCATACATGCTTCCAAAAACTGCCATACATGCTTCCAAAAACTGCCATACATGCTTCCAAAAACTGCCATACATGCTTCCAAAAACTGCCATACATGCTTCCAAAAACTGCCATACATGCTTCCAAAAACTGCCATACATGCTTCCAAAAACTGCCATACATGCTTCCAAAAACTGCCATACATGCTTCCAAAAACTGCCATACATGCTTCCAAAAACTGCCAGACATGCTTCCAAAAACTGCCATACATGCTTCCAAAAACTGCCATACATGCTTCCAAAAACTGCCATACATGCTTCCAAAAACTGCCATACATGCTTCCAAAAACTGCCATACATGCTTCCAAAAACTGCCATACATGCTTCCAAAAACTGCCATACATGCTTCCAAAAACTGCCATACATGCTTCCAAAAACTGCCATACATGCTTCCAAAAACTGCCATACATGCTTCCAAAAACTGCCATACATGCTTCCAAAAACTGCCATACATGCTTCCAAAAACTGCCATACATGCTTCCAAAAACTGCCATACATGCTTCCAAAAACTGCCATACATGCTTCCAAAAACTGCCATACATGCTTCCAAAAACTGCCATACATGCTTCCAAAAACTGCCATACATGCTTCCAAAAACTGCCATACATGCTTCCAAAAACTGCCATACATGCTTCCAAAAACTGCCATACATGCTTCCAAAAACTGCCATACATGCTTCCAAAAACTGCCATACATGCTTCCAAAAACTGCCATACATGCTTCCAAAAACTGCCATACATGCTTCCAAAAACTGCCATACATGCTTCCAAAAACTGCCATACATGCTTCCAAAAACTGCCATACATGCTTCCAAAAACTGCCATACATGCTTCCAAAAACTGCCATACATGCTTCCAAAAACTGCCATACATGCTTCCAAAAACTGCCATACATGCTTCCAAAAACTGCCATACATGCTTCCAAAAACTGCCATACATGCTTCCAAAAACTGCCATACATGCTTCCAAAAACTGCCATACATGCTTCCAAAAACTGCCATACATGCTTCCAAAAACTGCCATACATGCTTCCAAAAACTGCCATACATGCTTCCAAAAACTGCCATACATGCTTCCAAAAACTGCCATACATGCTTCCAAAAACTGCCATACATGCTTCCAAAAACTGCCATACATGCTTCCAAAAACTGCCATACATGCTTCCAAAAACTGCCATACATGCTTCCAAAAACTGCCATACATGCTTCCAAAAACTGCCATACATGCTTCCAAAAACTGCCATACATGCTTCCAAAAACTGCCATACATGCTTCCAAAAACTGCCATACATGCTTCCAAAAACTGCCATACATGCTTCCAAAAACTGCCATACATGCTTCCAAAAACTGCCATACATGCTTCCAAAAACTGCCATACATGCTTCCAAAAACTGCCATACATGCTTCCAAAAACTGCCATACATGCTTCCAAAAACTGCCATACATGCTTCCAAAAACTGCCATACATGCTTCCAAAAACTGCCATACATGCTTCCAAAAACTGCCATACATGCTTCCAAAAACTGCCATACATGCTTCCAAAAACTGCCATACATGCTTCCAAAAACTGCCATACATGCTTCCAAAAACTGCCATACATGCTTCCAAAAACTGCCATACATGCTTCCAAAAACTGCCATACATGCTTCCAAAAACTGCCATACATGCTTCCAAAAACTGCCATACATGCTTCCAAAAACTGCCATACATGCTTCCAAAAACTGCCATACATGCTTCCAAAAACTGCCATACATGCTTCCAAAAACTGCCATACATGCTTCCAAAAACTGCCATACATGCTTCCAAAAACTGCCATACATGCTTCCAAAAACTGCCATACATGCTTCCAAAAACTGCCATACATGCTTCCAAAAACTGCCATACATGCTTCCAAAAACTGCCATACATGCTTCCAAAAACTGCCATACATGCTTCCAAAAACTGCCATACATGCTTCCAAAAACTGCCATACATGCTTCCAAAAACTGCCATACATGCTTCCAAAAACTGCCATACATGCTTCCAAAAACTGCCATACATGCTTCCAAAAACTGCCATACATGCTTCCAAAAACTGCCATACATGCTTCCAAAAACTGCCATACATGCTTCCAAAAACTGCCATACATGCTTCCAAAAACTGCCATACATGCTTCCAAAAACTGCCATACATGCTTCCAAAAACTGCCATACATGCTTCCAAAAACTGCCATACATGCTTCCAAAAACTGCCATACATGCTTCCAAAAACTGCCATACATGCTTCCAAAAACTGCCATACATGCTTCCAAAAACTGCCATACATGCTTCCGAAAACTGCCATACATGCTTCCGAAAACTGCCATACATGCTTCCGAAAACTGCCATACATGCTTCCGAAAACTGCCATACATGCTTCCGAAAACTGCCATACATGCTTCCGAAAACTGCCATACATGCTTCCGAAAACTGCCATACATGCTTCCGAAAACTGCCATACATGCTTCCAAAAACTGCCATACATGCTTCCGAAAACTGCCATACATGCTTCCGAAAACTGCCATACATGCTTCCGAAAACTGCCATACATGCTTCCGAAAACTGCCATACATGCTTCCAAAAACTGCCATACATGCTTCCAAAAACTGCCATACATGCTTCCAAAAACTGCCATACATGCTTCCAAAAACTGCCATACATGCTTCCAAAAACTGCCATACATGCTTCCAAAAACTGCCATACATGCTTCCAAAAACTGCCATACATGCTTCCAAAAACTGCCATACATGCTTCCAAAAACTGCCATACATGCTTCCAAAAACTGCCATACATGCTTCCAAAAACTGCCATACATGCTTCCAAAAACTGCCATACATGCTTCCAAAAACTGCCATACATGCTTCCAAAAACTGCCATACATGCTTCCAAAAACTGCCATACATGCTTCCGAAAACTGCCATACATGCTTCCGAAAACTGCCATACATGCTTCCGAAAACTGCCATACATGCTTCCGAAAACTGCCATACATGCTTCCGAAAACTGCCATACATGCTTCCGAAAACTGCCATACATGCTTCCGAAAACTGCCATACATGCTTCCGAAAACTGCCATACATGCTTCCGAAAACTGCCATACATGCTTCCGAAAACTGCCATACATGCTTCCAAAAACTGCCATACATGCTTCCGAAAACTGCCATACATGCTTCCAAAAACTGCCATACATGCTTCCAAAAACTGCCATACATGCTTCCAAAAACTGCCATACATGCTTCCAAAAACTGCCATACATGCTTCCAAAAACTGCCATACATGCTTCCAAAAACTGCCATACATGCTTACAAAAACTGCCATACATGCTTCCAAAAACTGCCAGACATGCTTCCGAAAACTGCCATACATGCTTCCGAAAACTGCCATACATGCTTCCGAAAACTGCCATACATGCTTCCGAAAACTGCCATACATGCTTCCGAAAACTGCCATACATGCTTCCGAAAACTGCCATACATGCTTCCGAAAACTGCCATACATGCTTCCGAAAACTGCCATACATGCTTCCAAAAACTGCCATACATGCTTCCGAAAACTGCCATACATGCTTCCGAAAACTGCCATACATGCTTCCAAAAACTGCCATACATGCTTCCGAAAACTGCCATACATGCTTCCGAAAACTGCCATACATGCTTCCGAAAACTGCCATACATGCTTCCGAAAACTGCCATACATGCTTCCAAAAACTGCCATACATGCTTCCGAAAACTGCCACCACATGCTTCCGAAAACTGCCATACATGCTTCCGAAAACTGCCATACATGCTTCCAAAAACTGCCATACATGCTTCCAAAAACTGCCATACATGCTTCCAAAAACTGCCATACATGCTTCCAAAAACTGCCATACATGCTTCCGAAAACTGCCATACATGCTTCCAAAAACTGCCATACATGCTTCCAAAAACTGCCATACATGCTTCCAAAAACTGCCATACATGCTTCCAAAAACTGCCATACATGCTTCCAAAAACTGCCATACATGCTTCCAAAAACTGCCATACATGCTTCCAAAAACTGCCATACATGCTTCCGAAAACTGCCATACATGCTTCCGAAAACTGCCATACATGCTTCCGAAAACTGCCATACATGCTTCCGAAAACTGCCATACATGCTTCCGAAAACTGCCATACATGCTTCCGAAAACTGCCATACATGCTTCCGAAAACTGCCATACATGCTTCCAAAAACTGCCATACATGCTTCCGAAAACTGCCACCAGATGCTTCCAAAAACTGCCATACATGCTTCCAAAAACTGCCATACATGCTTCCAAAAACTGCCATACATGCTTCCAAAAACTGCCATACATGCTTCCAAAAACTGCCATACATGCTTCCAAAAACTGCCATACATGGGCACTGGCCCCATTTAGCGGATGGAGAGGAAGGGTGTGACGAAGATGGCAACGTATGTGGCAGTGCGGGCCTCAAAAGGTTCCACCCGTGATGAGCACAAGAAGCAGAATCGTGACACAACCACCCAATGCATTACGCCGTGTCAGTGCTCCCTCAGGCCTTACAGCAATCACTGCACCCACAGCACTCAAAGCACTTCCAGCACTCACAACAATCACTGCACCCACAGCACTCACAGAGCACTCACCGCATACTCCAGCTCTGCATAGTTGGTGCCCTTGTACACTCTCACGATCTGACACACACAGATGGCAGGCAGAGGGGAGGGGGGGAGAAGCGAGCAGCATGAATAGCATGGAACTGGGAAGGAGAGGTAGAGAGAATAGCGCCCCACTTAGTGCACCCACTTAGCGCTCCCACTTAGCTCCCCCACTAAGCGCCCCCACTTAGTGCCCCAACTTTGAGGTGCAGGTGTGAGGTGCAGGTGTGAGGTGCAGGTTTGAGGTGCAGGTTTGAGGTGCAGGTTTGAGGTGCAGGTTTGAGGTACAGGTTTGAGGTCAGGTTTGAGGTCAGGTTTGAGGTGCAGGTTTGAGGTGCAGGTTTGAGGTGCAGGTTTGAGGTGCAGGTTTGAGGTCAGGTTTGAGGTCAGGTTTGAGGTGCAGGTTTGAGGTCAGGTTTGAGGTCAGGTTTGAGGTGCAGGTTTGAGGTCAGGTTTGAGGTCAGGTTTGAGGTCAGGTTTGAGGTCAGGTTTGAGGTCAGGTTTGAGGTGCAGGTTTGAGGTGCAGGTTTAAGGTGCAGGTTTGAGGTGCAGGTTTGAGGTACAGGTTTGAGGTGCAGGTTTGAGGTGCAGGTTTGAGGTGCAGGTTTGAGGTCAGGTTTGAGGTCAGGTTTGAGGTCAGGTTTGAGGTGCAGGTTTGAGGTGCAGGTTTGAGGTGCAGGTTTGAGGTGCAGGTTTGACGTCAGGTTTGACGTCAGGTTTGACGTCAGGTTTGATGTCAGGTTTGAGGTCAGGTTTGAGCTCAGGTTTGAGGTCAGGTTTGAGGTGCAGGTTTGAGGTGCAGATTTGAGGTGCAGGTTTGAGGTGCAGGTTTGAGGTGCAGGTTTGAGGTGCAGGTTTGAGGTGCAGGTTTGAGGTGCAGGTTTGAGGTGCAGGTGTGAGGTGCAGGTTTGAGGTGCAGGTTTGAGGTGCAGGTTTGAGGTGCAGGTTTGAGGTGCAGGTTTGAGGTGCAGGTTTGAGGTGCAGGTTTGAGGTGCAGGTTTGACGTCAGGTCAGAGGTGCAGGTTTGAGGTGCAGGTTTGAGGTGCAGGTTTGAGGTGCAGGTTTGAGGTGCAGGTTTGACGTCAGGTCAGAGGTGCAGGTTTGAGGTGCATGTTTGAGGTGCAGGTTTGAGGTGCAGGTTTGAGGTGCAGGTTTGAGGTGCAGGTTTGAGGTGCAGGTTTGACGTCAGGTCAGAGGTGCAGGTTTGAGGTGCAGGTTTGAGGTGCAGGTTTGAGGTGCAGGTTTGAGGTGCAGGTTTGAGGTCAGGTTTGAGGTCAGGTTTGAGGTGCAGGTTTGAGGTCAGGTTTGAGGTCAGGTTTGAGGTCAGGTTTGAGGTGCAGGTTTGACGTCAGGTTTGAGGTGCAGGTTTGAGGTGCAGGTTTGAGGTGCAGGTTTGAGGTGCAGGTTTGAGGTACAGGTTTGAGGTGCAGGTTTGAGGTGCAGGTTTGAGGTGCAGGTTTGAGGTGCAGGTTTGAGGTACAGGTTTGAGGTCAGGTTTGAGGTCAGGTTTGCGGTGCAGGTTTGAGGTGCAGATTTGAGGTGCAGGTTTGAGGTGCAGGTTTGAGGTGCAGGTTTGAGGTGCAGGTTTGAGGTGCAGGTTTGAGGTGCAGGTTTGAGGTGCAGGTGTGAGGTGCAGGTTTGAGGTGCAGGTTTGAGGTGCAGGTTTGAGGTGCAGGTTTGAGGTGCAGGTTTGAGGTGCAGGTTTGAGGTGCAGGTTTGAGGTGCAGGTTTGAGGTGCAGGTTTGAGGTGCAGGTTTGAGGTGCAAGTTTGAGGTGCAGGTTTGAGGTGCAGGTTTGAGGTGCAGGTTTGAGGTGCAGGTTTGAGGTGCAGGTTTGAGGTGCAGGTTTGAGGTGCAGGTTTGAGGTGCAGGTTTGAGGTGCAGGTTTGAGGTGCAGGTTTGAGGTGCAGGTATGAGGTGCAGGTTTGAGGTGCAGGTTTGAGGTGCAGGTTTGAGGTGCAGGTTTGAGGTACAGGTTTGAGGTCAGGTTTGAGGTGCAGGTTTGAGGTGCAGGTTTAAGGTGCAGGTTTGAGGGCAGGTTTGAGGTCAGGTTTGAGGTCAGGTTTGAGGGGCAGGTTTGAGGTGCAGGTTTAAGGTGCAGGTTTGACGTCAGGTTTGAGGTCAGGTTTGAGGTCAGGTTTGAGGGCAGGTTTGAGGTCAGGTTTGAGGTCAGGTCTGAGGTCAGGTTTGACGTCAGGTTTGACGTCAGGTTTGACGTCAGGTTTGAGGTCAGGTTTGACTTCAGGTTTGACGTCAGGTTTGACGTAAGGTTTGACGTCAGGTTTGAGGTGCAGGTTTGAGGTGCAGGTTTGAGGTCAGGTTTGAGGTGCAGGTTTGAGGTGCAGGTTTGACGTCAGGTTTGACGTCAGGTTTGAGGTCAGGTTTGACTTCAGGTTTGACGTCAGGTTTGACGTCAGGTTTGAGGTGCAGGTTTGAGGTGCAGGTTTGAGGTGCAGGTTTGAGGTGCAGGTTTGAGGTGCAGGTTTGAGGTGCAGGTTTGAGGTGCAGGTTTGAGGTGCAGGTTTGACGTCAGGTCAGAGGTGCAGGTTTGAGGTGCAGGTTTGAGGTGCAGGTTTGAGGTGCAGGTTTGAGGTCATGTTTGAGGTCAGGTTTGAGGTGCAGGTTTGAGGTCAGGTTTGAGGTCAGGTTTGAGGTCAGGTTTGAGGTGCAGGTTTGAGGTGCAGGTTTGAGGTACAGGTTTGAGGTGCAGGTTTGAGGTGCAGGTTTGAGGTGCAGGTTTGAGGTCAGGTTTGAGGTCAGGTTTGAGGTGCAGGTTTGAGGTCAGGTTTGAGGTCAGGTTTGAGGTGCAGGTTTGAGGTCAGGTTTGAGGTCAGGTTTGAGGTCAGGTTTGAGGTCAGGTTTGAGGTCAGGTTTGAGGTCAGGTTTGAGGTGCAGGTTTGAGGTGCAGGTTTAAGGTGCAGGTTTGAGGTGCAGGTTTGAGGTACAGGTTTGAGGTGCAGGTTTGAGGTGCAGGTTTGAGGTGCAGGTTTGAGGTCAGGTTTGAGGTCAGGTTTGAGGTCAGGTTTGAGGTCAGGTTTGAGGTGCAGGTTTGAGGTGCAGGTTTGAGGTGCAGGTTTGAGGTGCAGGTTTGACGTCAGGTTTGACGTCAGGTTTGACGTCAGGTTTGATGTCAGGTTTGAGGTCAGGTTTGAGGTCAGGTTTGAGGTCAGGTTTGAGGTGCAGGTTTGAGGTGCAGATTTGAGGTGCAGGTTTGAGGTGCAGGTTTGAGGTGCAGGTTTGAGGTGCAGGTTTGAGGTGCAGGTTTGAGGTGCAGGTGTGAGGTGCAGGTTTGAGGTGCAGGTTTGAGGTACAGGTTTGAGGTGCAGGTTTGAGGTGCAGGTTTGAGGTGCAGGTTTGAGGTCAGGTTTGAGGTCAGGTTTGAGGTCAGGTTTGAGGTCAGGTTTGAGGTGCAGGTTTGAGGTGCAGGTTTGAGGTGCAGGTTTGAGGTGCAGGTTTGACGTCAGGTTTGACGTCAGGTTTGACGTCAGGTTTGATGTCAGGTTTGAGGTCAGGTTTGAGGTCAGGTTTGAGGTCAGGTTTGAGGTGCAGGTTTGAGGTGCAGATTTGAGGTGCAGGTTTGAGGTGCAGGTTTGAGGTGCAGGTTTGAGGTGCAGGTTTGAGGTGCAGGTTTGAGGTGCAGGTGTGAGGTGCAGGTTTGAGGTGCAGGTTTGAGGTGCAGGTTTGAGGTGCAGGTTTGAGGTGCAGGTTTGAGGTGCAGGTTTGAGGTGCAGGTTTGAGGTGCAGGTTTGACGTCAGGTTTGAGGTGCAGGTTTGAGGTGCAGGTGTGAGGTGCAGGTTTGAGGTGCAGGTTTGAGGTGCAGGTTTGAGGTGCAGGTTTGAGGTGCAGGTTTGAGGTGCATGTTTGAGGTGCAGGTTTGAGGTCAGGTTTGAGGTCAGGTTTGAGGTCAGGTTTGAGGTCAGGTTTGAGGTGCAGGTTTGAGGTGCAGGTTTGAGGTGCAGGTTTAATGTACAGGTTTGAGGTGCAGGTTTGAGGTGCAGGTTTGAGGTGCAGGTTTGAGGTGCAGGTTTGAGGTCAGGTTTGAGGTCAGGTTTGAGGTCAGGTTTGAGGTGCAGGTTTGAGGTGCAGGTTTGAGGTGCAGGTTTGAGGTGCAGGTTTGACGTCAGGTTTGACGTCAGGTTTGACGTCAGGTTTGATGTCAGGTTTGAGGTCAGGTTTGAGGTCAGGTTTGAGGTCAGGTTTGAGGTGCAGGTTTGAGGTGCAGATTTGAGGTGCAGGTTTGAGGTGCAGGTTTGAGGTGCAGGTTTGAGGTGCAGGTTTGAGGTGCAGGTTTGAGGTGCAGGTGTGAGGTGCAGGTTTGAGGTGCAGGTTTGAGGTGCAGGTTTGAGGTGCAGGTTTGAGGTGCAGGTTTGAGGTGCAGGTTTGAGGTGCAGGTTTGAGGTGCAGGTTTGACGTCAGGTTTGAGGTGCAGGTTTGAGGTGCAGGTGTGAGGTGCAGGTTTGAGGTGCAGGTTTGAGGTGCAGGTTTGAGGTGCAGGTTTGAGGTGCAGGTTTGAGGTGCAGGTTTGAGGTGCAGGTTTGACGTCAGGTTTGAGGTCAGGTTTGACGTCAGGTTTGATGTCAGGTTTGAGGTCAGGTTTGAGGTGCAGGTTTGAGGTGCAGGTTTGAGGTGCAGGTTTGAGGTACAGGTTTGAGGTGCAGGTTTGAGGTGCAGGTTTGACGTCAGGTTTGAGGTGCAGGTTCGAGGTGCAGGTGTGAGGTGCAGGTTTGAGGTGCAGGTTTGAGGTGCAGGTTTGAGGTGCAGGTTTGAGGTGCAGGTTTGAGGTGCATGTTTGAGGTGCAGGTTTGAGGTCAGGTTTGAGGTCAGGTTTGAGGTCAGGTTTGAGGTCAGGTTTGAGGTGCAGGTTTGAGGTGCAGGTTTGAGGTGCAGGTTTGAGGTGCAGGTTTGAGGTGCAGGTTTGAGGTGCAGGTTTGAGTTGCATGTTTGAGGTGCAGGTTTGAGGTCAGGTTTGAGGTCAGGTTTGAGGTCAGGTTTGAGGTCAGGTTTGAGGTGCAGGTTTGAGGTGCAGGTTTGAGGTGCAGGTTTGATGTGCAGGTTTGAGGTGCAGGTTTGAGGTCAGGTTTGAGGTGCAGGTTTAAGGTCAGGTTTGAGGTGCAGGTTTGAGGTGCAGGTTTGAGGTGCAGGTTTGAGGTGCAGGTTTGAGGTCAGGTTTGAGGTCAGGTTTGAGGTGCAGGTTTGAGGTGCAGGTTTGAGGTGCAGGTTTGAGGTGCAGGTTTGAGGTGCCGGTTTGAGGTGCAGGTTTGAGGTGCAGGTTTGAGGTGCCGGTTTGAGGTGCAGGTTTGAGGTCAGGTTTGAGGTCAGGTTTGACTTCAGGTTTGACGTCAGGTTTGACTTCAGGTTTGCGGTGCAGGTTTGAGGTCAGGTTTGAGGTCAGGTTTGAGGTGCAGGTTTGAGGTGCAGGAGGTGCAGGTTTGAGGTGCAGGTTTGAGGTGCAAGTTTGAGGTGCAGGTTTGAGGTGCAGGTTTGAGGTGCAGGTTTGAGGTGCAGGTTTGAGGTGCAGGTTTGAGGTGCAGGTTTGAGGTGCAGGTTTGAGGTGCAGGTTTGAGGTGCAGGTTTGAGGTGCAGGTTTGAGGTGCAGGTATGAGGTGCAGGTTTGAGGTGCAGGTTTGAGGTGCAGGTTTGAGGTGCAGGTTTGAGGTACAGGTTTGAGGTCAGGTTTGAGGTGCAGGTTTGAGGTGCAGGTTTGAGGTGCAGGTTTGAGGGCAGGTTTGAGGTCAGGTTTGAGGTCAGGTTTGAGGTCAGGTTTGAGGGGCAGGTTTGAGGTGCAGGTTTAAGGTGCAGGTTTGACGTCAGGTTTGAGGTCAGGTTTGAGGTCAGGTTTGAGGGCAGGTTTGAGGTCAGGTTTGAGGTCAGGTCTGAGGTCAGGTTTGACGTCAGGTTTGACGTCAGGTTTGACGTCAGGTTTGAGGTCAGGTTTGACTTCAGGTTTGACGTCAGGTTTGACGTAAGGTTTGACGTCAGGTTTGAGGTGCAGGTTTGAGGTGCAGGTTTGAGGTCAGGTTTGAGGTGCAGGTTTGAGGTGCAGGTTTGACGTCAGGTTTGACGTCAGGTTTGAGGTCAGGTTTGACTTCAGGTTTGACGTCAGGTTTGACGTCAGGTTTGAGGTGCAGGTTTGAGGTGCAGGTTTGAGGTGCAGGTTTGAGGTGCAGGTTTGAGGTGCAGGTTTGAGGTGCAGGTTTGAGGTGCAGGTTTGAGGTGCAGGTTTGAGGTGCAGGTTTGAGGTGCAGGTTTGAGGTGCAGGTTTGAGGTGCAGGTTTGACGTCAGGTCAGAGGTGCAGGTTTGAGGTGCAGGTTTGAGGTGCAGGTTTGAGGTGCAGGTTTGAGGTGCAGGTTTGAGGTCATGTTTGAGGTCAGGTTTGAGGTGCAGGTTTGAGGTCAGGTTTGAGGTCAGGTTTGAGGTCAGGTTTGAGGTGCAGGTTTGACGTCAGGTTTGAGGTGCAGGTTTGAGGTGCAGGTTTGAGGTGCAGGTTTGAGGTGCAGGTTTGAGGTACAGGTTTGAGGTGCAGGTTTGAGGTGCAGGTTTGAGGTGCAGGTTTGAGGTGCAGGTTTGAGGTCAGGTTTGAGGTGCAGGTTTGAGGTACAGGTTTGAGGTGCAGGTTTGAGGTGCAGGTTTGAGGTGCAGGTTTGAGGTCAGGTTTGAGGTCAGGTTTGAGGTCAGGTTTGAGGTGCAGGTTTGAGGTGCAGGTTTGAAGTGCAGGTTTGAGGTGCAGGTTTGACGTCAGGTTTGACGTCAGGTTTGACGTCAGGTTTGATGTCAGGTTTGAGGTCAGGTTTGAGGTCAGGTTTGAGGTCAGGTTTGAGGTGCAGGTTTGAGGTGCAGATTTGAGGTGCAGGTTTGAGGTGCAGGTTTGAGGTGCAGGTTTGAGGTGCAGGTTTGAGGTGCAGGTTTGAGGTGCAGGTTTGAGGTGCAGGTGTGAGGTGCAGGTTTGAGGTGCAGGTTTGAGGTGCAGGTTTGAGGTGCAGGTTTGAGGTGCAGGTTTGAGGTGCAGGTTTGAGGTGCAGGTTTGACGTCTGGTTTGAGGTGCAGGTTTGAGGTGCAGGTGTGAGGTGCAGGTTTGAGGTGCAGGTTTGAGGTGCAGGTTTGAGGTGCAGGTTTGAGGTGCAGGTTTGAGGTGCATGTTTGAGGTGCAGGTTTGAGGTCAGGTTTGAGGTCAGGTTTGAGGTCAGGTTTGAGGTCAGGTTTGAGGTGCAGGTTTGAGGTGCAGGTTTGAGGTGCAGGTTTGATGTGCAGGTTTGAGGTGCAGGTTTGAGGTCAGGTTTGAGGTGCAGGTTTAAGGTCAGGTTTGAGGTGCAGGTTTGAGGTGCAGGTTTGAGGTGCAGGTTTGAGGTGCAGGTTTGAGGTGCAGGTTTGACGTCAGGTTTGAGGTCAGGTTTGAGGTCAGGTCTGAGGTCAGGTTTGACGTCAGGTTTGACGTCAGGTTTGACGTCAGGTTTGAGGTCAGGTTTGACTTCAGGTTTGACGTCAGGTTTGACGTAAGGTTTGACGTCAGGTTTGAGGTGCAGGTTTGAGGTGCAGGTTTGAGGTCAGGTTTGAGGTGCAGGTTTGAGGTGCAGGTTTGACGTCAGGTTTGACGTCAGGTTTGAGGTCAGGTTTGACTTCAGGTTTGACGTCAGGTTTGACGTCAGGTTTGAGGTGCAGGTTTGAGGTGCAGGTTTGAGGTGCAGGTTTGAGGTGCAGGTTTGAGGTGCAGGTTTGAGGTGCAGGTTTGAGGTGCAGGTTTGAGGTGCAGGTTTGAGGTGCAGGTTTGAGGTGCAGGTTTGACGTCAGGTCAGAGGTGCAGGTTTGAGGTGCAGGTTTGAGGTGCAGGTTTGAGGTGCAGGTTTGAGGTCATGTTTGAGGTCAGGTTTGAGGTGCAGGTTTGAGGTCAGGTTTGAGGTCAGGTTTGAGGTCAGGTTTGAGGTGCAGGTTTGAGGTGCAGGTTTGAGGTACAGGTTTGAGGTGCAGGTTTGAGGTGCAGGTTTGAGGTGCAGGTTTGAGGTCAGGTTTGAGGTCAGGTTTGAGGTGCAGGTTTGAGGTCAGGTTTGAGGTCAGGTTTGAGGTGCAGGTTTGAGGTCAGGTTTGAGGTCAGGTTTGAGGTCAGGTTTGAGGTCAGGTTTGAGGTCAGGTTTGAGGTCAGGTTTGAGGTGCAGGTTTGAGGTGCAGGTTTAAGGTGCAGGTTTGAGGTGCAGGTTTGAGGTACAGGTTTGAGGTGCAGGTTTGAGGTGCAGGTTTGAGGTGCAGGTTTGAGGTCAGGTTTGAGGTCAGGTTTGAGGTCAGGTTTGAGGTCAGGTTTGAGGTGCAGGTTTGAGGTGCAGGTTTGAGGTGCAGGTTTGAGGTGCAGGTTTGACGTCAGGTTTGACGTCAGGTTTGACGTCAGGTTTGATGTCAGGTTTGAGGTCAGGTTTGAGGTCAGGTTTGAGGTCAGGTTTGAGGTGCAGGTTTGAGGTGCAGATTTGAGGTGCAGGTTTGAGGTGCAGGTTTGAGGTGCAGGTTTGAGGTGCAGGTTTGAGGTGCAGGTTTGAGGTGCAGGTGTGAGGTGCAGGTTTGAGGTGCAGGTTTGAGGTGCAGGTTTGAGGTGCAGGTTTGAGGTGCAGGTTTGAGGTGCAGGTTTGAGGTGCAGGTTTGAGGTGCAGGTTTGACGTCAGGTTTGAGGTGCAGGTTTGAGGTGCAGGTGTGAGGTGCAGGTTTGAGGTGCAGGTTTGAGGTGCAGGTTTGAGGTGCAGGTTTGAGGTGCAGGTTTGAGGTGCATGTTTGAGGTGCAGGTTTGAGGTCAGGTTTGAGGTCAGGTTTGAGGTCAGGTTTGAGGTCAGGTTTGAGGTGCAGGTTTGAGGTGCAGGTTTGAGGTGCAGGTTTAATGTGCAGGTTTGAGGTGCAGGTTTGAGGTGCAGGTTTGAGGTGCAGGTTTGAGGTGCAGGTTTGAGGTCAGGTTTGAGGTCAGGTTTGAGGTCAGGTTTGAGGTGCAGGTTTGAGGTGCAGGTTTGAGGTGCAGGTTTGAGGTGCAGGTTTGACGTCAGGTTTGACGTCAGGTTTGACGTCAGGTTTGATGTCAGGTTTGAGGTCAGGTTTGAGGTCAGGTTTGAGGTCAGGTTTGAGGTGCAGGTTTGAGGTGCAGATTTGAGGTGCAGGTTTGAGGTGCAGGTTTGAGGTGCAGGTTTGAGGTGCAGGTTTGAGGTGCAGGTTTGAGGTGCAGGTGTGAGGTGCAGGTTTGAGGTGCAGGTTTGAGGTGCAGGTTTGAGGTGCAGGTTTGAGGTGCAGGTTTGATGTGCAGGTTTGAGGTGCAGGTTTGAGGTCAGGTTTGAGGTGCAGGTTTAAGGTCAGGTTTGAGGTGCAGGTTTGAGGTGCAGGTTTGAGGTGCAGGTTTGAGGTGCAGGTTTGAGGTCAGGTTTGAGGTCAGGTTTGAGGTGCAGGTTTGAGGTGCAGGTTTGAGGTGCAGGTTTGAGGTGCAGGTTTGAGGTGCCGGTTTGAGGTGCAGGTTTGAGGTGCAGGTTTGAGGTGCCGGTTTGAGGTGCAGGTTTGAGGTCAGGTTTGAGGTCAGGTTTGACTTCAGGTTTGAGGTCAGGTTTGAGGTCAGGTTTGAGGTGCAGGTTTGAGGTGCAGGTTTGAGGTGCAGGTTTGATGTGCAGGTTTGAGGTGCAGGTTTGAGGTCAGGTTTGAGGTGCAGGTTTAAGGTCAGGTTTGAGGTGCAGGTTTGAGGTGCAGGTTTGAGGTGCAGGTTTGAGGTGCAGGTTTGAGGTGCAGGTTTGACGTCAGGTTTGAGGTCAGGTTTGAGGTCAGGTCTGAGGTCAGGTTTGACGTCAGGTTTGACGTCAGGTTTGACGTCAGGTTTGAGGTCAGGTTTGACTTCAGGTTTGACGTCAGGTTTGACGTAAGGTTTGACGTCAGGTTTGAGGTGCAGGTTTGAGGTGCAGGTTTGAGGTCAGGTTTGAGGTGCAGGTTTGAGGTGCAGGTTTGACGTCAGGTTTGACGTCAGGTTTGAGGTCAGGTTTGACTTCAGGTTTGACGTCAGGTTTGACGTCAGGTTTGAGGTGCAGGTTTGAGGTGCAGGTTTGAGGTGCAGGTTTGAGGTGCAGGTTTGAGGTGCAGGTTTGAGGTGCAGGTTTGAGGTGCAGGTTTGAGGTGCAGGTTTGAGGTGCAGGTTTGAGGTGCAGGTTTGACGTCAGGTCAGAGGTGCAGGTTTGAGGTGCAGGTTTGAGGTGCAGGTTTGAGGTGCAGGTTTGAGGTCATGTTTGAGGTCAGGTTTGAGGTGCAGGTTTGAGGTCAGGTTTGAGGTCAGGTTTGAGGTCAGGTTTGAGGTGCAGGTTTGAGGTGCAGGTTTGAGGTACAGGTTTGAGGTGCAGGTTTGAGGTGCAGGTTTGAGGTGCAGGTTTGAGGTCAGGTTTGAGGTCAGGTTTGAGGTGCAGGTTTGAGGTCAGGTTTGAGGTCAGGTTTGAGGTGCAGGTTTGAGGTCAGGTTTGAGGTCAGGTTTGAGGTCAGGTTTGAGGTCAGGTTTGAGGTCAGGTTTGAGGTCAGGTTTGAGGTGCAGGTTTGAGGTGCAGGTTTAAGGTGCAGGTTTGAGGTGCAGGTTTGAGGTACAGGTTTGAGGTGCAGGTTTGAGGTGCAGGTTTGAGGTGCAGGTTTGAGGTCAGGTTTGAGGTCAGGTTTGAGGTCAGGTTTGAGGTCAGGTTTGAGGTGCAGGTTTGAGGTGCAGGTTTGAGGTGCAGGTTTGAGGTGCAGGTTTGACGTCAGGTTTGACGTCAGGTTTGACGTCAGGTTTGATGTCAGGTTTGAGGTCAGGTTTGAGGTCAGGTTTGAGGTCAGGTTTGAGGTGCAGGTTTGAGGTGCAGATTTGAGGTGCAGGTTTGAGGTGCAGGTTTGAGGTGCAGGTTTGAGGTGCAGGTTTGAGGTGCAGGTTTGAGGTGCAGGTGTGAGGTGCAGGTTTGAGGTGCAGGTTTGAGGTGCAGGTTTGAGGTGCAGGTTTGAGGTGCAGGTTTGAGGTGCAGGTTTGAGGTGCAGGTTTGAGGTGCAGGTTTGACGTCAGGTTTGAGGTGCAGGTTTGAGGTGCAGGTGTGAGGTGCAGGTTTGAGGTGCAGGTTTGAGGTGCAGGTTTGAGGTGCAGGTTTGAGGTGCAGGTTTGAGGTGCATGTTTGAGGTGCAGGTTTGAGGTCAGGTTTGAGGTCAGGTTTGAGGTCAGGTTTGAGGTCAGGTTTGAGGTGCAGGTTTGAGGTGCAGGTTTGAGGTGCAGGTTTAATGTGCAGGTTTGAGGTGCAGGTTTGAGGTGCAGGTTTGAGGTGCAGGTTTGAGGTGCAGGTTTGAGGTCAGGTTTGAGGTCAGGTTTGAGGTCAGGTTTGAGGTGCAGGTTTGAGGTGCAGGTTTGAGGTGCAGGTTTGAGGTGCAGGTTTGACGTCAGGTTTGACGTCAGGTTTGACGTCAGGTTTGATGTCAGGTTTGAGGTCAGGTTTGAGGTCAGGTTTGAGGTCAGGTTTGAGGTGCAGGTTTGAGGTGCAGATTTGAGGTGCAGGTTTGAGGTGCAGGTTTGAGGTGCAGGTTTGAGGTGCAGGTTTGAGGTGCAGGTTTGAGGTGCAGGTGTGAGGTGCAGGTTTGAGGTGCAGGTTTGAGGTGCAGGTTTGAGGTGCAGGTTTGAGGTGCAGGTTTGAGGTGCAGGTTTGAGGTGCAGGTTTGAGGTGCAGGTTTGACGTCAGGTTTGAGGTGCAGGTTTGAGGTGCAGGTGTGAGGTGCAGGTTTGAGGTGCAGGTTTGAGGTGCAGGTTTGAGGTGCAGGTTTGAGGTGCAGGTTTGAGGTGCAGGTTTGAGGTGCAGGTTTGACGTCAGGTTTGAGGTCAGGTTTGACGTCAGGTTTGATGTCAGGTTTGAGGTCAGGTTTGAGGTGCAGGTTTGAGGTGCAGGTTTGAGGTGCAGGTTTGAGGTACAGGTTTGAGGTGCAGGTTTGAGGTGCAGGTTTGACGTCAGGTTTGAGGTGCAGGTTCGAGGTGCAGGTGTGAGGTGCAGGTTTGAGGTGCAGGTTTGAGGTGCAGGTTTGAGGTGCAGGTTTGAGGTGCAGGTTTGAGGTGCATGTTTGAGGTGCAGGTTTGAGGTCAGGTTTGAGGTCAGGTTTGAGGTCAGGTTTGAGGTCAGGTTTGAGGTGCAGGTTTGAGGTGCAGGTTTGAGGTGCAGGTTTGAGGTGCAGGTTTGAGGTGCAGGTTTGAGGTGCAGGTTTGAGTTGCATGTTTGAGGTGCAGGTTTGAGGTCAGGTTTGAGGTCAGGTTTGAGGTCAGGTTTGAGGTCAGGTTTGAGGTGCAGGTTTGAGGTGCAGGTTTGAGGTGCAGGTTTGATGTGCAGGTTTGAGGTGCAGGTTTGAGGTCAGGTTTGAGGTGCAGGTTTAAGGTCAGGTTTGAGGTGCAGGTTTGAGGTGCAGGTTTGAGGTGCAGGTTTGAGGTGCAGGTTTGAGGTCAGGTTTGAGGTCAGGTTTGAGGTGCAGGTTTGAGGTGCAGGTTTGAGGTGCAGGTTTGAGGTGCAGGTTTGAGGTGCCGGTTTGAGGTGCAGGTTTGAGGTGCAGGTTTGAGGTGCCGGTTTGAGGTGCAGGTTTGAGGTCAGGTTTGAGGTCAGGTTTGACTTCAGGTTTGACGTCAGGTTTGACTTCAGGTTTGAGGTGCAGGTTTGAGGTCAGGTTTGAGGTCAGGTTTGAGGTGCAGGTTTGAGGTGCAGGAGGTGCAGGTTTGAGGTGCAGGTTTGAGGTGCAAGTTTGAGGTGCAGGTTTGAGGTGCAGGTTTGAGGTGCAGGTTTGAGGTGCAGGTTTGAGGTGCAGGTTTGAGGTGCAGGTTTGAGGTGCAGGTTTGAGGTGCAGGTTTGAGGTGCAGGTTTGAGGTGCAGGTTTGAGGTGCAGGTATGAGGTGCAGGTTTGAGGTGCAGGTTTGAGGTGCAGGTTTGAGGTGCAGGTTTGAGGTACAGGTTTGAGGTCAGGTTTGAGGTGCAGGTTTGAGGTGCAGGTTTGAGGTGCAGGTTTGAGGGCAGGTTTGAGGTCAGGTTTGAGGTCAGGTTTGAGGTCAGGTTTGAGGGGCAGGTTTGAGGTGCAGGTTTAAGGTGCAGGTTTGACGTCAGGTTTGAGGTCAGGTTTGAGGTCAGGTTTGAGGGCAGGTTTGAGGTCAGGTTTGAGGTCAGGTCTGAGGTCAGGTTTGACGTCAGGTTTGACGTCAGGTTTGACGTCAGGTTTGAGGTCAGGTTTGACTTCAGGTTTGACGTCAGGTTTGACGTAAGGTTTGACGTCAGGTTTGAGGTGCAGGTTTGAGGTGCAGGTTTGAGGTCAGGTTTGAGGTGCAGGTTTGAGGTGCAGGTTTGACGTCAGGTTTGACGTCAGGTTTGAGGTCAGGTTTGACTTCAGGTTTGACGTCAGGTTTGACGTCAGGTTTGAGGTGCAGGTTTGAGGTGCAGGTTTGAGGTGCAGGTTTGAGGTGCAGGTTTGAGGTGCAGGTTTGAGGTGCAGGTTTGAGGTGCAGGTTTGAGGTGCAGGTTTGAGGTCATGTTTGAGGTCAGGTTTGAGGTGCAGGTTTGAGGTCAGGTTTGAGGTCAGGTTTGAGGTCAGGTTTGAGGTGCAGGTTTGACGTCAGGTTTGAGGTGCAGGTTTGAGGTGCAGGTTTGAGGTGCAGGTTTGAGGTGCAGGTTTGAGGTACAGGTTTGAGGTGCAGGTTTGAGGTGCAGGTTTGAGGTGCAGGTTTGAGGTGCAGGTTTGAGGTCAGGTTTGAGGTGCAGGTTTGAGGTACAGGTTTGAGGTGCAGGTTTGAGGTGCAGGTTTGAGGTGCAGGTTTGAGGTCAGGTTTGAGGTCAGGTTTGAGGTCAGGTTTGAGGTGCAGGTTTGAGGTGCAGGTTTGAGGTGCAGGTTTGAGGTGCAGGTTTGACGTCAGGTTTGACGTCAGGTTTGACGTCAGGTTTGATGTCAGGTTTGAGGTCAGGTTTGAGGTCAGGTTTGAGGTCAGGTTTGAGGTGCAGGTTTGAGGTGCAGATTTGAGGTGCAGGTTTGAGGTGCAGGTTTGAGGTGCAGGTTTGAGGTGCAGGTTTGAGGTGCAGGTTTGAGGTGCAGGTTTGAGGTGCAGGTGTGAGGTGCAGGTTTGAGGTGCAGGTTTGAGGTGCAGGTTTGAGGTGCAGGTTTGAGGTGCAGGTTTGAGGTGCAGGTTTGAGGTGCAGGTTTGAGGTGCAGGTTTGACGTCAGGTTTGAGGTGCAGGTTTGAGGTGCAGGTGTGAGGTGCAGGTTTGAGGTGCAGGTTTGAGGTGCAGGTTTGAGGTGCAGGTTTGAGGTGCAGGTTTGAGGTGCATGTTTGAGGTGCAGGTTTGAGGTCAGGTTTGAGGTCAGGTTTGAGGTCAGGTTTGAGGTCAGGTTTGAGGTGCAGGTTTGAGGTGCAGGTTTGAGGTGCAGGTTTGATGTGCAGGTTTGAGGTGCAGGTTTGAGGTCAGGTTTGAGGTGCAGGTTTAAGGTCAGGTTTGAGGTGCAGGTTTGAGGTGCAGGTTTGAGGTGCAGGTTTGAGGTGCAGGTTTGAGGTGCAGGTTTGACGTCAGGTTTGAGGTCAGGTTTGACGTCAGGTTTGATGTCAGGTTTGAGGTCAGGTTTGAGGTGCAGGTTTGAGGTGCAGGTTTGAGGTGCAGGTTTGAGGTACAGGTTTGAGGTGCAGGTTTGAGGTGCAGGTTTGACGTCAGGTTTGAGGTGCAGGTTCGAGGTGCAGGTGTGAGGTGCAGGTTTGAGGTGCAGGTTTGAGGTGCAGGTTTGAGGTGCAGGTTTGACTTCAGGTTTGACGTCAGGTTTGACTTCAGGTTAGAGGTGCAGGTTTGAGGTCAGGTTTGAGGTCAGGTTTGAGGTGCAGGTTTGAGGTGCAGGAGGTGCAGGTTTGAGGTGCAGGTTTGAGGTGCAGGTTTGAGGTGCAGGTTTGAGGTGCAGGTTTGAGGTGCATGTTTGAGGTGCAGGTTTGACGTCAGGTTTGAGGTCAGGTTTGAGGTCAGGTTTGAGGTCAGGTTTGAGGTGCAGGTTTGAGGTGCAGGTTTGAGGTGCAGGTTTGATGTGCAGGTTTGAGGTGCAGGTTTGAGGTCAGGTTTGAGGTGCAGGTTTAAGGTCAGGTTTGAGGTGCAGGTTTGAGGTGCAGGTTTGAGGTGCAGGTTTGAGGTGCAGGTTTGAGGTGCAGGTTTGATGTGCAGGTTTGAGGTGCAGGTTTGAGGTCAGGTTTGAGGTGCAGGTTTAAGGTCAGGTTTGAGGTGCAGGTTTGAGGTGCAGGTTTGACATGCAGGTTTGAGGTGCAGGTTTGAGGTCAGGTTTGAGGTCAGGTTTGAGGTGCAGGTTTGAGGTGCAGGTTTGAGGTGCAGGTTTGAAGTGCCGGTTTGAGGTGCAGGTTTGAGGTGCAGGTTTGAGGTGCAGGTTTGAAGTGCCGGTTTGAGGTGCAGGTTTGAGGTGCCGGTTTGAGGTGCAGGTTGACCTCAGGTTTGAGGTCAGGTTTGACTTCAGGTTTGACGTCAGGTTTGACTTCAGGTTTGAGGTGCAGGTTTGAGGTCAGGTTTGAGGTCAGGTTTGAGGTGCAGGTTTGAGGTGCAGGTTTGAGGTGCAGGTTTGAGGTGAGGTTTGAGGTGCAGGTTTGAGGTGCAGGTTTGAGGTGCAGGTTTGAGGTGCAGGTTTGAGGTGCAGGTCTTGACGTCAGGTTTGACGTCAGGTTTGAGGTCAGGTTTGAGGTCAGGTTTGAGGTCAGGTTTGAGGTCAGGTTTGACGTCAGGTTTGACGTCAGGTTTGACGTCAGGTTTGACTTCAGGTTTGACGTCAGGTTTGAGGTCAGGTTTGACGTCAGGTTTGATGTCAGGTTTGGCCACTTAGAGTCCTCACTTAGCTCCCCCACTTAGCTCCCCCACTTAGCGCCATCACTTAGCGCCCCCAATTAGCACCATCACTTAGCGCCCCCACTGATGGAGAGGAATTGCCAGGGACGGGGAGGATCAAAGAGGTTTAGACAGTTGAGACGTCTCTAAACTCAACTTTAACAGAAAGTGGGGGATCCGGATTCCTCTATTTCCATCCCCCGCCTCCCCGCCCGCACCCCTCCCTCTCTCACCTCATAGATCCAGGGCACCACCTGCCTTTGAGGTGCCTGAGAAAAAAACCCTTCTCCCCACTCTTCCCCCCTCTCCGCCTTTCCCCCTCACCTCGTGGATCCAGGGCGCCACCTGGCGGTGCACCTCGTCCACCAGTGCCCCTCGCACCACCCGCAGTGATGCCTGGAGGGGCAGGGGCGGGGAGGGATGAAGCAAAGAGAAGAGAAGTGACGAGAGAGCAGAGATGCGATCGTTGAGGTGCTTGCGGCGCGGCGGCCATACATGCCCACGTGGCGATGCACCTCGTCCACTAGCGCGCCCCGCACCACACGCACTGATGCCTGGAGAAGGGGAGAGAGGGGTAGAGAGAGCGTGGTGAGAGACACATGGTGTGGGCTCTGGGCTGGGAAGAAGTAAGGTTCAGAAAGAGCGGTGGGGGGAGGGGGGGTGGGGGAGGGAATGGAAGGAGAGAGCAGAGGGTGGAGGGCATGAGGGGGTGGAAATGGTGCAAGAGAGCAGGGGGACGAGAGAGCAGATGTGCAAGGCCATACCGCAGTGGGGTTGGGCGGGGTGATGGGCACGGGGACGGAGGAGAAGGGGCGGAAGATGTACGCCCCTGATGCCTCCCTGCTCGCCTTGCCGTCACTCGCATTGTACCACGCCCACTCCAACCCCACATCTGCCACTGCTGCAGCCCCCGCTGCTGCTGCTTCCCCTTCCTCCGCCTCTGCTTCCCCTCCACCCCGCGTCAGCAGCACAGCGCGGGTCATCTTGCCCCCTTGCGCCCTGGAGAAGGAGAGCCTCAGCGCACTGCTGCCACTGCTGCTGCTGCCCTCGCCCCGTTCCCCCTCCGCCCACCCACCAATCACTATCTCATCCTCCTCCTCCTCTTCAGCCTCCTGCATCACCTTCCCCTCTTCCTCCCCGCCCTCCACCACTCTCCCTTCCAAGTTACCCTCCTGCTCCGCACCCTCATCTCCTGCTTTCTCCTGCCCCATCCCCTCCTTAACTCCACCCTGATCTCTGCCTTCAAGATATTTATACAGCACGAAGTACGAGGCAATACCTAGGGGAGGCGCATCCGCCCAGAACACTAGTGACAGCGCCTCCGAGCCTGCACCACCAGGCTCGGCACTGGCTGCAGAACCAGGTTCGGCACTAGCTCCAGTGGCCGGCCCAGCGTTTGGTTCGGCATCAGGTCCGGCGTAGGCTTGGATGAGGAAGGAACGGGTGGAGGGGAGGAGGAGGGTGTCTGGAAGGACTTGGGAGGGGATGATTGCCCCGCTGGCATTCATAACTTCCACGTCAGCAGTTGACACCTGGACAAGATGGGGCACGCGGTAAGAGGTGGCGAAGGAGAGGGGGGAAAGAACAAGGGGAGAAGGAACGGTGAGGAATGGAGAGGAGAAGAGAAAGAAAGGGGAAAAACATGAGGAGAGGACAATGGAAGGGAGAGTGAGGATGGAGAAAGAGTTGCAACTATAATGGAGCTGGTGAGAGACTGATGCAAGGTGAGACGAGTGGAGGCAGTGGTGAGAGGCAATGGGCAAAGAGGGTCTAGGAGGGTAAGGGTGGCTCACAGGAAATCGGACGACCTCCTTGCGCGCCCATGCCAGTGGATTGTACACTGCTACGACCTGATGCATGCATGCAGCACAGCACAGCACAGCACAGCGCAGCACAGCACAGCACAGCACAGCACAGCACAGCACAGCACAGCACAGCACAGCACAGCACAGCACAGCACAGCACAGCACGAGGCAGTGGAATGGATTACACAGCAGCATCATGATGCAACAACATGCATCACACAGCATTAGAATGGATTATAGAGCAAGGCCCCGGAGGAGGGCGTTGCAAGAAGAGGCATGAGCACAGCAATGTGTAGATATGACAGCAACGCACACATGAAATGGACACTCACGAGAACTTTTCCGTCCTGAAGATCCGTTTGTGAAGGCGGGCAGAACGAAATGTTTGCGAGCGGGCACTGGGGCAGGAGAGAGGGTGAAGAGCAGTGTGCAGGGCAGAAGGGAGAAGCAAGCACGGCTATGTGCGGTTGCTGGTAACAGAACAGATTGATGAGTACCCAGGCAACTAAAAACGAGCAGAAAAGCAAAGGGGATGATGTTATGCACGATGTGTGAGTGTGAAGCCCAAAGGATGACTGCACTCACGAGCTCAAAGCTCAGCTTCAGACCCTGCCTGCTTGTGCCTGCTTGGTTCTCCAGTGCTGCTGCTACCGGTGATGCTTCTTCTTCTTCTTCTGCTGCTGCTGCTGCGCCCCGTTTCTTGAGCGCTCGCATGAGGGGCGAGGTGGGAGGGCGGGTGGGCCGGGAGCGTGGCATCTGCTGCAGGAGAGACTGGGACCGCCACATGTCAGCGTCTGACTGGCGGGAGATCATGTAGCGAATGGCCCGTGTGAGCAGCGAGGAGGCCTGAAGAGTCACAAGCAGGTGGGTATTGGGAACGGGCAGAAGATGGAGGTGGGGGATCAATGCACCAGCAAGGGCTGGAACTGCATACGCTCCCTGCCATACACAACCAAGGTGACGATGATTGATGTGGATGATAGACGGGGTAGAATCATTCTAGAACCACACAATGCCTCAGAGAGAAGATTAGATGATCCGTCCTGGCCCCCTGTGATCACCACAAGGGGCTCCGATGACAAGAAATTCACTCATCCCTGGCAGCATCTCTACACCTGCTATGACTCATCTGACAAGTATCATCTGCATGATGCATGCATGTGCCACGTGGCAAGCCTCAGAGAGAAGATTAGATGTTCTGTCCCGGCCCCCAGTGATCATCACAGGGGGCTCCGATGACAAGAAATTCACTCATCCCTGGCATCTTTCTCGCCCTGCTATTCATCTGAAAACGCACACGTGCCTTTCTAAAGGAGATATGGTGGCATAAACAACGGAGCTCACATGTGCCATGCACTCAGCACATACGGCGCATCTGATCAAGAAAGCTCTGCCAAACGCTGCATGTGCTGTGGGGCATGCCTCAGAGAGAAGATTAGATGCTCTGTCATGCCCCCCTGTGATCACCACAGGGGGCTCCGATGACAAGAAATTCACTCATCCCTGGCAGCAGCACCAGCTTTTCTTTCTAATACCGAGATTATTGAGTGCATCCTCTGATTCTTCCCATCCATCCACCATGCACCAATGCCGTGAGCCACATGCCACTCGGTTGGGAGGTGAGTGGAACAGACATATGCCACTGCAAAGGGGATGTGAAATGTTTCTGGCGGGTAAATGATGCGCCTCAGAGAGAAGATTAGATGCTCTGTCACGGCCCCCTGAGAGCATGAGCACACAGGAAGCTCCGATGACAAGAAATTCACTCATCCCTGGCAACACCACAAGTGCTTTGCAGCAACACCCTACTGACTCAACACAGCCCTTTCAACAGAGCCATGCGGAGCAGACAAACACAAGGCTTGGCTGCAGTGTGCGTGTACAGCTATCACCAGCAAGCAAGCCACACCGAGCACGGAGATTGAGGCGCCTCATTGAGGCGTCACACAAGAACAGAAACAAGGAAACGCGAGATGTGGATCTGGAGTGGCGGGTGGGCGGGATAGATGCCTCAGAGGGGATATAAGGGTCTGTCACGGCCCCTCATGAGGGCTCCGATGACAAGAAATTCACTCATCACTGGCTGTGGCAGCACGGCCCTTGCTACCGAGACAGGAATGCACATCACACTGACGTTTGGATACCATTCCATAGAAATGCATGAGCACATCACACCAAACTAAGAGACCAAGTTAATGCAGCGGGCGAGGATATATAACAGCAAAGCCCAGCAAAAGCACACGAGGCCCCCATCACACAGGCATTACCACGGAACCAGAGGAACAGGAACACGTATGGGGAAGGCAGCCTGGGGGCACACGATGCCTCAGAGAGAAGATTAGATGCTCTGTCATGCCCCCCCTGTGATCGCCACAGGGGGCTCCGATGACAAGAAATTCACTCATCCCTGGCAGCACCCACTTGACTTCACGCTTCCTTGCTTCCACTCAACAGCTCGACAGGGCCACAAAAGAGGACAGGAAAGCACAGACGGGATTCAAGACAGGCGTGCACGATTAGTTCTCCCCGCACTCACCTTCGCGGCCCCGCGGTAGAGTCGCAGCGTGTAGTCGGCGTTGTCGTGCTGCTTGGCCGTGCCGTGCCGCTCACATTTAAGGCGTGTCAAAAGCAGCCCAGTCCCCGCAACGCTCACCTTGACGGCCCCGCGGTAGAGCCTGATGGTGTAGTCGTCGTTGACGTGCTGCTTGGCCGTGCCGCTCACCGAGTCGTGGTGCTGCGCCACCGCCATCGCCTCCTCTAGATCCTCCACCCCCCACGCCTGCCCCTCCCCTCCCACACCCACCCCTTCCAATTCTCTCCCCAGCCTGCTTCGCCCCACCAAGGCCTCTACTTGCCTGGCAGCCTGGCACGCAGGAAGGTTGGGCGAGAGGGGAGGCGGAAGAGGGTCACGGCAAGAGGGAACAAAGTGGACGGAAAGGGAGATTTGCAGGACAAGTTGAGGGAGCGTTTGAGCTGCAAGCATTGAACTCGCAGCAACGGCATGCCGTATCAAGTGCAAGAACAAACGAGCCAGTCCAAGGAAAGGAGGAAACATGCAAGAGATGGTTGACGGGCGGCGGGGGCGTGCACGAGCGAGTGGGAGGGGCAGGGGCGGGGAGGGGAGGACAGAATGGGGCAGGGGCGGGATAGGGAGAGACGAGGGGGGGGCAAGGGCGGGCTGGGAAGGGCAGGGTAGGGCGGGGGCGGGGCGTACGAGGAGCAGCGCGCTGCAGTGGCGCACGTAGCGCTTGAAGGCGGGGCGGGAGGAGAAGTACCCCGTCCAGTAGCAGTGGGGGCAGTCCGCATAGCTGCATGCAAGGGGGGGCGGAGGATGGGAGCAGCACAGGGAAGGAGGGAGCGAAACAAATAGCTGAACATGTCAAAGAGAGATGAAGTGAAGAAGGCAAAGCGAAGTGGGGAGGGGTGGGGTAGGGGGGTGGGACTGAAAGATTCAAGACAATTACAGTTCATGGGTGAAGAGGACGGGGGCAAGGAGGGGAAGAGAAGCTCACGGGAAGAAGTCTCCCGTTTTGAGGGGCCAGGACTCGTTGGCGCGGTGCTTGGCGTCCACATAGATGGAGGGCGTGGAGTAGAATGCGTTCACACGCCCGTCGCGGTTGACGTAGTGGATGAGCTTGTCCATGTTGCGGAACCACGTCACCGCGTTGCTGTACGCAAAGTCGTCACCCATCGTCCACATGATGTGGTTTGTACGGTAGCTCTCTGCCTGGTAAGGTGGTGCATGGGTTTAGGGCATGGGGGTAGGGCATGGGGTGTGGTGCATGAGGTGTGGTGTATGGGGTGTGGTGCTGGAGTGTGGTGCATGGGGTATGGTGCATGGGAAGTGGTGTATGGGGTAAGGAGGGATGTGGCGTACGGGATGTGGTACGTGGGATGGCGTACGGGATGTGGTACGTGGGATGGCGTACGGGATGTGGTACGTGGGATGGCGTACGGGATGTGGTACGTGGGATGGCGTACGGGATGTGGTACGTGGGATGGCGTACGGGATGTGGTACGTGGGATGGCGTACGGGATGTGGTACGTGGGATGGCGTACGGGATGTGGTACGTGGGATGGCGTACGGGATGTGGTACGTGGGATGGCGTACGGGATGTGGTACGTGGGATGGCGTACGGGATGTGGTACGTGGGATGGCGTACGGGATGTGGTACGTGGGATGGCGTACGGGATGTGGTACGTGGGATGGCGTACGGGATGTGGTACGTGGGATGGCGTACGGGATGTGGTACGTGGGATGGCGTACGGGATGTGGTACGTGGGATGGCGTACGGGATGTGGTACGTGGGATGGCGTACGGGATGTGGTACGTGGGATGGCGTACGGGATGTGGTACGTGGGATGGCGTACGGGATGTGGTACGTGGGATGGCGTACGGGATGTGGTACGTGGGATGGCGTACGGGATGTGGTACGTGGGATGGCGTACGGGATGTGGTACGTGGGATGGCGTACGGGATGTGGTACGTGGGATGGCGTACGGGATGTGGTACGTGGGATGGCGTACGGGATGTGGTACGTGGGATGGCGTACGGGATGTGGTACGTGGGATGGCGTACGGGATGTGGTACGTGGGATGGCGTACGGGATGTGGTACGTGGGATGGCGTACGGGATGTGGTACGTGGCCCCACCCCACGGCCATTCCACCCCAAACCCAATCCCACCCCCAACCTTCCCCCCCCCCAATCCCAACCCCAAACCCAGTCCCAAACCCCCCACCTCGACCCACCCTCCCCCCCCTATCCTGCGTTCCCTCTCCCCACCTCACCTGTTTGAGCGCAGTTTCCACGAACTTGTCCACCCGCTCCTGCACATTGTAGTCATATAGCTCAGGGTCGTCCTGTTACAGGGGGGGAGTTTGAGGGGGGGAGTTTGAGGGGGGGAGTTTGAGGGGGGGAGTTTGAGGGGGGGGGGAGGAGAATGAACCACTACACGGACGAGATCAGAACGAGACGTCCCGCACACCCATGGGAGCGTAGACACAACCAGCATCACACTCCCAGGCTGCCACAGCCAGCAGCCAGCCCAGCGCAAGCTCTCTCGCGCGCATCTCACCTGCACGGGCGGGTCCCAGTTGTTGGTGTCGTAGCGGAACGAGTCGGGCGGCAGGTAGTGCACGTACAGCCGCCCGCCGAACACCTCCGCGCGCTCCTTAAGCGTGTCGGACGCGCGCCACACGAACTCCGCCGTGCGCGCGCGGTACCGCGCCTCGCTGTCCTCGTAGTCCGCGCGCGCGAAGAACACCGCGTCAAACCCGCCCTGTTGGGGGGAAAGCGGGCAGGGGAGAGGAGTAAAGGGCGAGGTGAAAGAGTGGAACAGTGAACTGGTGGAACAGTGCTGTCCTCGTAGTCTGCTCTGCGCGTGCGCAGAACACCGGGCTGGCCTGTTGGGGGTAGGGGGAGGCGCGTCGGGAGGGGTAATCGTTTCCCCTCGAGTCATGCTGCACCAAGCAGTAACCAGGAAAACCTAGAAGCGCCCAGCAGAACCCAGCAGCACCGAGCAGCACGGACCATTGCGGAACCCACCATGGCGGAGATGAGGTAGCCCTGCACGGCGGAGTGGCCGAAGGGGTCGATCTGCCAGGCGACGCGCGGCACCTGGCCGAACTGGCGGCGGATGAGGCGCAGCCCGAGCGACATCTGGTGCACCATGTCCGTGTAGTGCGTCGCCGCCTCGTCGTGCATGCACCACCCGCCGTTGCTATGGGAGGGGAGGAGGGTGTGTGGGGAGAGGAGAGGATGAGGCGCAGGCCGAGGGACATCTGATGCACCATGTCCGTGTAGTGCGTCGCCGCCTCGTCGTGCACGCACCACCCGCCGTTGCTGCGCGAACAGGGCACGTGGGGGCGCACGGAATGTCACGAATTTAACGGTCTGGTGTCAATCTGGACGGCAACTCCTTCAATTTTAACGACAGCAGACAGAAATGCTTCTCAAATCGCTGACATACGCCATTGCTGAAATGACCGCATTCATCCTCCCCCAACATCACCGTCACCAGACCACATCTTACATCCCTTCACGGCATATCCCCTGCCCCCGTAATAGAGCTCCGACATTCCCTTCAAGACTTACGTGAACTCCAGTTGACCGTTCTTGACCAATCGCCTGACGACACGTTGCACGTCCTTGGATTGCCGACGCCACCAGCGCTGGAAAAAGGCCTGCTCCACCTGAATGAACTTCCTGTTGGGGTCCTCGCTCAGCTGCTCCACCACTGTATCGAGGATGTACTGTACCGCAGCAACCTGAAACAGATCAACGGATCGTTGTCATAAATGTACATTAGCATCTGGTGATTAATCCGATTCCTCTTGAATTCGCCTGAAAGCCCGAGAAAGAAACAATCATAAATCAAGATAACAATCAGATTTACAAAATTTCGCGTGCACGGATGTCCACGTCAAATCACCTGAATGGAGTTGTTCGACCCGATGTAGTACTGATCGACGGTTTTAAGCCATCCCACGTCATCATGCGAATGCGCTACGAGGTGCACGTTAAGCTTCCCCTCCACGGGGCCGGCCCGCGTGTTGTACCTCCCAGGCCTCCCCCCGCCTTTGCCATGACCATGATCACGATGATCGTCATCGTGGTGATGCTGATGGTGGGGGTGATGGTGGTGGTGATGGTGGTGACGTCTCTCACGGAGCTCATGACCAGCACTAGCGGCCGTGATACAAGAGTTTCCGATCAAAGCTGCTATTATGAGGGATGCTAAAAGGAAATGCGACCGCAAAGCGGATCTTGAAAACTGCTCCATATGGCCAACAACGACGAAGCGCCTGAACACTGAATCTACCAATCTCTTGGCTTTTCGTCCAGATCCACGAGGGACCAGCAAGTACCCGCGACTGACAGATTCCGGCGTACGAAAAACAGCACTGAGAACAAGACGTTCTCAGCTGCTGAGAACACCAAAATGGCAAGACAAAAACGCGAGCAGGAGAACTAGGAAGATCACTCTGGTTGAAAGAATGTGAAGCTGAGCGACTTCATTGCGGGTTGCCTTCAGCTCCAGACGCAAGGCGGGGAAAGCCTTTTGCTTGACAGGGGCGGGATGGAAATCGGGGTGAAGGGGATTGCTATGGCCATGTCAGCTCGCCCAGCCCAGATTGGGCGGAGTCCACGTGGTCACGGCCTGGCCAATTGCCAACACTAAATGACGACGATTCTGCGAACATATTTCGATACATTTCCAGCACAAATTGTACTCACAACCTGCAAGAAAGTAAATATTATAATTTTTAAACACACATTGTGTTTTTTTAAATTGTGTATTGTGAAAGCGAAGCTGCTTGTACTGCACAATTGGCATCGTCGAAGCGTGCTAAACGCCCTTCAACTACAAAAACCGTGGGTTGGAGCTCATTTCCCTCCACCCACGTTTCTCTATTTCAAACGGCTCACTCAACATTTCCGCTCACGTAGTCTTTCTCTCCTTCCAAGCTGGCTAGAACAAAATCGCTTCCTAGAGGCGAGTCACCCTCGACTTTACTTAGCGACATTTTTAACTTCAATCGATCAACGATGGCACCGACGACGACACTTAACAACGGGAACTCGTCCAACCCCGCTTCCGACTCCGACCGTAACACCCGCGATTTTGCGGGCGACCGCCGTAACAAGCGCCGGGCAGAAGATGGACCGCCCGCCCCGACTGCAGTGGACGTGCTGCTGGGCGGGCTCGAGGTCAACAAAAGTGCCGACGCCCAGCAGCACCCTTCGGCCCCTGTGGCGCCAGTGGCGCCTGTGGCACCTGCGGCGCAAGTGGCGACGGCAGCTGGCGCGGCACACGCACCTGACGCCGAGCACACGCCAGCACCCGCGGCTGGACCGTCGCGTCAGCGCCAGAGGAGGCGGACTGCGGTCTCCTCGTCTGACGCGACGACCGCCCCTGCACTGACGCAGGCGTTGACCCCGGACCAGGTCAACGCGCTGCTATCCCTTCTACAGCAGCAGCCCGTCAGCGTTACAGCTGCGGAAACTGCACTACCCGCTGCATCTGCGTCGGCTAAAAAAGAAAACGCGAAAAAAGAAAAAGGCACGCGAGGAGCACGTACGAACCGGCATGACAACGACGCAGCGACAGCCGCTCCCCCTGCTCCGGCGGTCGACAACGACACCGACGACTCTGAAGATGAAGCTGGTGAGGCTCCAGTCAACACTGCTAATTTTATTGGCACGGAAAACCTCCCCCCCCTTCCTTCTTCTAACCTCACCTTTTCGGCGGCGACTTTCGTCAACGACTCTGTGCGAGAGCAAGCGGAGCTGCTGGAGGACTTGCGTGCGTACCTGCTGCACGCGGAATACAAGGCGCAGCGAGGCGACTCGGCGGGCGGACTCGAACTCATCTCACACGCGCTCAACCTCATCTCGGGGCGTTTCGAGGTGCTTCAAGTGGAGGACGCTTCCGACTTCCGCACGGCGAAACGCTTCAAACTGTACCAGCAGAAGAGCCTGCTGACCTCTCGACCCTTCAAGCAGGCGGTCGCGGATATGGCTGCAATGGACCGCGCGGCAAGTGCATACGCTCGTGTCACCCGCGGCGGAAACAACGTGTCAGAATATTATGCTCTAGCCTGTAGTGGGGTGCTCTATAGCGAGTACAACCCTTCTAGGGTTTGCTATTTGTATCCTCATTCTTGCTAGTGCAACCCCTTCTTCTTTGCCTAAACTGTTTCTTGCCTAGCTAGGGCTTTCCTAGCTATGGCGCCTTCTTCTACTGCTCATCTTCACATGGTATCAGAGCGATATGCTCCTGGCCTGTGGGCCCCACCTCACTGCTTCCGCTGCTACTGCTACTCCCTGTCCGCCGCGCGCCCCGTGGTGCGCGGCGTCGAAATTAGGGTTTTTCAGCCCGCCGTGCGCCCCGAGGCGCGCGGCGGTTTTCTGCCCGCCGTGCGCCCCGAGGCGCGCGGCGGTTTCTGCCCGCCGTGCGCCCCGAGGCGCGCGACGGGTTTCTGCCCCGTCACTCGGCGCGTCGCCCCCAGGAGGCGCTACGACGGGCGACGGGGACCCGCGCGTCGCCCCCCGACGCCCGTCGTGGCCTGCGCGCGGCCCGTACAGCCGGCGCGCGGCCCGTACGGGCTGCGCCAGGCCTGCGCGCGGCCCGTACGGGCTGCGCCAGGCCCGCGCGCGGCCCGTACGGGCTGCGCCAGGCCCGCGCGCGGCCCGTACGGGCTGCGCCAGGCCCGCGCGCGGCCCGTACGGGCTGCGCCAGGCCCGCGCGCGGCTCGGGCCGCCTGCGCGCGGTTCGGGAGGCTGTGCCAGGCCCGTGGGCGGCCCGTTCTTCGCTGCCCCTGTCCTCCCCGCTGTCCCCCGTGCTTCTGAAGGCGCCCCACCCCTCCTTCTGCCCGTTCTCCTGGATTAGGGTTTGGGGGTGGGGGGTATGGGGGTGCAGCTTCTGTGTACCGTTCCCTGCTCCTCCTCCTCCTCCGTCTCCCTGTGCTGCAGCTGCCGCTGAGGGGGGGTGGACCTGTTGGAGCCGTCGGAGTGGTACTAATGGGGGGTGAAGGGGGAGTGGAGCTAGGGGTGAAGCAGGGGGTGTGTGTCAGGGGGGGTGGTACTGTTTGGGGGAGGTTGAACGGAGGTTGCCGTCGTGTCGCCAGCAGCACCTGTAGTCCGGGGAGTTGCTCCGGTAGCCCAGTCGTAGCCACCTGTGCCAGTCGCCCGTGGGTCCGTTGCTCGTCTGCCGCTACTTTTAGCCGCGGGGCCAGTTACTCCAGTAGTCCAGAGCGCTGTTCCGGTAGCCGCTGTGCCAGTGTGCCTCCTGTTGCCCGTGTGTCTGCAGCTTCAGCCGTCGCCTCCTATCTCCTCTCCTCTCACTGTCCCTCCTCCTCCTCACTTGCCCGTTGTGACTACCACTAGCTTTGCTCATAATTGTGAACTTTAAACTATTGCTTCCTGAACTTGTGCTCAGAATGTGTGGTGACATTGTGATCCACCCTGAGCTTGTTCTGCTTTGCTTGCTCTGCTGATTACACCCCACTTTGGCTATGGGGGTGTGTCAGAATATTATGCTCTAGCCTGTAGTGGGGTGCTCTATAGCGAGTACAACCCTTCTAGGGTTTGCTATTTGTATCCTCATTCTTGCTAGTGCAACCCCTTCTTCTTTGCCTAAACTGTTTCTTGCCTAGCTAGGGCTTTCCTAGCTATGGCGCCTTCTTCCTACTGCTCATCTTCACACAACGGGCCGATGCCGTTCTTACCCAAGCGGGCCCCCCCGCCCACGGCCAATTGTCGTGGGTTTCGGGGCTCGTGCTTCCGCTGCGGCCAGCCGGGACATGTGGCAAGTGCCTGCCCTAGGAACGGGCATGGCGGCCAAGGACCCGCTCCGGTGGTGTAGGAGCGGGCCAAGGGATTAGGCGCCTTGGGCGCTAGGCACGGTGCACTCTTGAGTGCGGAAACCGTGGGCAGCCCTAGGGGTTTGCGATGGCAAGAGGCCAGCCCTAGTGAAGGGTAGTAATAGGCTTTGGGCCTAGGATAGGGAAGGGGAACAACAACCCCTCGGTCCCATGTATTTGGCCACCCGGTGGGGTGATGAATGCTAGGAAGCATTGCAATGTGTGTTGGTTGATTTAATAAAAAGTTCCTGATTTACTATTTTGCAAAGAGCCTCTAGACACACAGAGGAGGTGCAGAGCATGAGAGAGAGAGAGGAAGAGAGAGAGAGAGAGAGAGAGAGAGAGAGAGAGAGAGAGAGAGAGAGAGAGAGAGAGAGAGAACAAGACAAAGCACGGTGGACACGCATGTCCATGGTTCAAAGCACCAGCCCACATGCACTAAAGGCATGCACAACCACGTCTTACCAAGTGGATGACAAGGCGAGCAAAAAAAAAAAAAAAAAAAAAAAAAAAAAAACGCGATGTGATGTATCGGAAAAAGGGCTAGCCACGGTGCTAGATGAGACGGGGGTCCAGAGAGTGACACCTACTTGCCTACCATGATCAGGGTGCCCATGGAGCAAAAAAAAAAAAAAAAAAAAAAAAAAAAAAACCAAGAAGAAGAAGAAGAAGAAGAAGCGTCGGCGCGCGCACGACATATTTGTTGTCCTTTCGATAGATAGGCAATCTCATTCACACCATTGATCAACGATTGCGCGTACATGCACACGCACATGCATGCGTCAAATGGAACTCCCAACCCTACCCCATTTGCCTCAATTACAGGAGCACGACAGTGCGAGGCGGTATGTTACGACGATCCGTATGAATTTGCCGTCACGGACAAAACCATTACACAAATGCGCGGTCGACTTCGTGCGACCTTTGCGTGGTGGAGCTCCTGGTGTCCCTGCAGCCTCGTCCTTTCCGTCATCGCCAGGGGTTATTGGCTACCATGGAGCCACGGCCCACCACAACCCTTCCACGATCGCAACCATGTCGGGGCAAACACGCATGCTACGTTCACGCGTACCGCTATCCAAGAACTCCTAGAGACCGGAGCAGCAGTCCAGATGCCCGCAACGGAGCTGACGTGTATAAGTCCACTCAATGTGGTCGAGCAAAAAGACAAATGCAGACTCATTCTTGATCTGCGGAAAGTCAACGCAAGCTTAATCGTCCCCAAGTTCAAGTACGAGGGGCTCAACCGCGTGGCGGACCTGGCACGCGTTGGGGATTGGATGTTCTCCATTGACCTTAAATCCGGTTACCACCACACGTACGCATTTCGTTCACTGCCATTTGGCCTCGCGACAGCTCCATTCGTCTTCACGCAGCTCATCAAGCAACTGGCTCGGCGCTGGCGAGAACAAGGCATCCGAGTCATCCCTTACGTGGACGACATCTTATTCCTCTGTCAGTCGAAAGACCATGCGCAAGCGATCTGCCAGCGTGTGATATTGGACCTTAAAGAGGCAGGACTCGTGATAAACGCGAAGAAATCACAGCTGTCACCATCGCAACGCCTACGATTTTTGGGTGTAGAGCTGGAAACCGATACCGGTCGATTCTCCATCGGTCCCGACCGACGAGCCTCACTACATGCAACCATCCAAAACCTCCTGAGCGCAAGCAAGGCATGCCGACCAGTCCCGGTCCGCCACGTGGCCAGAATCACAGGCATGCTCGCATCAATGGGGGTCGCACTTGGCGCGACCGCTCGCGCATTCAGCCACGCCATGTTACAAGTAATCAACGACGCACCGTCATGGAAAAGCAACGTGGTCATCCCCCCAGCCGCAGCAGAGGAGCTACACTTTTGGCTTGAGGAGTTCGACCGGTTCAACGGTGCACCTTTCCACGTCCGGAACAGCTACGATGCGGTAATTCATGTGGATGCCAGCTCTCATGGTTGGGGCGCCACTCTAACTACATTTCCGGGTGGCCTCGAAGAAGCGAGCGCAACCATGTCAGAGCCACTACAGGCAACGTCCAGCACGCGGCGGGAGTTCGAAGGCGTCCTTTGGGCGCTCCAAACGTACGCCAACAAGATCAAGCAAAAACACGTTCTCGTGCGGGTGGACAACCAGGGCGTATTCTTCATCCTTCGCAAAGGCGGCTCTCACAGCTCTGACCTCACAATGGCTTGCAAAAGCATCATCCGAACATGCATGGGGCTCGGCACGCGCTTGATCATTGAATGGATCCCGCGAGAGCTCAACTCACATGCTGACGAGCTTTCAAAAATGGTCGACCACGACGACTACGCGTTGAAGAAGCCGTGGTTTCGCATCTTAGAACGTCGTTGGGGTCCGCATTCCATCGACCTCTTTGCAAACTCTCACAACACCCAACTCTCGCGCTTTTGCACCAAGATCCCCCACCCGGAAGCCATCGCAGTTGATGCGTTCTCGATCGCATGGACAGCCGAAAACAACTTCGCCTTCCCCCCACCCCAACTGGTCCCAGCCGTCCTCCACCATGCACAACGCACCCATGCATCACTCACATTAATAGTCCCGCACTGGCCAGGCGCAAGTTGGTGGCCACTTTTGCAACCCTCCCTATGTACTTGGGCTCCACACATCCACGCGCACATCCCTCTCACACACGGAAGCCAATGCCTAGATACAGGGTCCCATTCTACTGCCTTCTCGGGCACGGGACTACCGCATAGCCCAATCATTGCACTGCGAGTGGTATTTGACTAATGCATATTGTCCACTCCTGTGTTCAGATTTGCTCCCAAAGTTACACGACCAACTGATCAAAATGCTCGCGCAGTCACGCGCCGATTCTACGATCCGGACATACGAACCATACTGGGCCAAGTTTCGAGCATTTTGCACAAAAGTGGATCTCTCCTTTCTTCCAGCTTCCGACATGACACTCGCACTATACCTGGTTCACGCAATCCGACGCAAAGCCACCCTGTCCGTAGTGCAGCTGACGTGCTCGGCAGTAAGCTTCGCCCATCGCATGACTGGGAACAAATGCCCAACAATCGGTCCGTTTACCACCCAAGTCCGCGACTGTGCAAAACGACACTGCCCCCGCACTACTCGTCTGAAGGAACCCGTATCGATCCAACAAGTCCGCGACATGGCCGGGAGTTACCTGCAGTCTGACGACCCTGCGGAATTTCAGAAAGGGCTGATCCCCATCCTCATGTACTCAGGATTTCTGCGATACTCCGACCTAGTGGCCATACAATGGCAAGACATCCAATTCGACGAAGAGGTCATGTGGATCCTCATACCACACTTTAAGACCGATCAGGCCGGTCACGGAACATGGATACCCATTGCAGCAACGACAGACCCTTGTTGCCCAGTGCGCTGCACCCGACGCTTCATCCAACTCGCCGGCTATGGTCCTCAGTCAGAGGGACCGTTGATTCGTGTCTTCGGGCACGCTTCAAGCAGCAAAGGCCAAGCGAAGCCGCCTTCATACACTACAATTCGGAACTGGTGTAAGGAAGCTTTCGCAAAAGTTGGTCTGGGAGAGCTGCAGCTCGGCACTCACTCTTTCCGAAAAGGCGCGGCCACAGTAGCAGCCAACACTGGAGTGCCAGACAGAGTCTTCAAACGGCTGGGCAGATGGCGAAGCGACACAGCTAAGGAAATGTACGTCACGCCATACGTCGAGCCTCTCATCACAGCATCCCGCAACCTGCAAGATCCGACGCAGGCGGTGTCTTCGGCGCAACACACAGAGGCCCTCGTACGCCATAGGAGGCCCCCGCTGCCCATGTCTCAGAGACCCCAGTTGTAATGAGAACGATGCCAATTGATAAAAACAAGAAAGCAAGCTTTCTCAATATTATAATTTTTAAACACACATTGTGTTTTTTTAAATTGTGTATTGTGAAAGCGAAGCTGCTTGTACTGCACAATTGGCATCGTCGAAGCGCGCTAAACGCCCTTCTCCAACTACAAAAACCGTGGGTTGGAGCTCATTTCCCTCCACCCACGTTTCTCTATTTCAAACGGCTCACTCAACATCCCCACCACCCACCCCAGCGTAGAACGCCTTGCTAATGCCACTTGGATAGGGTACATCTTAGCTAGGGATATTAGCATGCACTAGCTTGTGTTCAATCTCGATGCAAATGTTGTAATAAGCCAGTTGTAATGAGAACGATGCCCCAGTTGTAATGAGAACGATGCCAATTGATAAAAATAAGAAAGCAAGCTTTCTCAATATACTCAACATGCCACTTCGGGTCTCCCTGATCTACAACCAAGGCACGATTTGAAATTTAGGAAGACGCTTGAGGCAAATCTACCCCGGAATTGAAAACATTACTTATTTAAAACCATACTTCCTAATGGTAGAATTCAAGCCAATATCAGGGGTGGCATGGCATGATGGCAGGCCAGGCCATGCATCAGCGGTACAAACTTGCAATGTTCTTTACATTCCTACTCTTTACAGTGCTCACACCCCAGCTTTTACGGTTGCTTCTTCATCTTCCCGCAGAGTGCGTAGTTGTTGTTAGGATGAGACAACACCAACCAAGCGTTCGACTCTTCGTCAAACCGTTGTTTGATAAAACTTCGAACAACAGCCTCCGACCCTGGGCCCACACTAGTGTAGCTAGTGAAGCTGTAGCGCTTGCGCCGACCACCCTTGGTAGTCGTGGCGTTCTTCCAGTCACTTCCTGCCTCATACTTGCCAGCAAGGCAAGAAGAAACGGTGTCAAAAGAGGGCCCAGCCCCTCCAGAGCGGATGTTGTTGATATGCACGTTGATCACAACATAGAAGGCACTTGCAGAGGCCCTGTCACTGAGGCGAGGGAGAATAGGACGGACACAAGCACCACGGGTCGATTCATGGCTCCTCACATGATATTTGTGCAAGAGTAGAAGAATACGCCATGTTCACATCGATGCATTTTTTAGCACAGATATTGCAGCTTGTTCAAATTTGCATTTAGCTGAATTGGGCAGAAAAAAATACCGGAAAATACTCTCAGGACTTGCAGGGCTACACCAAACTATGGTTACCGAACAACGAACTTACTCGACTCCCTTCATAACCACTCTTCCAGTTGCTCCTTTGTCGCCAACCACTTTTCCGTTGCTACGAGTAGGAGTGAGCCTGGCCACATAGCGCACTGGAAAGGGAATGGGAGTGTAAGTACCAAGGAAAGCATCCCTGAAGGATGCCGTGATTAGATAGCACTAACACTACATGCGCGCAGCGCACTGATAGTTTCCGTTCAGTATATGAAATGACGAGAAGATCACTTGTCCAATTATGCTATGTGACTGCGCTTGCGGTTGTGGGAAGATACTATGACCCTAAGTTCCACCACACCATACACGAGTAGTAACCGTGGCGGTAGTAGTAACAGCGGAGCACAGCTCACGGCGACATCGCTGCTGCAAGCAGACAGTACTTTCAACGTATTTTCACGAAGTTCGTGAAAGCACTGAAGTGCTCAGGCGTTTTTGAGAGCTAAGAAAACACCATTGGTTGAACAGAAGCACTTACTAAACGCCTTTCCTTTCACCAAAGGAGTGGCCTGAGTGGAGGACGGGACGGACAGCCCGCTTGAGAGCAATGCCGAGAAAGACGCTGAAGGTGACGTGGGGGGGGGTTGTTGGGAGCAATGTTGCAGACGCTGCACCCGCCGCAACGAGCGATACAACTGCACACGGCACAGCACCACCCAATCATGCCAACACGAGCTCTAGTCAGAAATATAAGTATCTCCAAAAAGGCACAGCACCGCACAGCACCACGCAAGGCACAGCACCACCCGATCATGCCAAAACGAACTCCGGTGAGAAGGGGTTTGACCGGCAGAGCCATGGATGCATTTTGCGAACGGCGTCAATGGGCGCTCACTTATTAGTGCCCAGGAAAACGCAGTGCGCTCCATGTTAAGAGAGGCGGAGAGACGAGCCGTTGATAATATTACGAGTGGCCGTAAAAACATGCAGGTTTCACAAGAGGCGGGACGGGACTATATAACGCGTTGTTCAGAACAACCAAGTTTGCTTCTAGTAGTTATGCGGGTGGGGCTCCTGGGGGTAGTTAGTGATACCTTGGACGGATCGTGTCGTCGTCGTCCCGACATTGAAAACATTCACGTGACGCGGGACAGGTCGTCTAGACAGCACACGCGCAAGGCCAGGCAATTCGCTCCGTACATGTCCAAGCGGGCAGCGGGAGGACGAATATGTTCACATCTGGATAGGTGTCTGCTTTCCTATTTCTGGTGTGTACGGAGTCATTAATATCACCTCTCTCCAGAAGCGTGTCTTGCGGCTAAGCTTATGTGGAGGGCTCCTCCTGTAAACGCATCTCCCGCCAACAGAAACGGGAAAAGGGAAGGTTTGTTCAAACGCGAGCGGAATGAGAAAGTGGAGGCGAAATAGGTTTCTCTGACTGGTCTGAGCTGACGAAGCGAAGCGAGATGGGGTGCATTCGTCAGTGAGCTGGCAGGCGTGGCGAAATCGGTGACGTGTTCGCGAATTTGAGCTGGCAGGCGTGGCGATCTCAGTGACGTGTTCGCGACACGAAGTTTCGGCGACCATTTCCGCACAGAACAGCTCGTCACAAGCTCACTCCCAGCGCTTTAGAATCCCTTTCCGAAACCATAACTTATAATGGTTGTTGGAAGACCCATGACACACCAAACAAGATCGTATTATCAATTTCATACGGTGATTTCTAGTACATCTTGCTTACAATACAAAAATTGGTTTTCTACGCTTGTGCTTCAGCAGGTGCTGCTTCCAGTGCTTCCATAACACTGGCCACCCAGCTGCACAGGGAAACGGAGGGAGATGAAGGGGCACAGAAAAGCCAGCCGAGGAGCATGCAAATTTTTTGGAGACAGTTGATATAGCAGGGGAGGTTATTGTAGCGAGTGAGTAGTGCATGGTCCTGAACAAGCTTACCTTTCAATTCCAGGGCTATCTGGGGCAAACACCTTCTTGATTCCTGCTTTTCTCGCAGCTTCGGCTGAAGTTCCCCCTACGCACGCTGCAGCTCCATCCCACTGCGTGCGAGACGCCACCACCTCCATCCATGCCCTGGGGCGCGGGGCGAGGTGCGAGGCAGGCAAAAGACAGGGGAGAGGTTACGTCTCAAAAGTAGGCTCTGTCCCACTGCGTGCGGGACGCCACCACCTCCATCCATGCCCTGGGGCGCATGGGCATGGGGCGAGGCGGGAAGGGAAGCCAGAGGAGAAGGAAGTGGTGGGAGGAAGGTTGAGGGGCTAGGGAGATGGGAAGCGTGAAAAGGGGAGATTGAAGACGGTCCATGCTTGAGTCTGAAGAGTCTGCTGTTGCTCACCTGACAGCAGTGGGAGAAGCCACAGCAACGACAGGAGCCCTGGCGGCTCTCTGTATGGTGTCCTCGTCCACACTCGTCACCGACTCCTGATGCCCACATGCACTCACAATGTGGCGCACACATACACGCATACACACAGACACACGTATTAAGCCATGGAGGAAGGAGATGATCAAGGTGTGGAAGAGAGCCGACAAGAGAAGGGGGTTCTGTGAGACCGCTGTAGAGAAGGATGAAGGCGAGGAGTGGGAAAGTATGTGAATGATACAAGCAGCTCCAGAGAAGGAACGCAACCGTGTTAGCTGACAGAGGTACGTGTTTCGCCGGTAACAGAACGAGGTGAGCGCCATGCAGCATACCGTGGAGTATGTGTTGAGCCATGCAGCATACCGTGGAGTATGTGTTGAGCCGTGTGACTTGGAAGCCCCTGCTTGCCAGCCCATTCTCTGCAGTCACACACACACGCAAGTGCAGAAATGTTGGAAGCACTGACAAAAAAAACAATTGCCTGTTATAGACCATCAACCAAGCAAGGAGAAAATACGTCCCTCTTCTCCCCACCCCTACCCCCACTTCCCCAACCTTCATCTCCCCCTAGCCAACATATTCCAGACATATTTGACATGCATCCTGGTCTAGAGCACCCACGGAGATCCGTGCTGGCCTTGGCCGAGGCGGGGTACAGCACCCGGCGGTTGCCGCCTTCAATCTCCGGGATTTCAGCCGACAGATACTTGGCCGTGGCTGGGGACGCAGGGAGGGCGGAGAGCGAGGAGAGGGAGGAGAGAGTGGAAATGAGGAGAGCACACAAGGTTGCACCAGAAGCACCCGGCGGTTGCCGCCTTAAGTCTTCGAAATCTCAGCCGACAGATATTTGGCCGTCGCTGGGGAAGCAGGGCGGGTGGAGGGGGAGGAGAGGGGAGGATTTAGGAGAGGGTATACAGTTGCACCAAACGCAGTCGCCTGTGCAAGCACCCAGCACTACTTTTCAAGGGGAAGAGAAAGGTTACCTGTGGAAGGAACGAACTGGACGGGCAGGAGGTGCTTCTCCGGCTCGTCCAGCTGGTGGAAGACCAGAAGCACTCCGGTTGTGCCGGCGCCTATCACTACTGTTCAAGGGAAGGAAAAGGTACCTATGGAGGGAACGAACTGGACGGGCAGGAGGTGCTTCTCGGGCTCGCCCAGCTGGTGGAACACCTCCGCTGTGCCGCCCCCCACCACTGCCAGCCTCAGCGCCGGCGTCTGACGTTGATGCGCGTCATATTGGAAGAAATGGCACGGGGTGTGGGTGGGATTATGACAGGAGGTGTCGAGTCAGTGGAATCAGGGAGCGGGAGTCAAGGGTGATGCGAGGAGCTTGCTGAAATCAATGCACGATGCATATGCAAGGTGTGAAAGCAGGCAAAGAAAATGCCAGCGTGTGGTGGACCTTACCTCCAGCCAGTAAGGAATACTGAAGCAGCTTCTGGCGAGGTTATCACAATCCACTCAAACTCCTCTTCTGCATGCAAGAAACATGAGACAGAAGAAACCGAAACAGGACAAGAAACCGCTGAGGAAGCACCCAGGGTTCAGACGGGGCAGCAAGGAAGCAGGAACGAAAAAAGAACAGGGAAAACGAGGGGGACAGGGAGGGCCGATAGGGAAAGAAGAAGCTAACTAGAACAAGGATGCGAGGAAGCGGTGAGAACTGACCTTGAAGCACGGCTGGCAGGCGGTGGGTGTCGGGCCCGTCTGAGTGCTGGATGAGCGGCAGCTCCATCACTGACACTCCCCTCGCACTCTGGGTAGATAAGCACAGGGAGAGGCCGGGTTTTAAAAATTACTAGCGTACACACTTGGACCTGTTTGAGTGCTGCATCTGCAGACTCCGATACTGGAGCGCTCACGTCATGTTGCAGGACGTCAATTCGCGATAATTTGTAAAAGTGCAAATGGGATTCAACGCATTTCCCTGCATCTGGAGTCTTGAAAAAGCCGTTCTCATCACCGTGCCATTGTGTTTTGAACGTGGAATCACAGAATGTCAACACTCACCAGTGCCTTCATCAGCTTGCCGTTTTTGCCTTTCTCGCGCGTCGCCACCACCAGGGGAGGCTGATCCGAGGCACCACTCTGCTGCTCTTCCTGCGACACTGATCCTGCTGACGCCGTGACAGACCTGCACCAAAATCGTCTCGTTTTCAGTGACGCAGATGACGTGGCACAGGCGCTAGAAACTGTGTGGAGACGCAGAGGGACCAAGTTGACTGCGCCATTGCTTCTGATGGTCATGAATGCTGGTAACAGGAAAAGAAACAGAAGAGCGAAGTGAATCAAACTGGAGGCACCATTGTGAGAATTGACATGGCATTATGAAATCCGTGCAGTCAAGACCGAGCATGACTGAGCATGAAAGCGTGGGCGACGGGATGAATGAAACATGAACGAATCTTCACGCGATCATGAGATGGGACCAATGGTGCCGACCTGATGGTTTCGAAGGGCCATGGTTTTCGACGACTCGCATCAACCGAACGCCACTTAGCGTGCTGGAAGACATGGCTCAGAAACTCGTTTGATTCGACAAGCACCACCGAAGCCAAACGCCAGGAGTAAAACGTGGAATACGATTCCTCTGCCTCCCTTTCTCTCGGGACTACCAAGAGCCTAAAATCAGCGTGAGACTGAATTTGAATGTCCCCAGGCTGAATATCAGGGTTGTGAATGGAGGTTTGTGTTGTGAATGCAAACGAGGGGCTAACCGCTGGAGTGTGGATTTGGAGAAGGTGCAAAGAAGGAACTAGGGGCCTGGGTAATCCAGAAAGATGTGCCAGCGCATACAGACGCCGTTTCATCCAATCACAGAGCTTTCGCTTCAATGTATTTGCCAAATGTCAAATTTTTATGGGTCGTCTGACGGTCAAATTGGTTCCACCTAATGGGACAACCCTGGCAAGCTCGAAGACTTCGCAGTTGTCTTAGCGGAGTCAAATATTGCTTCGACGGACATGGTAACTCGACGACTAGGTGCGATCTTCTGTTGCTGAGTAACCAGAGGACCACACGAAGAATACTTCGGTCGGTAGTGCAACCCTTCTGGTCGAGGCGTATGGCAGGCAGCACTCTGACAACATGTACAGTACTCGCAGCCAACCAGACCAGAGCTGTCAACGCCAGACAACCTCATACAGTCACACCACCGCCTGAACCACCTGATCCCCGAGTTTCCCGCTGGCCAACCAGCGTGAAATCCGAAACTCTTCAAACGAGGTCAGGCCAGCAGACATGGCGCTCAATTTTCCCAAACCAATAGGCGCTGACTGCGAGGAAGTCTGACCCGCACCGCACAAAGCGTTCGCGTCGCATTCTCCTGCTGGTCGCAGGAACATTTGTTGTTCTCAAAATTCACTCAGAAAGAGAAGGTGCATTTTTCCCCCTCCCCCTTCAACCCTCCCTTGCTCTACCACTAGTTTCACGCAGCTATGTCGGCGGATTCGGAACCAGAGTCTCTTTCGTGTTGTAACTGTTATTGCTGAATCCACGCCACAGTCGGCGCTGTCTTCTTGTTCAGGTTCTTGCTTCTGTTCTTGTCCCTAACCTTCATACCTAGAGAGTAGACCGCAGAGAATGAAGCCTTGCGGTGAATGTTGCGAAACATCCGTCACCCAACCTCTGTGCCGAACCTGATGGAAATGTTTTCGTTTAGGATAAATACCAAACCTCACTGGGGCATCTTACAAGCGATCTTACAGAGTTTGTCGACCACAGAGTAGCCCGCGTGATCGTCTGTTTATCCTGCAAGGCGCTCGCTTGCCGTTTAGGTTGCGCCGGGCGACACTTCAGGTCGTCCATTCCGCCAAAGTCAATCCAACGAATATAGACACTCCCATTCGCACAGCCTGCCAATTTAGTCGCTTCCCCAGATCCACATCTGCTGTGAGACTAGACGCGCTAAACGCTGCAATAGCTGTACATTCCACTGGAACAAAAAAAAAAAAAAAAAAAAAAAAAAAATCCTCCCTTTCGGCTTAGCACATCATGGAAGGCTCCACCACGCCCGTAAAATCGACACACGGCACGCCGACCAGAAGCCTTTCAGCCCCCGTTAGACCCCTTTCGGCTGGATTCTCGCCGCGACCTCCGACCTCCCCTTACTCCACCCCTTCCTCGTCCTTTTCCCTCTTCGGCGGCAAGCCATGGCGGTCGTGGGCGTGGGCCGCGAACAGCCTCCCGCTGCTCTCCTTCTTCGCGCTCGCGCTTATAGCGACGGGACTGGTGCGCCAGCTCAACTCCCTCGCGGGTGTCGACGTTGCGACTATATCGGATGCGGAGATGGCGAGGATTCGAGTTGTGGGCGACGTGTGCGGGATGGGTCCGATGGAGTTGAGAAGCATAATGGCGCAAGCGCACGGGTGGCGGCGAGGTGAGAGGCACTGACGCGCTTGTGTCAATTTGGGAATTCTTGAAGTGGGTCTGAAGCGGTCCAATGGAGTTGAGAAGTGTCATGGCGGAAGAGCATGGGTGGCGGCGAGGTAAGATGCACTGACGCGCTTGTATCAATTTGAGATCTCTCAACGTGGGTTCAAAGGGCTTCAATGGGGTCCAGTGTGGTCCGATGGAGCTGAGAAGTGTCATGGCGGAAGCGCATGGGTGGCGGCGAGGTAAGAGGCACTGACGCCTCCTCTTTCCCCGATCCCTTTCCGCTCCTTTTTTCTTCGCCAAATCGATCCGCCATGCTCGTAACTCCCGCCTCATGGCTAAGTCCCAGCTCTATCTCTCTCCCCCACATCTTCTCTCCCTTACCCTCCTTCCCCTTCCTCCTTCCCCCTACCTCCCCGCATCCCTTCTTTCGCCCCTCTCCTCCCCTTGGTTCGGACCCCCCCCCCCCCCAATACCAATGCGCCTGCTATATCGCCCCCGTCGCTCCGCGTTCCGCGCCAGACGAGCCGCGGTACTGGTACGCGGGGCGGTGGCAGACGAACCGGCAGCTCTACCTCGCCTTGGAGGTCGTGCGAAAACGGTTACCACGCGACGCCGTCGTGTGCGCGATGGCGGCGGTGCACGGCCAGGTGCCGTGCCTGCACGCGCCGTGCGTGCTGACGGTGCATCTGCGGCCGTACTACTCGGATTTCAGCGTGCTGAAGCAGCTTGTCGAGATGGACGAATTCGGGTTCATCAAGCACTTCCGGCCGCGAACTGTCCTGGATGCAGGTAAGCGCGTTTGGCGGGAATAGGGCGGGTGTTGGGAATTGGGCAAGTGGCGCTAATGGCGCTGGTGGCGAGGGTACCAATTTACCGTTTTGCGTGTTCAAGCTCATCCATGGCTTTTCCCCGCACATACTGTCCCGCCCGCCTAATGCTCCGGTGAAGCCACACGTGACGTTCGTCGACTGCTAATTGTTCTCCTTGCCTTTGAGAATAGCCTTTCGCTCAGAACCGTCACCCTCTTTTCCTGTTTATTGCTCTCCTCGTTCCCAGGAGCCAACGTGGGGTATGCGACGCTCATATTCTCCACTTTCTTCCCCAACGCTACTGTGGTCGCCATAGAGGCGAGTGACAAGAACTACGAGGTGTTACGGCGTAACACGTATCGCCTGCGCAACGTTTATGCGGTGCATGCGGGGCTGTTTAATCACTCTGGAATGGTGCTGCTAAGGAATGGGACACAAACGAAGACGAGGGAGGGGTGGCAGTATGTGGTTACGCCGGTGCCCTCTAATAGCAGCGGTGACACAAACGAAGGTGATACTAACGAGGATGTTCAGGAGGGGGTAGAGGGTGAAGCGAACAGCAGCAACAGCAGCAGAGTGGCAACCACAGGGGCAGCTGAGGGGGGCGTGACTATCCGTGGTGTGACTGTAGGCGATGTGCTAAAGCAGGTTGGGTTAGCGAGATTCGATTTTGTGAAGATGGATATTGAGGGGTCCGAGGCTGAAGTGCTGGCCATGCCCCCATTGGCTGCAGGCGCCGATGTGACTAAATCGAATGCAGATTCCACTGCCTCTGGGGAATCCAGCAGCAGCAATGGCAGTGACAATAGCAGCAGCAGCAGCAGCAACGGTGGCGACGGCGGCGGCAGCGGAGGCAGTAGCAGCAGCAGCAGCAGGACCAGTAGCACAGCTGAAATCAGCAGGGAATATGATTGGTACGACCCTAGGCCGTGGTTGGATGAGGTGCGGGTGATGGCAGTGGAAGTGCACGACCGCATGAAGCCGAATTGCACCGTTACTGTAGAGGCTGCTACTGTAGCACGGCAGTGGCGGCTGCTGGCACGGTCAGGGGAGTATCTTGTGCTTGAGAATGAACGGTGGAGTGTGAGGAGGGGGAGGCGAGGAGGAGGGGGGGGGCAGAGGGCGGAAGACAGGGAGAAGTTGAGAGAGGTGCAGAGGAAGGAAGTTGAGAGGAGGAAGGAAGGGGCGAATGAGGAGGGGACGATGCAGCAACCAGAGCATGCAGCAGGAGCAGCAGGTTGGGGAGAGGGGCAACAGCGGCTGCAGCAAAGTGGGGAGGTGAAAGGACGGCATTAGGAGTAAGGTTGGTTCTGTGGACAATAGGTGCTAGAGAATTGGATTGGAATAGGTATGTTCATAAGAGAAGAATTCCATCTGGGATGCAGCTCAGCTCACCAACTCTTCAGCCTGCAAAAACAGGATTCAGTTTTTAGAATCTATCTTGCAAATGTGCACTCCTGATGAGGAGTAGCCGCATAGATTCAAATCACGGTAAAGTTATCATGGCATTACTAAAACAACAAACAACACATCAGTCTTTTCATGACAAACACCCTCTTTTCCCACAAAAACCCGTAATCTCCACTCCAAATTCCAACTCCAACCAAAAAAAGGTGGGTGCAAGGCACTTCTGGTTCTGACCCGTTCCAGATTCAGGTAGTATGTGCTCTCTTGGAGCAAACAACAAGCACTGCCCTTCTGCTCTCATCTCAGCCCAGAGGTGGCAGCTCAAAAGTGCCAAGATCTGATTGTTGAGGCGCCTAAAAAGAGTAATTGAGGCAGCTCAGAAGACCAGTGGAAAAGCGCCCTGTGAGAATCCCGATATCCGATACCCTCCGCAAGCGATCCGAACGCGCACTCCTGTGCCTCCATGCGGCAGGCAGGCTCCTACCGCTCAGACCGGTACCTGGCATGGGGACAAGCGGGGGAAGCGTGGATGTTTGAGCTCAACGCACGTGGGCCTGCCAACACATGCACGAGTGAGAGTCAACGTGCTTGTGTGCGTGAGTCGTGAGCAGCCAAAGCAAATGAATGAACAGGGAAATCATTGACAGGAATAACACAGCAAAGGAGGACGAGCAGAAGTGAGCGATGAGGTGGGGAGGGTAGGTAGGGCATGGAAGAGGGCATACCTGTAGGGAGGAGGATCGGAACCATAGAGAGAAGTGGGAGGGAGGGAGAGGGGAGGAAAACCCAGAGACCGGAGAGGCCACCAGAGGCCCACGCATGGGGGTGTTGGTTGTTAGGCTGGAAGGCGCGAGAACAAGAGAGGCCTCAGCGCAAGGGCCGTGAGACACGGGTCTGCGTGACAGTGGTGGCAGTATGGGAAATACTGGTCCCCCGCAGGGGGCTGGGACAAGAGGGTGAGAGGAGGAGGGAGGGGCAGCAGCTGCACGCAAGGGCAGATGCATGCACACCAATGCGCCCACACATGCAGACACATGCACAGACTTGCGCACAGAAAGCAGGTGGGAGTTCCACAGGTGGATGGGATGGCTATGATAAATGCAGAGTGCCATGGTGTGTGCACTTGATTCTAACATCACGCAAGTCAATGGACGGACAAACTAACTGGGGAAGAAGGTTCATCACACCGTCTCTTGGGGGTTGGGCTGCGGCTGCTGCTGCTGCGACTGACACTACGACTCCTCCTCCTGCTCCTCCTCTGCTCCCCGTGCCCCTCTCCCTTGCCCCCCTCCTTCTCCTTCCTCTTCTCCTTGTCCCTCTTGCTTCCCTTCTCCCGCCTCTCCTCCTTCCCCTTCCTGCTCTCCTTCTCCTTCTCGCTGCTCTTCTCTGCTCTCTCTCGCTCCCTCCCCTTGTCCTTGCTCCCACGCTTCCCATGCCTGGGTTTCAAACGGAGAATAAGGAAGGCAGGTAGAAGGTTATGGAAGGGGTGGGTAAGGATGAAATCATCCCCACAAGGCACATATCGAGGCAATGGAACATCATTGAGGGAACATCATCGGGGGAACATATCACAGATTGCATGGCCGCTCACATGCCATCCATCCTTACATCTCCACCCCCAAAAGCCCACCCTCCCATGCCCATCCTCACATGCCCACCCTCACTCCCCACTCCCCCATGTCCACCGTCTCACCTGCCACGATCCTCCTCCTCCTCGTCTCCACCACTGCCTGACTGCTCGGGTTGAGGGGACGGGGAGCGAGACTTGCTGCGATGCCTGCCCTTCCTGCTTGCCTCCTTTTGTCTAATCGCCCGTGCCTGCCTCCCCTCCCCCGCTCTTCACTCCTGCCGCCGTCACTATCAGCATCAGCATCAGCTTTTCCTTTCTTCTCTTTGCTCTCCTCCTTACTCTTGCCCTCGGACTTGTCTTTCCTATCTCGCTTCTCCTTGCTCCTTCGCTCCTCCTTCTCCTCCTTCTCCTTCTTTTCTTTCTCAACTTGCGATCCCTTCCTCTCCTTGCCACCCTCCTCCCTGCTTTCATCCTTACTACCCTCCTCATCTCCATCCCTCTTCCTCTCCTTCCCCTTCCTGTCTCTCTCCTTCTCCCCCTCCCCAACCTTCTCACCACTCCTCTCCTTCTCCCTCTCCTTCCCCCTCTCCTTGCCCCTCCTCTCATCCCTCTCTTTGCTCCTCTCCTCGCCCCTAGCACTCCTCTTCTCCTTCTCTTTTCCATCATCCTTCTCTTTATCATTTTCTCTATCCTTCTCCTTATTTTGCGCCCTCTTCCTACCCTCACGCTCACTTGCATCCCGGCTCTTGTCCTTGCTCCCGGACTCTTCCCTATCTTCCTCATCCTCCCTCTTCGCTTTCCTATCTCTCTCTTCTTTATGCCTCTTCTCACTTCCCTCCTTCCTCTCATGCTCCCCTCTCCTCTTTTTCTTCCTCCCCTCGCTCTCCTCACTCTCCACATCTTTCTCCTTATCATCTTTCCCCTCACTCCTCCTGCTCGTCTTTCCCTTCATGCTTCCCTCCTCCCCTCCCTCCTCCTCTCCCCTCGCCCGTCCACGCCCTTCCTCCGCCTTCTTCCCCTTCCCTACCCCGTCATCCCCGCCCCCGCTCCTCTTCCTCCCCCTCTCCCCCTCATCAGCCCCCTCTCTGCGCACCTCTTCCCCTCCCTCCTGCTGCCCCATGCTCCTATCTCCCCTTATCTTCGCCCCTTCATCCCCCTCTTCCCCATCCTTCCCCTCCCCCCTCTCCTCCAACGCACCAACCGTCACTTGCTCCTCCCTCCCCGTTCCTTCCCTCTGCACCGCACTCCCACCCCCTTCACCACCATCAACCCCTCTGTCCTTTGCATCCCTTACCACTTCATTCTCCTCCTTCTTCTCCTTTTCCTCCTCCTCTTCCTCTTCCTTCTCCTCCTCCTCCTTCTCCTCATCCTCTTCGTCGTCCTCCTCCTCCCCCTCCCCCTCCTCATCCTCCTCATCATCATCCTCATCATCCTCATCACTACCATATGCAATCCCCAACAGCCCTCCACCCAACAACCCTCCTCCCCCTCCCGCCCGTTTCTTCTTCCTCTTACTCTTCCTCTTCCTCTCACCACTCGCTGCCTTACTCTTATCAACCACCCCCTTCCTCCCAAACTCACCTCCCCCTCCTTCCACAACCACCCTGTTTTCCTCAACCGCACCTGCCCCACCTGGTTTTTCACCTGATTCTTCACCTGCTTTCCCATCTTCCTTCCCCTCCACCTCCATACGCCTGTTTCCATCCTTCTCCCCCTCGGCCCCTTTCTCCTCCTCCTCCTCCTCCTCCTCATCCCCTTCACCCACTGTCACCCATTTCCCTCCACTGACATTCTTCCCCTTCTCCTCCTCCTCCGCCTCCTCCTCGTCGTCCTCCTCGCGGGGATCCCTAAGAGCATCCTTGGCAATCCGCCTCACCATGTCGTCAGTCACCTGTTGGCAGGGAGAGAGGGGTCGGGGCAGGGGGAGAGTGTGGGACAACGGGGAAAGGGTGGTGCGGAGGGGAAAGGGTGGTGCGGAGGGGAAAGCGCGGGACAAGGGGGAGGGTGGTGCGGGAGGGAAAGTTTGGGACAAGGGGGAGAGGATGGGGCAGGCCGGGGAGAGACGGTGTAGTGGCGAATTAAGCACACGGCTCACCACATTAATCACGAGATGACATTTCTGTTGACTCAGAAGTCAGTTCAGGCTCCTGACGTGATGGTGACCCCCTTGCATGCGACTCAAGCATGCAGCCCTCGCGTGCAACCCTCGCGTGCACCCCTCGCATGCAACCCTCGCATGAAACCCACGCGTGCACTCCTCGCGTGCACTCCTCGCGTGCAACCCTCGCGTGCAACCCTCGCGTGCAATGCAACCCTCGCATGCAACCCTCGCATGCAGCCCTCGCGTGCACCCCTCGCGTGCAATGCAACCCTCGCATGCAATGCAACCCTCGCGTGCAACCCTCGCATGCAGCCCTCGCGTGCAACCCTCGTATGCAACCCTCGCGTGCAACCCTCGTATGCAACCCTCGCGTGCAACCCCTCGCGTGCAACCCTCGCGTGCGACTCCTTACATGCAATGCAACCCACCTCGCCTGACATCCGAACCACGTTAAGCAGCACTTCTGTCAGCACGCGTTTGATCTCGCCGCTCATCGCCTTCCTCCATAGGGCACGTTACAGCTTCTTCAGCATCCCTCAAAGCACCCACGCGACCCACCTCACCTCAACATCCAACCCACCTTAAGCAGCACTTCTGTGAGCACGCGCTTGATCTCATTATTCATCGCCATCCGCCGCTGCACCTGGCAGCAGTGCGTGCAATCCCCCTCACATGCGACTGCCCTCAACATCCAACCCACCTTAAGCAGCACTTCTGTGAGCACGCGCTTGATCTCATTGTTCATCGCCATCCGCCGCTGCACCTCCGTCTCCTCCTCCTCGTCCTCCTCCTCATCGTCACTCTCCACACCCCTTCTCCCCCCACCACCAGCACGAGAAGCGCCACCAGCGCCAGCACCAGTTCCAGCGAGAGGGCCTCTATCGTTGTACCATTTGTCCTTGGGGGGCGCTTTAGCGGGTGAGTCTGCCGCTCCTGCTGCTGCTAAGGCTGCCTTCTTCTTGATGACCTCATCCACAAGCCACGAGGGGAGGGACTGAAGCGGAGACAGAAGGTGGGAGTATGGAGTAAGAAAGGTTGGGTTAGAAGGGAGGACGGGGGGAAGAGGAGGCTGAGAGGAGAGACTGCGAGGGCTGCCTTCTTCTTGACGACCTCGTCCACAAGCCACAAGGGGAGGGACTGGAGGGGTGGAAAGAAAGATAACGAGTGAGTGAGAGAGTGTGTGGGGGGGACGCGGGAGAGGGTAGGGGACGAGGAAGAGAAAAGGGGCGAGAACAGAAAGAAGGACGGGGGGGTGGGGTGCAGGAGGGGTGGGGGTGGGGGGGGAAGGAGGGGAGGACAGAGAGATATCTGAATGGCATTCTTAAAGCGTTTTAATCGACGGCAGCAGCTCACCTTCTTTGGCTTAGCGCCAGGAGTGACAGAGCCACCCCCTCCCATGTCATAAACAGCCGGATCAAAATACATTCCTGCAGAGGCTGCTGCCGCCTGGGCCGCCGCCAGCACCGCTGGTGAGAGCACGGACATGTCTCCTGCCTGATTGGCTGGCGGCGCGTACGCTGCTGCCGCCCCTGCTGCTGGCGGCGGGGCGGGCGGAGGGGGGAGAGAGGAGGCGTGCGCGGGAGGCGGGGCGGAGAGGAGCGGCGGAGGGGGGGGTGGCGGGGGCAGGCGCTGGTAGTGCTGCTCGTGCGCGTGCTGCGGGGGAAAACCGGCTCCTGCTGATGCTGCCGCTGCTGCTGCGTCAGGCGCATTTGCGTCCCCATATCCCGAGTACACTCCGTTGTACGAACCAGCGGGGGCAGTAGGGGGGAATTGCGCGGGGGGAGGGGGGTACTGCATCGGGGAAGGGGGGTACTGCGGCGGGTAGAACGACGCGGGATCGGGGGGATGCGTGTGGGGGGGGAGAGGCGGGCCGTGGGAAGGAGGTGGAGGTGGGTACATGTACATTTGCTGCTGCTGCTGCTGCTGGTGCATTTCAGGCGGGTAGTAATACTGCTGGTAATGCTGCTGCTGATAGTACTGCTGCTGCTGCTGCTCTTGCTGCTGTTGCTGCTGTTGCTGCTGCTGCTGCTGTTGCTGTTCTGCCCCGGAGCTCCCGCCATATCCACCACCCACATACGTCCCGTCAGCAGCGACATACCCCCCGTATCCGCCTCCTCCGCCTCCCCCGGCCCCCGCACCCACATCCTGCTGTTGCGTTCCCGGCGCCCCCCCCGCCGCATCCGCTGCTGCAGTATCCTGTTTCGGCGGTTCCTTGTCCCCGTTAGCTGCTGCTTCTTTATTTGTTGCCGCCGCAGCTACCGCCGCCGCTGCGTCCGCCGCTTCCTGCGCCGCCCGCTGCTCCGCCCAGAGCCGCGCCTTGGCCGCCCAGTCGAGCTCCGCCCCTGATACACGGGGTGGGGGAGTCATGAACGGTTCAAGGGAGCCGTGAACGGTGCAAGGGAGTCATGAGGAGTTTAAGAGTGTCATAAACGGGTTGATACACGGATTCAGGGAGCCATGAATAAGGCGATGCACGATTCACTGACACTTAAGCGACGCGGGTAATGACGCACGGAGATGGAAGCAAAACATATCAATATGACTCGACTTGACGGACATGGAAGATAACCAAGTCGTTATTGTAAAGCGATTCCGACGCATTACAGGGACTTGGCGAAAACGATTTACGAGGCGAATCAAGAATCAGGAAGACTAGCGGAAAGACAATACCGCCAAGCTGAGTCTCCTGCGTCTGTTGCTGCTGCTGCTGCTGCTGCTGCTGGTAACCCCACGCTCCGCTCGCGTCCCAACCCTGCTGACGCCATCATGCGTCAGATTGAAACAGAAGCAAACACGGCGACCACGCATGTCAGCCTGAGGGCTTCCGTAACGCGTTTTTTTTTCAGGGTTTCTTCTTTTGCGTTGTTGTAAGAACCGGAAATAGAGCAAGCGATCATGGTTGCTAAAAAAGAGGCTCAATCCCGAAACACAGAAGAGACCAAACAAGAGGGTTCACGCGCGACGCGACGAATGGAACCATCAAGTGAGGATCTAGAGGACAGCTAAATGCAACGCAACCACGTCTCGTGGAAGGTTCCGGCGGCAGCACCTGGTGTGACGGCGCATAGGCACCTGTGCTGCTGGCCGGCTGGCTCCCGGCGCTCATGGCTCCCGCCTGCGACGCGCCTGCTTGCGTGGCCTGCCATTGATCCGCCATACCTCCTTAGAACCGAGCAAGGTAAGGTAGCGTGCAGATTTCAGTCAATTCAAAGGCCGATCAAAACAAGCTGTAGACTGGTATGCGGAAACTAAGTACTTACGCCGAAGTCCTAATTTCTTTAGGTTTAGTCCAAAGCAATCAAAATGAGCAATGTGGGCAATTTTGGTTTGCTTTACAGTTGACTGATAGGTTTATTTCGGTGCGCAATGGTCTAACGCGGTGTTAACCGAAATCCGTTTCAAAAAGTGGTATGATCCGCAATCTTGGGAGGACCAGGAAAAGATGAGGAGGTTTTCTGGCGAGAGCAAAATCCCCGCAAAGGCGACGGTCTCGTTACGGCTGTACCGGGTGTGCTGCTGAGATGCATGATGCATCCAGAACACACAAGTATCAGGACCATGATAAATCCGCATGACAATAATACATCTATACATTGCATCATTTCTTGGTCCAACAAGCTACCATAACGATCAATACAGGCTTATAATACATTATGCACACAATGCACGTATTTTCTATGTACATTTCAATCTTTGACCATCATACCAAACCAACCAATAATAAACCTAACCTTATGCTTCCTTCGACTGGCTTTCTTGTCCTGAGTTCCATTGCATTCGCTATGCTTTCCAGCAACCCCCGTATCAACTCTTGAATTGTCATCTCCCAGCATCTTTTCCCCCCACCCGGGCCCCAGGCCCCTTAGCTTGGTCACTGAAGCTCCAGATTCCTCCTCTTCTTCCACCATCTTATCAAATACAGCTGTGCACTTCTCAGCATCCAAACTGTTGCGTACGTCCTCCTCACCCCTCCCTCTTGCCCCCCTCTGAACACCACTTCTGAGATTCGATCCCTGGCCCTCTCCCATGCAAAGCTTGCGGAGGTTAACAGGGGTTCCTATGCGCACGGGGAGTGTTGCGCCTGTGTCTACCCGCGCGCTCAGCTCTTCCGCTGCCTGTTGCGCCTCCACAACAGCCAATGCCGCCCCGCTGATTCTCGCACGTGCGCTGTCAATCCACGACGGATCGCATGCCAGCTCAGCGTCTAGTCTCGAGCATTCCACGCACATCAACGTCCGGTTCGCGTCGTCATGTGAGTAGACGGACGACGCAGGCGACATGACGCTGATGTCGCTGCACGACGACGTGCGACGAGAACACGACCGCCGTTGTCGCATGCTCAAGTCGTCGGAACGGCGGGAAAGCAGGCTTATGTCAGCATACGACATGTGCAACGGGAGGCTGGAGTGTCGCGGACCTGCGACGCCGTCGTCTCCCGTTGGAGTGTCGCATTCCAAGTTGCTACTACTTGATCGAGCTCCACAGTCGCAACGCAGCTCCCACGCACCGTCGTGCTCCCACGACCTCGCTGAATCGCGCGATGACGCCTCGAAGGCACCCGAACGGCCAATAGTCCAGGTGGAGTCACACAAGGATTCCGCCGCCATTGGTAATGAACGGAAACAACCACGGGTGGTGCCAGTAGCTACGAATCGAACTGAATGGACGAGAAACACACCGGACCACGACATTAATATCGTAGAACGAGCAGCTAAGGGTTGAAGAGCTGAGTCACTGTCGTTGACGTCTGAATCTGGGACAAGTACTCATGTCCCGCCCAGCAGCCTCATGGCCACTGCCGGGATGGCTTGGAGACAGCTGGAAAGACGATGAACCGGCGCGCATCGAAGGACTGGAGTGAAGGCACTGACCGCTGTTGCTCACGGAACGGCTAAGGAATAACACCCAGGTACTGTACGCCTTTTCACACCATACAGTGTTGTCTGTCTGTACACAGTCCCCCGTCGTTCACGCGCCATTGCCTTTGCTGTGCCAAGAACGTGCCCAGAGCACCATTGGCAACGCGATATTTTTCTTGAGAGACCGACCCGATGAACCAATCGCGCTCGAAAGGACAGTTTCGAAGAGTCGCACCTGACCTCCCTGACCAGCCCCACGCGCGTATACAGTACAGGGAGTAGGCATTAGGCCCCCTTCCCCGGTTCCCGAACCACACGTCCCATACGTATTTTATTCTGGAATCCTATCATGATCCCCCCTCAGACACACCACACCCTCGTTCCCAAGAGAATAAATTCGAGAGCTTGGTGTGTGAAAAGCGAGTGCTGGGAGCTTGGGGGCGAGCAGGATTCACTTTGGACGGGCAATGAGTGCAGGATCAAAATCAGGTTGGTCAATGGTCATACGGATGCACGCAAGAGCGCTGTTATTGGCTCCTTCACCCTTGCGGGATATCTCTACAAGGGCTAATTGCGTGGTTGCAAAATGGCGGGAAAGCGGGAGGAGCCACAAAGCATGGATACGCCAGCCTGGAAATAAGGACTTTCTCGGTCAGGTGACTCAGGTCAACTTGTCGTATGACGTGTCATTTACGGCTGTGCTGGGCAATATTCGGCTGTGCTGCCATGTCACGATATTCTCACATTCGGTTCGGGTTTACCCTGCCAGCTGTGCGGGTGAGAGAGGGAGACTGGATGGCTAGTATGTGCACGCTCATTTTCTGCTCAGTATGTGCATCACGGTTGGACACGGTTCTTGTGGATATCATCATTGATACACAGCAAAGTTTTCAGAACCCTAGGTTGACGAATTGTTAGTCATAACCACATCTGTTGTAGTGGAAGAATATCAGAACAGCTCACTGAGAGAATAGCAACATATATTTGATTTTGATTTTATTTTCCAATATCTCATTTAAAACTGACCCTTTTTACTCTTACTTGATTGAGCTTTTGTCATGCTAAACAGCCTCGCTAGTTTTTGGCCAATGTACGACCCTTCACTTCTTGTTCTGTTGGCTGCAAGGAATGAGGCTTCTTTGGGTGAACTGGAACCTACTTCCACAGTCTGGTGCTGTATACTCGCCACACCATCAAAGCTCCTCCTGGTCACAGGAGAGGAGGACAATCCTGGTAGGCTCCTTGGTGCAAGCCCTATTGTCGCACGTCCCTCTGCCTTATCAATCCGTGCACTCAACTCCGCGGCTGCCTGCTGTGCTTCCACCACAGCCAGTGCAGCCTCCTGAATCCGTGACCTGGCGCTATCCACCCACATTGGACTGCACGCCAGCTCAGCAGCACGCCAAGAACACCCCCCACAGAGAGAATCGCCACGAATGTGACCCGGGTCAGAATGGCTCTCCTCCCTCAAGGTGTCCGTATGGAGGCTGTCTTGCTGTGAGAGACCCAGGGCCTCCTCAATCAGAGCAAGATCTGAGAGAGCCGCTCCCAAGGAGTGCCTGTGGCTGCTTTGCAAGCGAGTGCCGAGGCTCAAACCTGACGCGCAGCGGTGATTTGAATCACGCGTTTCCGAGAAACTGCCTGTGGCGCTCAAAGAACCCAAATTGGCAAAACTGGCCGACTGGCTGTAAGCAGTGTCCCGAGCAGAGCCCCAAGTCCTTCCCCGGGATCGATACCGATCAGATTCGCCACAAATGTGACCCGGGTCAGAATGACGCGAAGAGATCGGATCAAAGTCGCTCATGACCCGCGGAATGCTGCCTGATGGCTTCCTTTCCAGGGGCTTCTTGAGCGCAGAGTGGCGTGGAGAGGCGGCATCAGATCGTCGTGTGGGCTCTCCCGGAAACGCCTCCAAGCCTCGGAAGCACATGTTGTCGCAGCGGTAGGAGCGGCCGCAGCACGATTCCTCCAGGGAGACTCGGCCGCTGCCTCCGGGGCGTGGTGGCAAGCGGCTCATTCCCTGCTGCGCGTCCAGAGATGCTCGGCCTGCTTCCAGAGAAGCACGATCAGCCCACCCTGTAGCATTCCTCTCAGCAGCATTTTGCTCAGCAGCAGCAGCAGTCAGTAGATCACACGCGTCTCTTGATGATGAAAGCGTGTCTTTGAGCGGCGCTGCTGCCGCTAACCCAGGGAATTTGGCGCCTTGAGGACAAGAGAGATCGTCGTTCAAGGGAAGCGAGTGGGAGGGGTCAACGAGGCGCTCTGGGGAAGTGACTGGGACTGCCTGGTTCTCCAAATCGTGCTCGTCCGCGAGGCGCAGGAACGCGGAGGGGAGGCAGAGGCGCATCATCTTGAATGGCTGACGCAGTGGGTCACGCGGAGGGGAAGCAAAGGCCACTGTCACGGATCTTTACTAACGAGTTCCGAGTTAATGCAGTGGGTGATTTGAGTTCCGTGTTCGGCGCGAATGCCTGATTAGCTCAGTCTGTTGCTAGATCATGAGGAAATGAAGCGGAATCGAGATTGCCAACCCAAAGACCGACTGTTAGCATTTCTAGGAGCCACAAAATGGGGCATGAAACTATCTGAAACTGAACCTGTGGGTGGGGGTCTGAAGACCTGAGGTCCTGGATGGTGTTGCAGCATGCACAGTGGCTTCTCCGCCGGGGCGAATCATTGTGCTTGATGATATTCCCGCCATGATAAATGGCGAATTTAAAACCACAAATTGCGCAAACTGTACTAGCACCGACAGACGACGGTTCAGACTTGAAACCGGCTGGTTCGTGACCAGCAGCGCCCCGGAGCGCGTGCTTGACGTCATGAGCCTAGTCGCGTCACGTGATGCTTGACGTCATGGAAGTTTGGGTGATTAGATCGCTGATGCTTCTGGAAGAGACTGAAGAAGCAACTGAGGCCACTACTGGGACACACGTAACTAACACCGCCTGACGTGAGAGAGCGGACAAGCCGATACAGCTCAGTATCACATGGCCCTTCCGCGGAAACATGACTCAAAAGCAGACTGGACAAATGCCCAGTATTGCCAAGTTTAGACCTGCTCGGCAGCTAATTAGGTATCCAACTACCACAGAATCTGTGGAGGAAATCGGTGGGTCGTCGTCTGAATCTACACAAGTCATCCACGCTGCTTCTTTCCTTATCCATTTTTCTGTGTGTTTCGCTTTCCACACCGCATAGAAGCTCGCTGAACCGTACTGTCTCCGGTTGTTTGGGTCCTATTCGTTTGTCGGGGAAGCGAATCAGATGCTGCTGTTCAGTTGGCTGTCGCGCCTGTGGTTTGGAAGGAAGAGATTCGACCAAACGGGAGCCAATCACGTGTTGGGAGGATCTGCCACCCTACAGTTTGCCCACACTCTCCTCAAGGGTGAAAAGTTTGCACGCATTGAGTTACTCTGTACAGTTTAAAACGCTATCGCCTTCCACATACATAAAAGCGGCCCCTATGCTGTGCTTATCCATACAGCATTGCCTTTAGGGTACAATGAAAATCATGACAGCAAAACGGGAACATGAATCACGCTTTTTATTAGCATTCGATACTCCTAGAGATTCAAGTTCATAACTTTGCACACTGGGCAATTTTGACATGAATGAAGCCAGCCAAGCAATAGCTATTGTAAGATTAGAGTTTACTTGATGTGAAGAAACATTCATGGTGCTGAGGCACAATAGTACAGTGTTGCGTAACTATTCATGCCCTCGATTGTGTCGAGCAATTTGGTTGGCCACTGACGGAGGTGGGACACAGACCATTTTTCCAGCACCAAGCCATTCCGGCTGATGAACATTGTCGTAGCACTCCCGAGATTCACGGTTGCTCGAGCTAGTTTATGACCATCATGGTTCGAACGCTATGACCGTGAAGCTTTCAGCTGTTTGTGCAGGGTCCATGGCGTGATGGTCTATCCTGCACCGTAGTTGTTCCAACGGAAGCTTAGCTGCTGTCTTGCGTGGTCTAGTAACTGAAGCTGCCATACGAGGCTGTTATCAATAGCCTGCCATGTCTCTAAGTCGTACGGCCTCGGCCGCACTGCCTTTCGTGATAGGGATTCTGGCAGGCGCTGCGCTGTTGACAATTCAGCAGATCATGACGGGAGGGAACATTTCGTTCCCCAACGTCTCTTCGTCTCTCTTTGCTTATATGAATTCAGCCAACCAATCCGTCTCGCAACACGTGGGCAATCCTGATTGGCTGGCCTCTTCTGCTTCGATCGGCGCTGCTACTGACGAGATTCGTTACAACACGGACGCAGAACCTGTAGAAAGCAAGCTCAACGTGCATCTGGTAGCACATTCGCATGATGACTTGGGATGGACGAGCACCATTGACAAGTACTACGTGAGTTTATCTTCAAGAAGGCCCCAAAACTCCCCTGAACCTGCTCTTTTGACAACAATCTTCAGAATGGGTCACCATCTTTTACTTTCGGATTGGTATGCTAATGCATGATCATGTCTATTCTAAATTTCTGCTTGTGAAACGTGTCCAGGTTTCATCAGTACAGTACATTATCGAGACTGTCATCGACCAACTCGAGGCAAACCCTGACCGCAAATTCATCCAGGTGGAGCAGGTGAGAGCTGGCCAGCGTTGGAAACCAACCGTGTGTTTTTTGGTAATGCTAACCATGTCAGTTTCAACTCAGGTGTAACGTTTCATACTGTGTCAGACTAACCGCGTTCATTTATCTCAGGAGAAACACGTCGTTTGGATATTCAACTAACGCTGTCAGTGTGATTCAAGGCTAACCATCCATCTCAGGCTGAAAAAATTGTCGCAAATTCAAACTACCATGTCATCAACTCCAGACTAGCCATGTGATTTCAATCTGAGGTGAACCAGATCTCTTTTTCAACTCTCCCTCCCTGCGTTCCTTCCAGGCCTTCTTTTATCGATGGTGGCAGCAACAGAAAGAGGACATGCGCAAGAGAGTGCATGCTCTGGTTGCGTCAGGTCAACTCGAATTCGTGTACGCCATTGAGCCTCATCCATGTTGCTATCCTTATAAGACTTCTTTCCTGCCATTGCCATCAATAACTGGTTCAGCCTACCTATTATGCTCCTCAGGGATACACTAGCAATCATGATCAATGGACAAGAAAAGGATTTCACTCATTACCACTCACTTGACGCATGCTTCTTTTGTCCAAGTCGTCAGAAACGTGTCCACCGACCATCGTTTTTCTCCCACCTACGTGACAGCAATGGAGGGTGGGTGATGCATGACGAGGCCACTACACCGATATGGTCCACCAGATGTCTCTGGGGCTGCGCCTCATCCTCTCCTCTCCCCTCCCCCACTTCCCCCTCCCATGCCCTCACTTGCCTCGTGAGCGCAGCAACGGAGGGTGGGTGATGCACGACGAGGCCACCACACACTACACCGACATGGTCCACCAGATGTCTCTGGGGCTGCGCTTCCTCCGCTCCGAGTTCAACGTCACGCCGCGCGTTGCATGGCAAATTGACCCGTTCGGCCACTCGGCAACCCAAGCCAGTCTCATCACTGCACAGGTGAGAAGGGGAATGGGGTACATAGAATCACATGTGATCCACCAGATGTCTCTCGGGCTGCGCTTTTCCGCTCCGAGTTCAACGTCACGCCGCGCATCGCATGGCAGATTGACCCCTTCGGCCACTCGGCAACTCAAGCCAGTCTCATCACTGCGCAGGTAAGAAGGGGGATGGGGAAAGAGGTTACATGGTCTACCCATGTGGCATGATCGCTGTTCATGTGCTACCCCTTGATACCACCCTCCCCCTCTGCAAACGCCGTTTCCCCGTCAACCCAATTCCGCCCTCTCCCCACCCTTCCTTCCTTCAATTCACACCCTTCCCCCATGTTTTTATCCTGCTGTTTGTGCCCGTATACTGTTGATCCTCGCATTTGAGCAGGCTGGGTTTGATGGGATATTTTTCTCGCGGGCAGACTACCAAGACGTGGCCAATCGGCAACAAGAAAAGAAGGAAGAGTTTGTGTGGCGTGCGTCTAAAACATTTGGGAAATCGGCCCAGGTTAGCACTCCCTTGTAAACTCGGGGTTTACGTCACATCCTTGCAGGGCCTGCTGTTGTCACACCATATTCCTCTTGAGCTTGCGATCTTCTCCTGAAATGTTTTACAACCCGTCTGTCTTGACCAGGTGTTTGGTGGGCACCTCTACTGGATGTATGATCCCCCCCCTGGGCTTGATTGTGAGGACATAAATTTCCCACCTTTTGTCCAGGTAAGACAGAGCACATGCCGGGCATGTGTGGGGCATGTGTGGGGAATGTATGGGGTATGTGTGGGGCACGTGTCAGGCAAAGGCACATGCTAACACGCCTTTCTTTCAGTTTCCCCAATTTCTCCTGCACTTCGGCAACAGCAAAATCCTCGTGTGATGATCCTGTCCGCCAGCTCTAAGCTTTGGTCCCTTCCTGGACCTCCTATATCCTCGTTACAGGATGATCCGCAATCAGGGGAGTCAAACGTCCGGAAGCTTGTCGACCTGTTCGTTCAGCGAGCTTGGGAGCAGGTATGACTGATGCTCGTGCATAAAGCGACTCCTGTCAGATGCTGCACTGCGCATGTGCATCCTTGATAGACTTGTCCATGCTTGTTCCAACCAACTATATCAATCCTCATAGCAGCAACAGGACAGCCCTTGTCAGAATGTGCTTCTTCCCGGTTCCTATCTGCACCCCTCCTGTGCAGGCAAACGTGATGCGGGCGAACCACGTGATGTTCACCATGGGGAAGGACTTTGCCTAATCCAACGCCATCCTGTGAAACCCTTGTCGAACTGCCCTCCTTCCTTGTGTCTCTGCCGCTCTTACCCCCTGTCTTGGCTGTAATAGGCGAAGGTGACACGGTCGAACCACGTGATGTTCACCATGGGGAAGGACTTTGCCTACTCCAACGCCATCATGTGGTTCAAGAACATGGACAAGCTCATTCACTACGTCAACCTGGTCAGTCGGCGTGGCACGGTGTGGCATGGTGTGGTGTGGTGCGACGTGGTATGGTATGTATGGTATCGCTCCATGTGGTCGACGCTTTTTGGGGGGGCTGTGAGGGGAGTCGACGCTTTTTGGAGGGGCTGTGAGGGGAGTCGACGCTTTTTGGGGGGGCTGTGAGGGTAGTCGACGCTTTTTGGGGGGGCTGTGAGGGGAGTCGACGCTTTTTGGGGGGGCTGTGAGGGTAGTCGACGCTTTTTGGGGGGGCTGTGAGGGGAGTCGACGCTTTTTGGGGGGGCTGTGAGGGGATTCGGCGCTTTTTGGGGGGGCTGTGAGGGGAGTCGACGCTTTTTGGGGGGGCTGTGAGGGGAGTCGACGCTTTTTGGGGGGGCTGTGAGGGGAGTCGACGCCTTTTGGGGGGGCTGTGAGGGGAGTCGACGCCTTTTGGGGGGGCTGTGAGGGGAGTCGACGCCTTTTGGGGGGGCTGTGAGGGGCTTGATTCAACTCAAAAAGGCCCATCCTCTCGTGCAACGTGTGCAACGTATGTTCATCCACCCCCTCACCCCTGCCAGGACGGTCGGGTCAACGCCCTCTACTCCACGCCTTCAATCTATCTGGACGCCAAGCAGCAAGCTGAGGAGACCTGGCCGGTCAAGACTGGCGACTTCTTCCCGTGAGTTGCACCGCAATGCTGATGCTATTGCAGCCTGCTCTTGACGCAACGCAGCATGCTGATGAGACTCGTCCGCCTCCTCCTTCGCATCCTTTTCTCCCCCACCTCCCGTTCTTTCCTCCACTCCCATGCAGCTACGCTGACGCACCGCACGCCTACTGGACCGGCTTCTACTCCTCCCGCCCAGCCTTCAAGCGCTACGTGCGCTCCTGCAGCACACTGCTGCTGGCAGCAAGCATTCTCGAAGCAGCAGTGGGGCGAGAGTCCCTGCAAGCATGGGGAGGCGACACTGACGGGATGAACCTTGTGGGCTCTGGCGCTGGCCGAATGATGGTCATGAGTTTCCATCCCTCGGAGGCGCCTAGTGTGGCAACTGGAGAGGGTGGGAGTGGCGGCGGTGACAGCAATGCTGGTGCAGGATACGGGTCTGCTGCTGCTACTGGTGCCGGTGGTGGTGGTGGTGGGGATAGTAATGGTGGTGTTACTGGTGCTGGGAGTCGGGAGGCTCAGGCCGCGTCGACAGCATTGCTGGGGGAGGCAGTGGCAGTAGTACAGCACCACGATGCCATCACAGGCACGGCCCAGCAGCACGTGAATGACGACTACACACTCCGCCTGCACCGAGCAGCACAGGAGGTGAGAAACTGGGAGGTTGGAGGTGTTGGAAGGAGTGGGAGAAGGGGGCTGAGATGACAGAGCAGCACAGGAGGTGAGGAACTGGGAGGTTGTTTGGTGGTAAGCGCACTCAGACCAAGGAATCGCACACTATGCATATCCCTGAACCCCTTTTCCACAGTTTTCCCTCACTTGTTCCCCCACCTTGTTTCTCCTGTTCCTCCTCTTTTCCCCAGCCTGAAGCTCTGACTCTGTTTTTCCCTCACCTGCCCTCCTCTCCCCACGCCAGGCCTCCACTGTTCTCACCAGCGCTCTGGCATACCTCATTCTGCACCCGCCGCCTCCTCTTCCTCCCTCGCCTCCCACCGGCACCAACTCCTCTGCACCAGGTCCCAACCGTGCGGCGCCTGCTGCCACTCCCGCCAATAGACCTGCTGCAGCTGGCACCGGTGCTGCTGCCACCGCCGCAGCCGCCGCCGCCGCTGCCACTGCTCCTAGTGTCACTCCCCAGGAACCTGCCACTGCTGGTGCGGATACTGCTGCTGGTGGTGACGAGCCTGCTGCCCCAGATGCGGCTGTGCCTGCAAACACCAGCGCAACACCACATCGAGCTCCTCTTGAAACACAGGGCTCATTGCAGGAGGAAGGTATCAACAGGGGGAGGCGGCTGCAGGAGAAGCCGAAGCTGCTGCTCGAGACGGTGAGTGGGGATTGAAGTGTGGTTGGTGGGAGGATTGGTGATAGAAGAGATTGGTGATGGAAGAGATTGGTGATGGAAGAGATTGGTGATGGCAGAGATTGGTGATGGAAGAGATTGGTGATGGAAGAGATTGGTGATAGAAGAGATTGGTGATAGAAGAGATTGGTATGGTGAAGAGCCTATTTCTTGATGAAGAGCTGCATGTTTTCAGCAGCTCTTACACCCTTGATGGGACTGTTTTCCTTGTCATCTCTCCCAGATGTCTGGAAACTTCCGCTTTAAACTTGTGTGTCTGGAAACTTCCGCTTTAAACTTGTGTGTCTGGAAACTTCCGCTTTAAACTTGTGTGTCTGGAAACTTCCGCTTTAAACTTGTGTGTCTGGAAACTTCCGCTTTAAACTTGTGTGTCTGGAAACTTCCGCTTTAAACTTGTGTGTCTGGAAACTTCCGCTTTAAACTTGTGTGTCTGGAAACTTCCGCTTTAAACTTGTGTGTCTGGAAACTTCCGCTTTAAACTTGTGCATGTTTCAACAGAGAATTCCCCTTCCTACTCCCTTCCTGCTCCCTGCAGTGCCCTCTGCTGAACATCTCCTTCTGCCCTCCATCGCATTCTGGCTTTGATAAAAAAGAGTCACTTTTGAGAATTCTCAGAAGCCCCTCGTCCTTCTCTCCCCCTCGCGTCCTCCCTGCAGTACCCTCTGCTGAACATCTCCTTCGGCCCTCCATCGCATTCTGGCTTTGATCACGGAGAGTCACTTTTGAGAATTCTCAGAAGCCCCTCGTCCTTCTCTCCCCCTCGCGTCCTCCCTGCAGTGCCCTCTGCTGAACATCTCCTTCTGCCCTCCATCGCAGTCTGGTCTTGCACCCGGCAAGATGCTGGTGAGTCCTCAATCAGTCAATCTTCCTGGTAACTTGGACCCGTTGTAAGTTGACCCCCTAGCTAATTGACCCTCTGGTGAGTCCCACCACGTCTTCTGGTGCGTTGTGCATGTGGCGTGTTGTTCATTAGGAGGATTGTGACTGTTAACTCTGCTTCACCAGCAGATGCTCATTCAGCTGACAGCGCACTGCCATGCCATGCCATCCCATCACCGCTCGTCCCATCCCAAAACCACTCCCCTCCATCCCTCCCTTGGATCAGGTAGTTGTAGCCTTCAATTCTCTTGCCTGGGCCCGCACTGAAGTCATCCGCATTCCAGTAAGCTCCTCTCTCCAGCATCCTTTTGGGTTTCAGCAGGTGATATTCAAGCAATGAGCCCTTACCTGTTTTTGCTCTGATTTCCGCAAATCACCTGCTTTCGAATTTTAACTCACTATGTGCTCCACTGGTCCTCGCACCCTCCCACCCGTTCCCAGTATCATTCTCTTCCCCTCCCCCTCCCATCCCACATCCCCCCTGGTCTCCTTCTTTCAGCACCGCCTCCTTCCTCCCGCCCTCCCGCCATCCGGTCTCTGCTCTCCACTCCACTCCCTCTATCATCCCCACCAACTGTACCCACCATTCTGTGCTATTACACCTCATCCCTCACTTTTTCCTTCATGCAACCATCCACTGCTGACCCAAGCATGCCCCCCTCCCCTCCATTCTTCCTTTCTTCCCCCTCCTTCCGCTCTCCCTTACTCCCCTCTCCTGCCGCTCTCCCTTTCTCCCCCCTCCTGCCGCTCTCCCCTTCTCCCCACCACTCTTCCCTCTCCCTCCTGTCGCCCTACCCACCACCCCCTGCCATCAGGTCTCCGCTCCCTCGGTCATTGTCACAGACTCAACACACCAGCCCATCCCATCACAGCTCATCCCAGAGCTCCTCCCTCGTCCAGTCATCCGCGCGTTCTACGCAGCAGCACATGCAGGCGCCAGTGTGCCTCCAGTGGAGCAGCAGCAGGGGGTGATGTCAGTGGTGTTCCGTGCTGAGGTGCCTCCTTTGGGCTACTCCACATTCTTCCTCACTGCAGCCCAGCCAGGTTTGACTTTTTTTTTTTTTTTTTTGTGAAGAGTGGGTCATCTGTGCGGTCTACGCAGAACCGCATGCAGGCGCCAGCGCACCTCCTCCCGAGAAGCAACAGGGGGTGATATCAGTGGTGTTCCGTGCTGTGGTATTCCACTTTGTTCCTCATTGCAGCCCAGCCAGGTATGGCATTCGCTGAGCTTTCTCAGAGGTGGGTATCTTTGATTTCTGAACCTCTCACCTCTTGTTACAATGCTTCTCTCAAATTCTCCCCTTTTCAGGAGCTGTGGGGGCAGCAGTGAGCAGCAGTGACTGGATCTTGGGACCAAAGAAGCAGAGGGGACGGAACACGAGGAGCAAGAAGGGGAAGAAGAAAAAGAAGAAGGCAAAGAAGGATGACTATGAGGAGGGAGCGGAAGGAGGGGAGGGAGGGGAGGAAGGGGAGGCAGAAGAGGAAGGGTATGAGGAGGGGCAGGAGGAAGGGGTTGAGGCAAAAGGGGAGGAGGGCTATGCTGGAGGGGAGGAAGGAGGGGAGGCGGGGGAGGGAGAGGAGGAGGAGGAGGAGGTGGGTGATGGTGTGGGTCAGGAGGATGAGATAGTTCTTGGGGGGGTGGTGGCTGGTCGGCCGGCAGCGCGTGTCTATTTCTCCAAGGCTGCTCGTGGAATGACACGTGCTGAGCTCATCAAGCCGAATGGCAAGGCCTTTGCCACGGTATGTGTGCCATGTCATTCCTTGTGCCATGTCATTCCTTGTGCCATGTCATTCCTTGTGCCATGTCATTCCTTGTGCCATGTCATTCCTTGTGCCATGTCATTCCTTGTGCCATGTCATTCCTTGTGCCATGTCATTCCTTGTGCCATGTCATTCCTTGTGCCATGTCATTCCTTGTGCCATGTCATTCCTTGTGCCATGTCATTCCTTGTGCCATGTCATTCCTTGTGCCATGTCATTCCTTGTGCCATGTCATTCCTTGTGCCATGTCATTCTTTGTGCCATGTCATTCCTTGTGCCATGACATTCCTTGTGCCATGTCATTCCTTGTGCCATGTCATTCCTTGTGCCATGTCATTCCTTGTGCCATGTAATTCCTTGTGCCATGTCATTCCTTGTGCCATGTCATTCCTTGTGCCATGTCTTTCCTTGTGCCATGTCATTCCTTGTGCCATGTCTTTCCTTGTGCCATGCCCCTTACATGTGCCATGCCCCTTACATGTGCCATGCCCCTTACATGTGCCATGCCCCTTACATGTGCCATGCCCCTTCCACCTGCGATGCCCCTTCCATGTGACATGCCATTGCAACTTTAGAATCCAATGTGTTGCAACTTTCACTCTTGCCGGCAATACATTGTTTTTCTTCTCCCTGTGCCCTCTCTCCTTTGCTTTCCTATGCCCCGGTTGATGCTGCGGTGCTATCAGCTAGCAGCAGCCAACATCAGCAGCGAAATGCTCTTTTACTCATCTGCAGAGGTCAGTTGTCCCCCTCCACTTGTCCGTTTTCAGTTGTCCGTTGTCAGTTGTCACTTGTCAGTTGCCCGCCCACCTCCTCCACCTCAGTTGCCCCCCACCTCCTATGCGCTCATGCCTCATTTTCCGTGTTAATTCCTGCTGTTGCATGCATGCCACTGTTCCCTCACTTTCCTGCTATCCGCCTTCTGTTTATCACATCACTTGCACCTCCTTACTTTCTCCTCACCTCTTATTTCCAGTCCCCATCACAATCCACTCTGCACATATTTCAACACCCCCCTGTTTTTGCATCCCCTACTCTCCCCCCCACCCCACCCCTCCAGTCAGGAGCATACATCTTCAAGCCCACAGCAGACGGTGCGCTGCCGTTCCGCAGGAAGCAGAGGGTGCCGATCCGCGTGCTGCGAGGGCCCATCGTGGAGGAGTTTCACCGCCAGGTGGCGCGTGACGTGTCCGAGGTGAGGCGATGCGGTGAATAGACGTGCTCTGCCTCTAAGGTGCTCTGCCTCTAAGGTGCTCTGCCTCTAAGGTGCTCTGCCTCTAAGGTGCTCTGCCTCTAAGGTGCTCTGCCTCTAAGGTTCTCTGCCTCTAAGGTTCTCTGCCTCTAAGGTGCTCTGGCTCCGAGGTTCTCTAGAGAGAACTGTGCACCGCTCGGCTCGGGTGCTCTGGGATTGTTTTCGTGTATTCTTCACCAGTCCAATGTCTTGCCGTTTCTGCAGATACACGGGGGGTGTCCGGGGAAGGATTGCGGAGGGCTTGAGTTCCTTGGATTGGGGGTGTGCGTCTCTGAGTGCCTCTTAACCGACTGATATGTCGTCTTCCTTGCGTATGCATCATACCTAGTCTAGAAAGAACTAAATGGAACTTGGGTGCTCGCGTCATACCTTTTTCACTTTGTGTCGTGTCTCCCCTGCAGGTGTATCGAGTTTACCCGGGGGAGAATTACGCCGAGCTTGGCTACTCCATAGGCCCCCTCGTTGAGGATGGGTCCCTGGGGAAAGAGGTCGTTGCCTCTTTCTCCTCTTCCATTCAGAGCGGCGATATCTTTCACACGGACTCCAACGGCCGTGACTACCTCAAACGAGTGAGCTTATATGGAGGATATATCATAGAGCGGATTGGTAGGATATGAACAGGTCAAATATATCAAAGTATGCCTTTCCTCTGTAGCTTGTACAGCCTCTTGTTCACTTCTCTTCTAAAAGAGTATCATCCTCTTGGTTTTGGCTCTCCCCTGACCTGCTCTCTGCCGTTTGCCCATCACTCCCCCTCCCTACACCTCTCCCCTCCCTACACCTCTCCCGCCCCCTACACCTCTTCTCACTTCGCTCCCACCTACCGTGCTGTCCTGCAGGTTCGTGACTCTCGCCCTGACTGGACCCTCACAGTCAAGGAGCCCATAGCAGGGAACTTCTACCCCGTGAGTAACTCACTTACACAAATGCTCAGAAGTAAGGTCCTCTCTCAAACAACTCACGCCAGTATTGAGCTCCAAATTCTGCTCAGTCAAAGACCCCATAGCAGGGAACTTCTACCCAGTGAGTTCTTATTGCATCTTCTCCCCCAAGGCACATCAGAAGTCCTTATTGCTTCCTCACTCTCCCCCCTCTCCCACCCCTCACTCCCACCCCTCACTCCCGCCCCTCTCTCACCCTCATTCCCACCCCTCTCCCATCCATCACCCCCATCCCTCCCGCAGGTGACGGTGGGCGCGTTCATCGGGGATGGCGAGGCACAGCTGTCGCTGCTGGTGGACCGAGCAGCCGGTGCTGCCAGCCTGGCAGCCGGACAGCTCGAAGTCATGCTGCATCGGTGAGCCTACAACTCAACTCATGCTGCACCGGTGAGCCTACAACTCAACTCATGCTGCACCTGTGATCTTCACACCGCACTGATGAGCTTCACGCTGCAAACCGGTGAGCTTCACGCTGCACCGGTGAGCTTCACGCTGCACCGGTGAGCCCCTGAAGTATCGGCGTACTAGCGGCATTGTTTCAGCGTAGGTCCCCAACTCATGCTGCAAGGTTAAGCGCCTGTAGCAGAGGCCTGATTTTCAGCCTGGGTCAACTGTTTAAATTGCAGTCAAAATGGCCTCTGCTGTGATACGTGCAACTTTTGTAATGCTTGTCGTTTTTAAATATATATATTTTTATCCCGCTATCCAAATTTCCAGCCGCTTGGATACGGTGGACAACAAGGGAGTTGGAGAGCCGTTAAACGAAGATGTCTGTGTGGAGGATAAATGCTACCACCTTGTCGTAAGTTCTAATGCGCCTATATAACAAAAAATCAATTGGCATTTAAGCGCAAATTCTGAACATTGGACGCTGATCGACATCGTTCTCTCTTTTTGAGGTCACCTTTCGCGGTGATGGTCACCTTTTGAGTCGAGTCAACATTGTTTCTTTGCCTGTAAACCGGAGCCCAAGTCACTTCCCTCCCTTGGGCGTCCAGGTGGTGGGATCACTCCGCTTCGCAGTGCTGCCAGACACACGGGCACGGCCAGGCACACCCCCACAGCAGGCATCAGGCGGGGGCAGCAGCAGGGGCCTTCTGGCGGAGAGATCACTCCCAGAGGATGCTGTCCCCGCTGCAGCTCGCTTTTGCTGTCGAGGTGAGCAATGACTCCTGAGTTGGCTCAAAGGTCGCAGCAAGTATCAGGCGGGGCGGCAGCGGGGGCCTTCTGGTTGAGAGACCACAGCCAGCGGATGCTGTCCCCTCTGCAGCTAGCTTTCGCTGTCGAGGTGAGAAATGGGCTGTTAGTCCACTCGAAAACAGGTGAGAGATCTCTTCTGAGTCGACTCAAAGGAGGTGAGGGATGGCTTCTGAGTTGACTCACATGTCACAGCAGGCATCAGGCGACCACACTCAGTGCCTGCTCTCTCCCCTGCAGCGTTTTCTCTGTCTAGGTGAGAGATTGAGGTTTGTGTGGTTGGGAAGGGGAGGGCAAGGGATAGGGGAGAAGGGGGGATGTGTGTGTGTGTGTGTGTGTGTGTGTGTGTGTGTGTGTGTGTGTGTGTGTGTGTGTGTGTGTGTGTGTGTGTGTGCAGGGCAGCGTATGCAGTGGGAGGGAGGTGAGGGCGGAGGGTTCACACTCACTTACTGCTGTGTCCACCTCCTCTGCCTGTTGCTCTCCTCCACACTCCCTCCTCATGCGCTTCTTCTCTCTTCTCAATTTCCTTCGTCTCTTCAGTCGACTGAGGATCTGGCAGCAGCAGAAACAGAAGCAGCGGACGCAGCAGAGGCAGCAGAAGCAGCAGCTGCTGCTGCCACTGCTGCAGCTGACACTCCAGACCCTGCTGCAACCGACGTTTCTGGCACATCTGCTGAACCTGCTGCTGACAGCACAGGAGCGACGGGGTTCTTGTGGCGCCACTCCCTCTTCCAGAGCGCTCAGCAGGAGGTGGCAAGGGCAGGGACACGTGGCAGCACCAGAGGGAAGGCGGCAGCACCCTCAGCTAGCTACCAGCTGCCTCGAAATGTGGCTATAACGACATTGGAGGTACACTTGATGAGAATAATAGCTTAAGTTGCTAATAATATCCAGTAGACATCCTCTGCCAGAATTTATATCCTTCCGTCCATGCTGTTCCTAGCTCGCTCCCAATACACGTGTATGTTACAGTTCTGTTTGTGTGTTTGTGTGTGTTTTTGTCCTGCTCCCATCTTCGCCGCCCACGTGTTCGTCCAACAGGAGGTATCACCAGGAGCAATTCTCCTGCGACTGGCTCACCTGTACGAGGTATGTGAAGGGTACTCTAGGAGCATACCATGTGGCACTTCAGTCAGCCCTCGCTGATACACATCCTGAATATTCGATTGTGTTATAATGTTAGTGCCTTTGCAAGGCGAGTCATCCCCCCTCCAACCTCTCTTGCTTCCTCACCCTTCACATCCACACTCCCTCCCCGCTCTCTCCCTCCTGGCGAACATACAACTTACTCCCACAGGCTCAAGAGCACCCAGTGTTTTCTCGGCTCGCAGCAGTGAAACTCCGGCAGCTCTTTGCCGGTCGAGAGGTGGGCTGCCTTGCTGTGGTAAAGGACTTGCCATTTTCCATTCGCGAGTGTAATGTCATTGTTGTACGATTTACACGTCACCCTCGTCTGTGTTCTTTATCTTCACAACATGCAACCATCGTACCATTGTGTTGTTTTCTTGTTGTCTCTACCCCAGGTTCTGAAGGTGACTGAGCTAAGTCTCATGGCAAACCAAGAACGCTCAAGCATGCGACCCCCTTTAACGTGGCAGCTCGATGAAAGTGAAGGAGGTGTGGATGTGGAGGCTATAACAGGCCGTGACATTGATAATTCCACTTATATTGTGGAACTCGGGCCTATGGAAATTAGGACTCTCTTTGTCCAACTCTCCACCTGAAGCTTTCTAAGTGAACTGCGCTGTACGTTATATATTTATTAATGCTGATACTAGTGGCTGTGCCACTTCCTCTACGAGGCAACTTTGGCGCCTTTAATGGCTGCAACTTGCAGACGTGGAGGACCAGAAACGCGGTTCCGAGCTGAAGTGAAGCCTGCATGGCGAGGGAAATATCGTGAACGTCCATAAGTGCGAGGGTTTCAGAGTTCACTAACCCTAAACGCAGAAGGGAACTCAGAGTTGAATCGTGTCGCCGTTGAAGAAGGAAAAGAGGAGTGCTTGCGCCTTTTGTACACCAAACTGCTAAGCTTTTTCTAGCGATGTTAAACTCCTTGTGCTTTCTACCTTCACGAGTTAACCGGACAACTATCCTCCTGAACAGAACCAGTTTGACTTTGCCGAGTCACCGACAATTATTTCTGTGACCAGCCAAGTGCAGGAAGCACCCAATTCACAATTCACGAAACCGAAGCAGGAGCCATTACTCTGTGCGCCTAAGGAACTCCACCCATCTGATGAATTCCAGCCATTCGATCTGGTTCAAGGCAAGAGTCTCCATCTCGGGATCGTCGCCGCTGTGACCCGCCCTGTCCCACAATTGTGGAGCTCCCTGTGCACTTTTTGGGTGTGCGATCCCAAATGTTTCATTTGGTCCATCACAACCGCTTCAGACGTCCAGATAATATTTCAAATCGTCCAGCACCGTACTGAACCGAAGGCTTTTTTTTTTTGTAGCTCCCGCCTAGACTTGGTCTGTTATCGAGGCCCAGACTTCAGTCAGCTAACGGCATCGTAGTTGCAATACGAAGGTATCGACGTTCCGGAGCGGTTAGTCTGTCCTCTCCCAAGTATCACTTGATTCTGTTCCGACCGCTGCAAGCCCTAAAATATATCCTCTCCATACGGGCTCTTAAAACCGGAGTCTCAAGTATCCCGAAGTTGCCTCATCCTTCCTAACTTTGGTTGGGTCACAAAGTCCAACCAAGCTCCTACCTTGGTTTTGTCACTAAGTCCAACCAACCTTCCTACCTTTGAAACCTGTGGACCCTGGGTTTTAAAATCATCTCTTCGCCTGTCGAAATCTGGTCCGCAGTGAGCCCAGACCAGGTTCCTGACGTCTCGTTGACATGATAGCTCCAATCAGAAAGATCGCGAGGCTTGTAATACGACCTCGGGTATAAAGGACTCATTACGGATTGTACAGGGGCGACGATGGCGAGCCTAGAATCGACACCGGGAAATGGGGAGGAGAGGGCGAGGAGCTCATCACTCCCTCGCGGCGAGTCAGAGCCGGGGTCCGACCGAAGGTGATAATTGAACAGACCCGAAAGGGGGATTGGAGAAGCTTTGCGAGTTAGGCATTTATGCGGAATCGAATTATCCATTCTGGTTTGCAATCCTCTGCAATTTCCCGGATCGATAATCAGTAACTAGGGTTATCAGAGGGAACCATTAGACAAGCTTCTTATTCACCCACCTTTCTGTTTCCTCAGACGTTAACGGAGACCTAGCAGCGGCCTGTTCACGTCAGCGATCGAGCAGATATCATGGGAGATGAAGCTGGGGGTGGATTATATCAGATATTGCATTTCAGCAACCTTCCATCTCCACACCAATCTGTTTCCTCAGGAACCAATGGCGACCGAGCAGCGGGCTGTTCACATCAGTGATCGAGCAGATTTCACGGGAGATGAAGCGTTGAGAAAGTTTAACCAGGTCCCACACTCTAACAAGCCTCCCCCACCGTCGCACCTATCTGTTCCCGCAGGACCGGCGGAGACCCAGCGACGGTTTGTCTACGTCAGCGATCGAGCAGATGCCGTGGAAAGGGAAGCTGATGGGATGGCTGTACAAGCAGTCTCAACACTAGAAATCCGAACCGCTTTTCCTCACCTCACCTCGCACCTATCTCATTCCGCAGGACCCGGCGGAGACCAGCGGCGGGTTGTCCACGTCAGCGATCGAGCAGATGTCGCGGGAGGTGAAGCTGATGGGGTGGCTGTACAAGCAGTCCAAGTCGCGGCCGTTCGGCCACCACTGGGCGCGGCGCTACTTCGTTCTGCGCGCGCAGCGCATCAGCTACTTCCGCAGCCTGCCTGGCAGCACGAGGTGCGCGATGGAGGAGTGTGGGAGAGGGGGGGGAGGGGGGAGGGGGTGGTATGGGGTAACGAGTTCT